>CABEEJ010000757.1:80703-173992 GCA_901482245.1 Timema douglasi
TGGTCATAATAGCCCTGCTGGCATTCCTCACATTCACAAGATGTCTTGTCAGAGGTGAAGGAAGGGTTTGGTAATCAGATAAATCTTTGCCGGGACCGAGGATCGAACCCCGGCCGCCAGCATAGAAGTCTGACACTTTACCCCTAGACCGCCAGGTCACCCTTGCTAGTAATAGGCCGAATTGCCAGTGAGATTGAGGTTTAAATCAATGTCCTAAATCAGTGGTTTCCAATTGTTGTTCCTATTTAGTTGATCCCTGAACCTTTTTTCTTATTGTTATTATTTATTTACTTATTTTTCTCATTTTGCTTTGCCTTCAACACAAACAATGCCGAGCTAGGGTTGGCTAATCTAGGTGGCTAGGCTCCCCCACCCACCCATCTGAGAAATGATTAATTAACTCTACAAGGTCTGCAGTTTAATAAAATATGCCCTCTGCCTTCTGCGGTGCATTTAAACGAGCCCGCCTCCCCATTCCCTCAACTAAATATGGTTTTTCTACACCTTCATTCTATTGATTGACAGAAGCTAAAGCTGACCTTGCCAAACTTGCAATTCTATTGACTGGTGTTGTACAAGATTCTATGTGGGATTCAATGTTGCCATTTCTAGCCACTCGACAAGTAGCGTTTTGAGATCCATGTAACCCATCCAATGTTTCGAGAACTTGTTCGATCTAATTATATAAGAAGGATTATTTTAACCAATGAAGGCAGTCCAACCAGTGAAAAACGAAAGCGTGGTTACAGACAGACTCTTTGAAAATACCAAAAAATGATAAAGAGGAAGAAACAAAAGATTCTCATGTGGTGTCTTCCTGTTTACTCAAGCTAGATCATGTCTTTGTGTTGTGAAATTTTGGGTAGTGAATCTATGGAATCTATGAAGCTTGCATCTTTGATGCCATTTGGAGAAAAAGCACATGCACTGCAAAAATAAATTAATAGATTTTTTCAAGATTAAATTTGCAGAGTTGAAGGGGGGAGGGGGGGGGGGGAAAGTATGAGTGCTCAGGAGAATGCCACCTTAGCTTATGATGCGGCAAAAATCGTTGCCAAAACAGGAAAGAAAGGCTCATACTATAGGCAAGGAAGTTATTCTCCCTACTTGTGTAGCTCTATGCAAATTAATATTTGGTGAGTCAGTGTCTAGAGAAATCAACATGGTTCCTGTTTCGAACAACACTGTGAGATGAAGAATGTGTGATATGTCTGATAATATAAAAAAAACTACTCTCATTTTAAAGGTCCAGGCATTGCATTTCATTACATTTATTTGAGATATTTAACATGCACTTTCTGAAATAACATATCAGCCCATGACTTATAAATTCACTTAAATTAAACCTAGAACAGACATAAAACCCAGTTCCTGAGCGTTAATTCATCACTATGAAAGGGTAAACCCACATTTCACCAATGATATATTTTTTTCAGCAATGCCAGGGATCAAACCTGGGACCCTTAACTCAGTAGATAGATCCAGACTTGCAACTTATTTTCATTACAAATTGAGAAACCAATGATATTACAAACAAATCCAATACACTAGTCTTTATACGCTATGTATGGGGGAAAAAAAATTTATGCATGATTTTTTTTTTCTTTTTCATGTAGGCCCTAAACTCTTCCATACTGTAGCCAAGTGGATCATTGAATCATTTAACGATTTTTTGTTGTTGTTGCTGTAAGAAATGTGTGGGCCTGACAACAGATGGTGCTCGTGGTATGTAAGGGAAAATCAGTGGACTTGTTGCTTGGGTGGAGATTGTAGTACCTTTAATGAAACTGACCCACTGCTGCACTCACCGAAAAGCTTTGGCTATAAAGAAGAAGCAAAACTCATTTAAAAAGGTATTTGACAAAGTTGTCAAGATTATTCATTTTTATCAAATGTAGAGCTTTGAATCCTAGAATATTTTCAAAATCTGCGAAACCTAACCTAACCTAACCTAACCTAACCTAACCTAACCTAACCTAACCTAACCTAACCGGCTGTCAAGGATGAAAATATTCAAGAAATTCTTTGAATTAAGTGCTAAAGTACAAATTTTTCTGATAGATTCAAATTTTCCACATGGTCAGTTGAATAATTTTGCATGGTTATGAATGGTAGCCTACTTGGTAAAGGTTTTCACATACTTGAACTCTTTCAGTACAAGCCTTCAAGGTAGTGAGGTGATTTACCGTTATGGGCAAGTCAAGGAGAAGGTTGTAGTCTCACTAACATCCCAACACTGAATAATATAATATTTAGCACCGCGTCTTACTACCCATTCGGGTTATACGCTTTAAGTACTAATTACTCTAGTGGATTAGGAATTGGGAAGGTTGAATTAGAGGTAGTGAACCCGCATTTGCGTGGAGGGAGAGTGGAAAACCATTTAGGTAAAACCACCCCCAGTTCACCCGACCGAGATTCGAACCTTGATCTCCCCGTCCTCAGCAGTCGAGCTCAACACGACAAGCGCGTTAGCCAACTACGCCACCGAGGCGGGTCCCAACACTGAAGATATTCCTGGAGTCCACTGATGAATAAATACTACCAGAAGTAGAATATAACATCATGAGTTAGCAACTAGCTTCAGAGATTACTCCCTTGTACCAAATCCTGAAAACTCATAAGGAATCCTTTTGAACATGGTAATGCACAACTAACAACTCTATCTGCAGAAGAGCAAGATTCACTTGTTGATGTTACTTGTCAGAATAATTTTTTCTAAAATTGTATACTGGAACAACTCTGGGTAAAGGTTTTTCCTGAATTCGAGAAGTTAGGTGAAAAAGCTTTAAAACATGTAGTTCCCTTTTGTTCCACATATCTTTTTGAAAAAACATTTTTGACATAAGTATAGAAATCAGTTTGATGTTGATCCATATTTGAGATTAAATGTAGGAAATATTGAACCGGATGTGGAAGATATTGTTTAGGACAAAAAGAGGCACTATTTATTCCATCACATTTAGGTTCAGGAGCTGCTAGACATCTCATAATTTGTTCACTTGTAATAGATATTATTACATTTAAATTGGTCTTTTTTTCCCTAATTAAATTATTGTCATATTTGCGTGGTAATATCACAAAGTTTATGACCTTTTTTCAGTGTACCTACAATTCTTTGCTTATTTGGGAGATCCTTGCCAAAAAATAGCTCCGCACAGGTAACTATCATAGAAATATAAAAGTTTTCAAAAATAGGGGTTCATGACTTGTATTTTGAAAATTAATTGGTCTGCAGTATTAAACTAATTAGGAACCAATGTCCTAAATGGTTCTTCCCTACCCCTCCCCACAAATGTGGTTAATTCTTATTTAAATTATATTATCCTCATTAGAGCAAATATTAAATGTAAAATAGGTTAATCATATCAAACTAATTAATCAATTATTTTCTTACCCTTTTTTTAAGGTTCAGTAAATTCAAAACGTTATTAAATCTACATCTGTGTCAATGGTGTTATATCCATAATCCTAAGTGCATTGTGCAAAACTTGTTCTATTCCTTTCAGTAAATAAAGTCGAGCAAACATCACTGGAAGTAAATGGTTTCTTGGCTCCTGTGGCACACAAAAGAAAGATTTATCAGTTTCAAATTGGAGAGTGTCATACGATGATACATCAGAGCTATAAGGTATCTTCCTAGAAAGCAAGAAATAAAGCAAAGCCCCAAAATGTAAAATACTGCTATATACCAATAAAGGAATCTAAAAAATATTGTCATATAGATCTATTTAAGGAATACCTCTTTCATTTTTGAGGTAAAAAGTTATATTGTGTTTGTTTTATTTTATGTATTGCTATTCCTCTTTCCTGTACCTTCTACCAAATAAACCAAAAAATAATGTTTAATTAATTAATTAGGTAAGTGTGTATGGATAAATTAACAAGCCAAAGAATTCCATATAAAATATTAGATTTTAATTAAAATATGCTTAACACAACACAATGATTTATATTTTATACCTTAATCCGAGTGTTACAAAAAGAAAAGTATGAAGTATGAGAACTGACTAGCTTTTCTATGTCTATCAAAATAAATCTATATGTTTTCCAAGTTGATATTGGCCATCTTGACCAAATTGCAACCTTTCTATTTTTACTTTCTCAAATCAAGAGAAAGTATCGTCGTTCTTAAAATTTTTGGCCTCGAGATTATGATGGATATTTACATTTTATGTGTGTCCAAACTTAAAAAAATGTGGATTTTATAATATGACTGTTCCTATGGCTGCATTTGACTGTCCCTGTCCAAAGATATAAAACCATTTTATGGATTTTGTTCAAACTTGATATGTAGATGTTTTAAGGCAATACCCAAATAATTTTTTATTTCATTTTGACTTTAGCTCTCCAAATAAGGGTAGTTTACTGATGATTGTTTGTTTTTTAAGTTTGAATTTTTTTTAAATGGCTCTAGCGATTTGGTTTAAAATAGGTATGTGTTAAGTGTTTTTAAAATTATAAATAATAATCTAAGTTTAAAAAAAATCATTTTAAAGTAGTTTACTGATTGCTGATTTTTGTAAAAAAAATTTTTTTTAAAATATATCTAACAATTTTGGTCGAAATTATTATCAGGGAACAATTTTGGATGAAATTGGTATCAGGGAATAGTTTTATATGATAAAATTAATAATAATGTATGTTAATTTCTTTAGAATAAATTAATTTTAAGTTTAGTTTACTTATAGTAAAATATAGAAAATTTGACATTTTTCAAAATTGGCTTAGACGAGTGAGCTCAAAATGGGTATCTGGGGGAAGTGA
This sequence comes from Timema douglasi, assembly GCA_901482245.1. NCBI lineage: Eukaryota > Metazoa > Arthropoda > Insecta > Phasmatodea > Timematidae > Timema > Timema douglasi. The sequence goes on from CABEEJ010000757.1 coordinate 85,471, forward strand.
TAAGCCTAAATAAAGATATGTTTTATTTTTACAAGTTAGAAATAATTTTAGGATATATTACAAATACTATGTTATTAAACATTTGAAATTCGTTAAAAATATGTGAACAATTTGGCTTAGAATGTATATATTAAGTGTATTTATTGTGATTAACAAGATGATAATATGTTTGTCGTTAAGAAGAAAACTTATGTAAGGGTAAGTTACTGAAAATATATTTTTGTAAAATTTATTCCAAAATATATTAGACAATATGAGAAAGTTTGTGAGATTGTTTTGTACCATTTATTTTGCTTTGCTTGGAGGAATGATATAAAAATGTATATTTCTAAAAACTACTTCCTAGTTCAATGGCATATTTACAGTTTAACATAAACTTTAAACAACATAAATCTTATGGTCAGTAAGAATAGAAATCACATTAAAAATATTTATCTGTGCCAATATGAATCTATAGTGAAACATTTATAATTTATTTTTAAACTTGTTAACAGATTATTAAAAATATTTAAAAACATTTTTGGTAATAAATAAAATTATAGAATGGTAGGAAAATGGTAGAGCACAAATAAAAGTAAAAACACTAGCACATATTTACAAACATCAATATGTGTTAGTGTTTTTACTTTTATTTGTGCTTTACCATTTTCCTAATATTCTATAATTTGACCAATCAAGTTGACATCACTGAAGACAACATCCTGTTCAGTCCTCCACCTCCACCTCCACCCCCACCACCACCACCACCACCACTACTATTACTTCTTCCTGAGGAAGATGCTATAATAGCATCAAACTATTGAAGTGTGTGTAAATATGTTAGTGTTCTTAGTTTTATTTGTGCTCTACCATTTTCCTAATATTCCATCATTTTATTTATTACCAATTGTTTTTGCTCAATGCACTTTATTTCATACATATTAAAAACATTTTTGAAATTTTATAAGCGCTATTTTAATCTCATTTTGATTAAAACAAACTTCTCTCTTCATACATTTATAAAATCTTCACACTTCTAACTTGTCACTTTCACAGAGACATATTAGCTTAGATTTTTGGAAATATTTCTTTTTATTAAATAAGATAGACATACAAAACAACAAAAAATAAGATTTATTTAATTTTAGCACCACGTCTTACTACCTGTTCAGGTTGTACGGTTATGTACTAACTAAGCTGATGGTTTTAGGGATTAGGTAGCTTATATTTAGAGGAAGTGTACCCAACTTTACATGAAGGGAAGGTGGAAAAAACTCAGTAAACCTGACCGAGATTCCAACCTTGATCTTGTCACCATCGGCAGTCTAGTCTACTGTAAGAGTAGTACGTTAAGAGTTTGAGGCCACCAAAGCGGGTAGAGAAAATTTTAAAGTCTCTTTTTTTAAATAAGTCAATACAAAAATGTTTTTCTCTATGCTGTTTTGTGTTGAATTAAAGATGGGTCAAATCCTATATTTATCAAATGTGAATGTCTGATCTTGGAGGACCTCGTGGTAATACCACTTTCCCTTACTGCCTGATTGTTTGTAAATCTTTGAAAATTGACTAATAACATTAATCCTTGAATTATTATTTGACTATCCGTACTCTTACTGTGTGTATTAATGCTAATAAAATGTTTTTATAATAAAATAAGAAAGAAAATATTTCTGGAATGGCAAATATGATTTTTACCATCCCCCTTAAATTATCAGAGTGAAGACTGGAGAACCTCACAATATAATTGCCTTCCTTTCTTAGTTAAATAGTGTAAATTTATCCAGCTTTTAAGGCTCATGTTTTGTGTTGATCGTCAAAATAATTTAATATATTTTAATCTTTTCTTTTAGTGTCTACAACAAAATGCTCACATATGAAATAAAACTAAATTAATTAAACTCAACAGGTCTAATTCTTCGAATTTTGGAAAAAATTCAAGCTAATGTCAAAGACTTGACTCAAACTCAAATTCTGAGTTCTATCACACCCATAAATTTATATGCAAATATTCTTGAAAATACATTTCCAGTCCTGGTATATAAATTATCAAAAGTTTTCTTTGAAAACGTCTTACTCAAAAATAATGTCCGACTATATAATTATATTGATAAAATAGCAAAGCAGAATAACTTACTGTTAGAATCCTAACTCTGCGATAGTAAATGCTGAAATTGGCACAAAGTGACATCAGAAACCTGGACAGAAGTTGTGGTTCTATTATGCCTGATTCTACTTCTCTGACACTGTTTTCTAGTATGTTTGGATAGAACAACAAGTGTTTACACAGAAGCGTCCACTCTTCCTGAAATAAAGAAAATAATATAATATACTTTCATCCATAACAGCTAGTTTAAGATCTACAAAAGATGTACTATGGGAATACCCAGTGTTGGCCTAGCTCGTCTTTAGGCCCTCGGTTAATATTTCATAGCTTCCCTCAGCCTATCTCTGTACCCCGCTCCCCTCTATTGGTCCAATGAAGCCTTTATTATAAAATTTAAAAAATAAGTTAAAAAAGGACACTTTTTTAAATTTATGGTTTCAATATCAAAGAGACACGACCCATCAAACCAAAATCTGGATTATTAACAAGGGCAAGGGGTTAAAACAATAGAATATAAATAATATTTTTTTAACTACACCTATACAAACTAAACTCAAAAATAACTTAAGTGTCATACAATTAAAAATAATACAATTAGATTGACAGATTATATATCAGTAAGTTATAAGACTATTCACATAATTGACCACACTAGCTATATCGAATTGAAATTTATACTCAAGAGAACAAAAGCATCAAAAAATAATTCTGTGAACAATGTAGAAAGTAAAAATAACGTTTTCTTGTCAAACCAATAACTTATGCCTTAGCACTTTTATTAGAGCTGCTATTTCATATATTGTTTCATTTTTGTTGAGATTGTGGAACAAGTATTTATCAACATACATTATCAAGAGTGGGGTCAAATAAAATTGGCTTAAGAGCGATCTTTATTTTTGAGAACTTGAAATTTATAAAATATCCTCTTACAGGTTACTTACATACATGCGAGTCTCATTACAAATTTGAAAGTAGCGTTTAGATTAGTGAAGTTTCAGGATTGTAATGATATTTAATGTAAAATAGAAAATGTGATAGGTAAACCCTCATGTTATTTTTCAATGTCAGAATTTTCTTTCATGTCTTGAAGCTCGAAATTAATATCTGGGTTTTAGATATTATCAAGCTTGTCCTCATATTCACTCACTACTACAACTAGTGCCATCATTATAGCTTGGAGTATTATTTTTACTGCCACTACTTCCTTCCCAGTTGATAGTGACTATCAAACTGTTTGGAATTCAAATTCAAACTATTTCTATTAATATGGGCCAGTTCAGAAATTTCTTTGATTTTTTTTTTATCCAGCCACGAACAGTCTTATAACAAATCCTTATTTGAAGCCAATCGTTATTTAATTCTGTTTTTAGTTGTGTCTATAATTTCAAATTAAATAATTTTATAACTCTATAAGGAAAACCTCTTTTCACTTTATGAGGTACAGTAGTCTCGGAAACTTAACACTTGATAGCTCGGCATTCCGTGTAGCTCTACACACGCACGAGCACACAGTTGTTGGCGCCAGTCTTCACAATCCAAGGTCATTCAACTGTGTAACCACTCAGTTTGTTTGTGTAGCTCGAGTGGAACAATCATGCTGTGGTGTTTTTACAAATATTGTAACGTGTTATTCAAATCAATACAATATTATATGTACAGTACTGTACTACATTTCTGTTTATTTCACATATGTATATACACCACTATATTAGCATGTAATATATTGTACTGTACATATATTACTGTTACTGTACCGTACAATATTACAGTACATTACAACTGTACATATAATATTCGATACTGCAGTGTGATTCATCCTTGATTAGTAAACATGCATCTTATGCAAGTTCATTCGTAAAACTCAAAATTTCAATAACTTAACACCATCCGAGTCCACATTAGGTCTAGTTTCCGAGACTACTGTAATTGTATTATATTTGGAAGAAGTTATCAGAAAGGTAGATATAAATATAAGAAAGGGAACCAACACAATATGGGTTTTACAATGAATATAAGAATACAGTTCACACTTTACACTGCTGCCATTGGACAAAGAGGCAATGGCTGGCTCTTGAAGAAAATCTATCATTACCGCCCAATCCTCCGACCTAGGTTTCATTCTCTCATTATCTCTCTGTCCAATGACAGCAATGTAAAGTGTGAACAGTGTTGTTCTTTTCATTGTAAAAGTCATATTGTGTTTGTTCCTAGGTTTATATCCATTTTTCCTGCACCTTCTTCCAAATATAATAAAATCAAATAATTCTTATATTTTAACACTGAAAATGTTCTTCCCTAGCATTTTTTATCATAAATTATTATTTTTTAATTATAATTGATATTTCACTAATATCCTCTTAAATATTTAGAAGAATGTTGTTTCTGAAAATACAAGGGGTTGTCAAAAAATATCTGGACTGGTGCTGCCATCTTGACAGCAGTTGTAGTGGCGCTATACAACTTTAGACGGTAACACTAGCATGTCTTGGGAGTCAGTGTACCAAGTTTCACGCACCTGGGTGGTTGTGCTGATTTTTCACGTTAGTTCTTTTAAGGTTCATGTACATGGCCTGTGGCAATTTTCACGATGAATCCGAAAAAGAAACAGTGCGTGTGCATCAAATTTTGTTTGTATCTCAAGAAAAATATGACGGAGACTAAAAATGATTCAACAAGGGTTTGGGGAAGAAAGCATGAGCCATACACAAGTGTTTAAAAGGCCAGTTCAAGGCCGGTCGGACATCTGTTGAGGAGAAGAACGCACAGGGAGGCCCAGCAGCTGCACAACACCCGCCATGGATGCCAAACTTCAAAAGATCATTTCTACAAAAGACCATTCAAGAACCTGCAGAAGAGATGAGAATTAGTTTTGAAACATGCCAACAAATTATGACTTCTGAGTTGGGCATGCACAGTGTCGCCACCAAATTTGTGTCCAGGATCCTGGCAACTGACTAGAAGCAGTGTGTCGAGGTCTGCAATGAGCCTCGTCAGGTCACCTCCAACCATGCAACCTTCTTGTCCAGAGTTATCACTGGGGATGAGAGCTAGGTCTATAGGTATGACCCTGAGACCAGGCAACAATCTACACAATGGAAAAGCCCAACCTCACCAGGACCAAAAAAGGCCAGACAGATAAAGAGCAATGTTAAGAGCATGCCATTTTTTTTTACATTAGGGGAATTGTGAAAAAGGATTTTGTCCCTGCAGGTCAAACAATCAATTTCGCGTTCTACTGTGACTTTTGCGGCGACTGCATGAAAATTGTACGAAGACGTCGCCTCAAGATTTGGCGACAACAGAACTGGCTCTTGCACCACAACAACAGTTTTTGGCCAATAATAAGATGGTTCTTGTCCCCTACTTCCCCTATCCCCTGATTTAGCCCAAGACTCAACATTTGGGATTGTAATGTGACTACCAAGTCATAAATTTCTGTATCGCTAGAATTATATACCATTCTGCTAATTGTGACAACCGTTCTTAAACTCAATCATGACTCACAAAATGAATGAAAAGAACTAACCGATCCATAATGGTTACCCACATATTGTGCGTTACCTACAATGAAGGAATAAATGACTGATTCCCAAACATTTCTCAAAATTTGATTTTAGCCAAAAGATCCAATCACTTTTATAATTTTTACCAACGATTCAATAAACCTCTTTTTAATTTACCTTAAGCTTTCTTTTTCTTACTGTTAGAAACTTATTATTCTACATGAGTCTGAAAAGTGATGTGTTAATTTATCAACACTAGCTCAAGGAGGTTTCCACAACCACCCTTCTTATCTTATGTGTCTTCTTTACCCCTATGAACTATCCCTGTACACAAATGAACAAACTGTGGCTCTCTTATTTCTTTTGAACGTTGAGTCCCAAGATTACAATTGATCAGAGTGCCTAAGTCACCACCAGTATAACTTTGAAGAGCTGCTATTATTGCATTATGGTGAGTTTGATAATTTAAATAAATTCCTACAGCTTTATAGATAAGTTTGACAGATAAATCGTGTCCTTTTACAAATAATGAATCTCTATGAACCTTACCGCCAAATTCCATACAACTTGAAACAAGTTCACTATTTAGGCCTAGAGAATATGACAATCACTCGTCCCAAACCTAGTACTAGCTACCAACCAGTGTGTGTGTGTGTGTGTGTGTGTGTGTGTGTGTGTGTGTGTGTGTGGAGAGAGTAGGAGGTGACCCCACTCCCATTCACTCACACATAAGACAACCTCGGCAGAGATTTAGCCGCCCTTTGGGTAACGCCCTTCAGAAGTTGCTCAGGAGCTGCCACAAGGAGGAAGTCTGCCAGAATTATTGGATGAGGAACATTCCGCAGTGAGGATGGGAAGACTCTTGTTCCAGCCGATCCAGAACAGTCACCACGAGGGCGAGAACATCTCAAACCTATGAGCTTCCAACCCCTACTTGGTGCTACCCTCAACTAATGAAGTAGTATAATTGGTTAGACCTGTGTATTTTTACCTCATGTTTCAGGAGAGAGAAATCCACGTCTTGAAGTGGTATCAAATGAGGATAATAGCCTTCTGCAACTTTATCATCAAATTGTTTGCATATGGCAGCAAGACGTGCACAGTTATACAATACAAATGCAGCACCTGGAATACAAAACCACTTATCTATTAACTATTAAAGTGATTCGATTGAATTTAAGATGTTTATTGCAGAGTGTGAGAATCACTTGAAAGTTGTGCCATAAATTTTACTCAATCTAGATTCAAAATAATTTATCTCACAGGTTGATGCCTAAGTTTTTTTTAGTAAATGTAAGAAACTCGATATTTTGGCACTTTCAACAATAGAAAAAGTTCTTTTAATGCAAACTCAATCGAAGTTTAAAAAAAAAATTATCCAAAAATAATTGGTAGATCCTATTTTGCAAAATGGTTATTACTTACAAAAACACCCCTTGTATATGCAGTAATTATGCAGCCTAATGTTTATGAGAGAAGAAAAAGGAGGAGTGGAGATAAAAACACGTGTTCAAATAAGTGAGCGCTCTTCTACAGTTAACGTTTTCATATACATGCAAATACCTAATATTTAAAGTTTGCAGTTTAATGTACCAAGTTCCCAAATATTCCTGTAGTTTCTTTGTTTTTGTTAAATCTTGTGTTTTCTTAGTTTTTTCCCAGACAAGGAAAGGTCCTCATTTTCCCAGGTGTGTGGCAAGCCCTAGAACCCCAAACTGTGAACCAACCAGGGGTGGCTCGTCCATAGGGCGCATGTCCCCCATCTCCACGAACCTCCAGTTTCTTTTAAAGTTAATATTTGCACTCTCACAACAATTTTATCTTGCCATAATAGTTTCAAAATAAATATGTTTTCGGTTTAAGTAATAGCAGGGATTTTTTTTTAAATGGCATAGGCGCGCGGCGGTCAGTGGCATGTATTGTGAAACTAAACCCTCCCACCCCTTCATCTCTTGTCACCAAATGGCATGCAGTCAGGCGCGCGGCAGTCAGCGGCATGCATTATTAAACCAAACCTTTCCTTCTGTAAACCTCTTGTTAAAATAATAAGAAGCTTGACGGGGAAATCAGTTAAGAAGTTTACCTGACAACAACAATGTTTGTTTATTTTATCTATAACAATCAAAATGGTAAATACATAATTAGAACAAAATATAATAATATGGCGTGAAACGCTTATCCTCTCAGATTTAGAAAAAACTCAATTTACATAATGGAATTAATAGACTTTACAATACCTGAAAATAGAAAAGGAAACGTACAGTAATTAGTTGGTTGTCAGTACAACACTAATATTAATAGTAATCATGGAAGTCTATGGTTCAAAGTTGAATATCCCGCGCATTTAGAGAGAAAAGCATTAACTCCGTTATTACTCCTATCTAATATTTCTACATTAATTAACATTAGAACTAATATTGGAAATCACCCAAACAGGTGTCTTAAAGCAAAACGCAATAATCATGATCATTTATCATGATAAATTTTATATTTACATAGCCCTTACAGAGAGGCAAAAAGTTTATAGTTCCTTTAGCTTGAGTAATAAGTGCAAAAAAACGATGCTTCATCGTCACCCCTAACGAACATTTAAACTTAGGTAATAATAACAAGAAAAATAAAGGGTGACCTGGCGGTCTAGGGGTAAGGTGTCAGACTTCTATGCTGGCGGTCGGGGTTCAATCCTCGGTCCTGGCATAGATTTATCTGATTACCAAACCCTTCCTTCACCTCTGACAAGACATCTTGTGAATGTGGGATCCACCGTGGTTCGGATTCCACGTTAAACTGTAGGTCCTCCATTTCATCTCACAATCACCCTACCACTACACATGAGCGTAAGTGCATATAACCCGAACGGGTAGTAAGACGCGGTGCTAATAAAAATAATAATAACAAGAAAAATAAATATGCGCCTTCAAACCAAAAGAAAACAACATAATGTTTAACGGTAATAATACAAGAATCTATCTTAGGAGCAAGTCCCAAACTAACCTACTAGTGCCCTGTGCTCTACGTTTGGTCAGTTATCAAAATAACTGCAAATACAATATATATACCAAAGATATCATGAGAGAATGAGTGGTAAGTCCGAGACGCAAAGTTTGCCACAGCGTGGCCTGAAAATACATTCATTAAATTAGACATACAATTAAAGAGAAATTGCACAGACTGATTGAATTAAACCTCGCATAAGGAGACAGAAAGGCGACCGCATTTGCCACAAGCGGTGAGAAACATTTCAAAGTTAAAGTTTATATGAGTTTAAGTCCCAGACAATAATTTTGATAAATATACCCCCTCCCCCCCCATTACACCGAAAGAGAATTTTGAATATTTAAATAATAGATCCCGGCCCATTTAGTTGCCGTCCTCACCTAGGTCAGTCGGTGGCATAATGAGTGACCATTGAAAGCCAACGTCCTAATATATACTCATTATTGTATCTACAGAGAGAAGGGGCAAGGGAAGGAGGGGGTAGGTAGAAAGAACAAACACGACAAGAGAAGGAGGTCCTAGCAACAAGTAGAATGTTCGAGACGATCATAACGCCGGAACCGCCGCTGGTGTGGCCATGTGGAACCTCATTCTTTATTTCCGGCCGGGCGTGGATCGAGCCCCGAGCAGCCAGTCGGTCGAAAGCTCCACTCAGTTTGTTGTGTAGAGCGTTGCAGAGCAGAGATCAGAGCAAGTGCTCTTGTGTTGGAGTTCATCAAGGGGATTTGGTGAGTGTTGCCCCATTTTAAATAGCTTTAACTTGTAACTCGTTACACTCCCCTTCACTTCACCAACTGTCCCCATCCTGCTACGGCTAGCTAGCCCTGCCTATTCTCCGTGTGAAGACGCACTCTTACCTAAGGTTGAAAGCTTGTGAGAAAGTGTAAATAGCTTGAACCAGCAATAATTTTTGTTAATAATCCTGCATGTTCCTGCATCTTGAGGCTGTGTGTGGTTTGTAGTAAAATTATGTAGGGTCATTCTGGATAGTGTTTATTTGAACTACATGTTTTAACATTTTCCCTAACCAGGCCTAATATGAATAATTCAATTCAGGCGTTTAAGACAACAAATGTTGCAAGGTTAACTCTTGATCAAAAAAGAGAATTGAAATCATTAGGTAGGTCATTTCGCAAATTCTGCATGGAAAGTCCAAAGATGCATACCAAAAAAATGGCTGGATTTGCGGCTGTGATGTGGACAAATCCTTGTACTGTTTCCTGTGTATTTTGTTTTCTCCCAGAAACATTGGTGAATGGTTATGTATAGTAAAGGTCGTCAATGATATAAAACTTTTAACAGAAAGAATTAAGATAGACAAAGTATCTGTGAATCACATGAAAAGTGCCATTGATCCTTCTTTGCTGGGCAAAGTAAACATATCAGCTATTCTAGACTCACAATGAAGAGAAAATGTTAAAAAACGCAAGTTGACAAAAATAGGCACATATTAAAAAGGTTGATTTCATGTGTTAAATTCTGTGGTGTTTTGAATTAACCCTCAGTATCATCTACAAATCCTGGTGTATACAAAGGTCTAACTAATTATACTGCTGAGCTAGATTCTGCAATGAAAGACCATTTAGAATCAGCCACTGTATTCAAAGGAACCTCGAAAATAATACAAAATGACAAACTGGACTGCATGCTTAATGTCTGTAGGGAGGAAATAGTAAAGCAGATACAAGATTCTGAATTTGTAGCCATCAAATGTGATGAGACAACTGATGTAACGAACCATTGTCAGATGGAATTAGTTTTTAGGTATGTGTTTGAGGGGTTGGCTTATGAGAGGTTTTGGGGATTTCTTGTTCCTGAAGTAAGATGTGCAGAAACCCTAGCAAAGCGCATAATGGGCCACATCAAACCTCTTCTAGACACTTCAACAATATTATATGAATATACCCAATTGCCTATTTTGTACATTGTTACCCTCATCAGCTAAATTTGATATTGAAAAAAGCAACCAGTGTAAACAGCAAAGTTCGAGTTTTTTTGGTCTCAAACTTTTCTGCCATTCCTGATTTTTTTTTTTCTCACTCATCTCTAAGATCTAACGTTTTGGAGCAAATCAGACTACCCATAATTGCTACAACAAGATGAAACTACGACATTCAAACTGTTAATGTTGTGTACGAAAATAGAGATAAGTTAGAGGAATGCTTACAGTTAACTAGGCGAGAAGCCACAGAAGGGCTTTTCAGGACCCAAATTTCATGTTCTGGTTAACTCTTCTCCACAAAATTTTACCTCACATGGGTAAATTGCACCAACAACTACAAACCAGGAACAGAGACAGTGTAATGTGGCAAAATGACATTTGCATTTTTTGAAAATGAGATGCAGAAAGAGAGGGTGAAAGTGAATGAAATAGAGAAGCAAATATACAAAGATTTCCCTGAACAAACCAAGAAAAAGGAAAAGTAATGTTGAATGTAGCACCAAAGTGTGATGTCATTACAACTCATGTAAAATACAGATTCACTTTTACTGGTCAACTGGAGGCAGCTCCTTTGTTATGTAATGAGTCATTTCCCCAATCTTCTACCTGCTTTCCGGAAGAAAAACTCAAGCACGTAATCCAACAGTACCCTTTCTTAGAAAAAGAATAACTCTGGTCTGAAGTGGGACTATTATACAGACGTAAGGACTTTAACATTAAACAGGGTTGCCACTATTTTCTTATTACCAAATTCCCTGTGTTTTCCAGGTTTTCCAGAGGAAATTTTCATTTTTCCAGACGGCTAATAGATATTATAAATATAATTATAGAGGAATTTAATTTTGTTTTAAAGAAAATTTTAGAAATGAAGAGTGGTAATTGTCATTGGAAGCATGTTTTATTGTGCAAGAGAAACACATATTTAAGAATTATTTGGAAAAAGGATGAGGAAATTAATGACAAATTTTCTAGAAGGAAAAATTGGTTATATTTTCTGTCTACCCTAAATGTAATGAAAAAAAAGGAAATACCAAAAATACAATTTTGAGTTTAAATGTGGTATCTATTTTTTTTTTATAAGAATGTATTACTTTGTTTAGAAAACATGTTAAACAATCTTAATTATTGCATATGTACTAAGGAGTAATACAATATTATTGTAATGAATATTAAAAAAAGTCAACTCTCAGTTTAGCAGGGTAATGGAGGGCTACTAAACCCCGTTATATCAATTTCCACGGTAACTCTACAAACCCATTTAAAACTACCAAATACACTAAGTACTTGATTAATAAACGATATGACACTATCATATATAAATTTATCATAATAACTATTATTGAAAAATCAATCATCAGTAAAATACCTTTAAACAACGTTTTACCACAAACACAATTATTAGGCCTAAGGCCCAAGATACTAATTTTGGATCAAATCGTTAAAGGTTGTTTTAAAATATTTCAAGCTTTTGAAATAAATCACTCATCAGTAAACCAGCCCTTGATTATTTTTTTTTTAGCGAAAAAACAGATATATGGTGTTATTTGGGAGGTCAATTAGTCCATATATATTTATTAATTTTAACCAAAATCGCTTGAGCCATTTTTGAAAAATATGGAATTAAAAAAAAACCTTATTAGTAAACTACACTTAATTTGAGGGCTAGAGTCATAATTTTTTTTAAAAAAAAAGGCCTGAAGTATGGTCATATCTAGATATAAAGTTTTGAGTTCGAAATGGTTTTAATATCTTACAATTTTACGAGACGCTAAACTAGCACTAGGAATGATGCTATACAAGTATCGATACCGATATTTTATTAATATCAGTACCTTTTACCCAGTGTCGAAAGATTTTAATTTACATACTTTTCTCCTATTACTTCCTTTATTTTTTTGATTATTTATTAAATTTATTCATCTTTTCTTATTATTGCCTTCATTTTTCTGTCGCTAAATGATATTTTACCAGTATTGCATATCCCTAACACTGCACTGAACTGTGACCTTGGAGAGAAGAGTGGTAGTAGTGGACTAATCCATTTCACAGGGGGTGGGTGAGGTAGGGTAGCTATGCGCATACACAAACACAATCGGACATTCTTACAACAGACTAGCAGGCTGGAGGCAATATTTTCATAAACTTTTCACTTTACAGTATACTCCATTTTGTTATCCTGGCCACGGCAGCAACCAGCTAAATCCACCTTTGCTAAATCGGGAGAAGACTGTAGTAAAAATGTTAAAACCCATAAAGATAAAAACAGACAATATTGACACCTTGGCAATTTCTAAAAATTTATAAATAGCAAAATTGTAAGATAGGTAGGGTACAGTCTTAAAACATCGCGCTACAAAAACAATAATCTGGGATACTTACCTCTTTCAACAGGAGTAATTTTTTTTTAAAAAAAACAAATAAGTTTAACACACAAAATTCCAAAGAATGAATTCATCCGACTGGCAGCAGCATGGGCTTGATGAAGTTGGGGGATGGGGGTGGAGGAAGCCGAAGCATTTGCCGAACGAAAACTAGTCGTCTCAGTTGCACTCGGACTTATCTCAAGCTGATGAGGTACTGGTAAGCATGTCATAATATGAGACGTGTTCTAATCAGACTGCTCAATTCTCCAGATACAAATTTTAGTTTATATTGTTCCTACTATTTTAAACTTGCAAGCACTGTATTGCCCAAATTCACTAACAAATTCCAGTAAATTCTAGCTTTTTGGTGAAATTCCCTGCGTTTTCCCGGTTTTTTCCAGACACAAACAAATTCCCTATCTTTTCCCGGTTTTCCCTGTTTTCCAGGTGCGTGGCAACTCTGTTAAAGGAGCAATACAACTATTGGACTTCACAGAGAAAAATAACATTATTTCAGTTTTCAGTGAGGTGACGAAGCTTCTAAAAATTATCATAGCGACCCCAATGACGTCTGCTGAATCTGAACGTTGCTTTTCAACACTGAAAAGAATTAAGACTTTCCTAAGTAATACACTGACCAATGACAGCTTGAATGCTCTAGCAATGGTAGACATTGACATATGCACATTACACAGCTGCAGAGCTTCTACAATAGATCCACGTTCTTTGGGGTGAGTTTAATTTTTTTTTTATTTTCATGTTGTTTGTAATATTACTTTTTGAGTTTAAATAAATTATAATATTTAATAAAATATATTCCAAAATTTGTGTCTTCTTTTAAATGTATTATTTATAAATAATTATTTAACTAATCAGGCCGCACCCTCCAGCTTCTAAAGTGATGAGTCGCCACTGGAACCAAATATGTCTTCTTTAATGCTTTGAACAAACAAATTGAGTATTTAACAAGTCAAATTGTTTTTTGAATATGTAGTATTTTAATTGAAAATATCCTAACCAAAATTCCTTTTTGGCAACCTACCAAAATGTCTTCACCAAACTTACGGTAAGCACACAATCTCTATTTATAAACTAAAAGATTTTTCTAGCTTTTCCAGAACAACATTTTTACTTCAAACAGGCTCTGTTTATTAACAAATACCTCGAAATAAAAATTTTTAAATTTATATAATGGTTATTTAGAATAGAGCACTAGGCTAAATCATGGTTTAAATAATGAGGGATAGCCAGCACACTTACCTTGGCGATACTGGAATAGAAATTGTTTGGATATAACACAAAAAGCACACAAACACATTTTCAAGGACAAGCTTTCAGTGTCACAGACAGCTTCATCAGGTCAATAGAGTAGTCTGATGCTCTTGGTTGAACTGCAAGGTTTACTGTCCACAGCTGACTGTTTTTCAGTAATGATATCAGTGCATAGATGGCAGCAATTTGAATAGATACATATAAAAACTAAAAGTTGGGTTATATATCATATTATTATTATTGTGACATTGAATGTAATAATAAGTGTGCCGATAGGAAGGAGAGGAATTACCTAAGGCTGAGGTAAAAGGCTTGTCTGGATTTGGTAATATAATGAATGGCCTGTTTCCATATCCTTAGTTGTGAAGGGTTGAATATTTCTTTGTTCAGGGATTTAACCCCCTTGGTGGTGTAAAAGTTATTAATGTCCAGATTATGGGTTTCAAGATGTGATGCTATATGTTTATTTTCGTGTCATGTTGATGACCATTCATACTCTTGCTTAGGGTTTTTGTTGTGAGACTAATGTATTGTGCTTGCCCCTGGTTGCGTTCCAGTTAGTAGATGAGATTTACAGGATCACAAGTGTGGTGGCCTTTTATGGGGTAATTTATTTTAGTTGTGTTGCTGGATGATGAATTTTTTTGGTTTAGGTATGGTGCATGTTTTACAAGGGGTTCAGTTGCAGCGAAATGAACCTGATATTTGTTTGAATTTGGCAGTTTGGATTTTACAAGTAAGTTTGACAGACTGGCTGGTTGTTTATAGGTCACTATTGGAGGCTCCAAGAGATTGTCGAGTTTGTGGAGTCCAGGATGGTATGTAGTGACAAAAGGGATGATTATGTTTGTTCCTGTTGATGTTGTGGGCCCACTAATTTGAGTTGTCTATTATTTTAGCTTTGTCTATTTGAATACACACAAGTGCTTTGGGGCAACTTCTGTTCATAAAAGTATGTTTCAGTTTTTTATCATATTGCAAAAGGTCACAATTGCTGGAGAAAATTATTTTGGCTTTAATTGCTAGGCTATGTGAGAGTGATTACTCTGTGCTCAATGGGTGGCAGCTGTCATAATGAAGGTATTGTTGCTGGTTGGTTTTCTTGGCATGCACAATAATGTTTTCAGGTGTCCCTGATGGAGTGTGATGTCTACATCAAGAAAAGTAATGCTGGATGTGGATATTTTCCAGATGAGTATTAACGGTGAAAAATTGTTGAGGTATACTAGGAAAGACTCAAGTCGTTGAGTGGTGCTGGTTCAGTTCATAAAGGTGTTGAGGAATTCCTCTATTGTTGCAAGTCTGTGGGTATAAGGGGTATAGATGTAGTGATGTAATGTCGATTGAGACAAAGATGCCATGCTGTGAAAGAGGGTTGGCCAGTCTGTGAAGTTGTTCTAGAAAAAGATTTGTGTCTTTGATTTAGGAGGGTAGGTTGGTAAATTTATATTAAATAATTTTGTTTTTAAACTTTACTTAACTTTGCAAAACTCGAGTTTGGATTTGAATTATTATTTTTTGTAGAAACATAAAGCAAAATATTGTAATTTAACATCAAGAAGTTCTATACGTTAACCATTCAGTCCATTCAAAATTAATGATATTAAACTTGATTTCTCAATATCTTCTATTTTTACTGGTGTCAAAACCATTGAGAATCAATATTAATATAATGGTTTTCAATACCTCAACTATCAGCTCTCAAATTACAGCAGATCAGATTTTTGGCATTTAGAAGAAAACACAATATTCAGAATTGAGTAATTTTTCATTGTGACCATTAAATCGTTTGTATTTTCACTTTAGTACTATCAAATTAAAGAGTACAGAAGAAAAAGAAGGAAAGTCGATTTTTAAATCAAATTTAGTTAGTGCTGCCATCTGTTAGATAATTATGATACTGTTTTAGTGCCGTTTTGATTATGGATAAAAAGTCTTTGTTCTATTTAAATTATTTGAATAAAAGTATATACTGGGGTCTTTATAGGGTTTGATATGTAAAAGTTGCTGTCTTCGAAAATGTGGGTAGTGTGACTTTCACCCTTTTTATCCTGTATCCTTCAATTATTATTAGCACTGCGTCTTACTACCCGTTCGGGTTATACGCTTTAAGTACTAATTACTCTAATGGATTAGGAATTGGGATGGTTGAATTAGAGGAAGTGAACCCGCATTTGCGTGGAGGGAGAGTGGAAAACCAATTAGGAACCCTCCCCCCCAGTTCACCCGACCACGATTCGAACCTAGATCTCCCCGTCCTCACTTCAAATATAAAAGTACTCAACATGAGCTTTGTGTTCTATTAGTGATATTGCACAGATCAAACATGTTCCTTTAGTTAAAGGACTTTTTTTTATACTATCTACACTTTAAAGTGTTTTTTAACAACATACTGATCTGTTATAAAATATTGTGTTGGTAGATGGATTGAAAAGGATAGAATTGGTAAATGCCAAGGAAGTGAACTAAAGAATCGAAAAATCGAGATTGAGCATTGCATCTTACTAAGTGTACCTGCATTTGATTGGAGGAAGAGTGGAAAAACCTTTTGAAAAAACCGCCCTCAGTACACCCGACCGTGATTTGAACCTCAATGTTCTCGTCATTGGCAGTTTATTCTACTGTTAGAGTAGCACGTTAAAACATATGGCCAGCAAGAAGGTGTAAACATTATTGACTTGTAATATCTGTGTCTGTTAAACGTACCCTTACAGCTGGTGTGCCGACTTCTGCCGCTGGTTGTTGGCTGAAGGTCAAGGGGTATCACTTTGCCAGGCTTTACATGCAGAAGGTCCACCTTTACCACCGCTTCTCCCAGCTGTCGTAGATACTCGCCCCATCCCACAACTTGCTCACCATACTTGTGACGAGACATCAACTCCAAGTCTGCAGTCCTTTGTCTGACCATTACAATGGTTAAGTATTTATTTTAAAATTGATTCAAACAAAAATATAGAGCTATTAATCACATGATCAAAGACGAAACAAATAATACAAAAAGTTTGACACTTATACATTCACAAAGTAATGCATCATCAAGGTGGATGTAATATCTCATTTGAATAGAAAAGAAAGAGTAGGTGTTGATTGTTAGATCAATGTGGACTAGTATAACTGCTTTTTAGCTTGGATGGTATAAGTTTAATTGTAGCACAGCACCAAGTATTTAATTTTCTATTTTATACAACTATTATCATACCCACAGAGATTTTCACACACAATGTTGAAAGCATTTAGTAGTCACCATGACAACATACATGGATAAGGATCCATTTTCTACTCTAAAATGTGAAATGAAAACATTATGTTGTTGCTGTTGTTTGGACATAGCCAAATGACACAATGCTTCAATGCTGACAATGACAGGCAAATCACAATCCTAATATGAAAAATAGACACTTTAATATAAAGTGTTAATACCAATGGCCTATAACAGGGGTCGGCAACCTTTTTGGTGCCCTTATCAACTTTTACATATTTTATCAAAAGTTCCATGATCACCCTTTGTTTCCCCACTTAACTTTTAATTATTTTTTTATATACTTATTGTATTTCTTCCTTAAATTCAATATTTTCTCTAATACCTATGTCCCTACCGTTATATAAAATACATAAAATATATCAAATGTACTCCATTTACCATGAAAGGTAGCAGTTTTACCTTTAGTGACTATACTTTGACTTAAAAGCTGTACCATAGAGAAACCAAGCAAGGTAATCTTGCCTTTTCGTGAGGATATAGTTTTCTTATGTGATCGACTAAAAATTTCTGCGAGAATGACCGGTCAGTCGTGATCGACCTTTTGCCGACCCCTGAATTATAATGATAGAAAAATAACCTTGTAAACTATAAATGATTACAATATAACACCCAAACTATTTTGGAGTACTTAATTTTGATTTTATAAACAGTGATCATGTTGGTACAACTTAGAAAAATATATTAATTTTATATAGTTATTTTTACCAATTTAACATACCAAGCATAACAAGGATAATTAATAAGAAACATTAATACGGAGAAAAAAATCATTCCCTAATGCATCTAATGAGGATACAAATCCCAGTAGCTCCTTTTATTTGTTTTTTTCACAGGGTCCCGGTATCTGTTTGGGTTACACACATACATTCCGCTATTTGAAGTGGGATGAAGAAGGAAGAACTTTTGGAAGAAATGTATCCACATTTTTGTGGAGGCAGGATGAGCAAACCGTTTAGGGAAAACCACGCTAGGTACACCCGGCCGAGATTCAAACCTTGATCTCCCCCTCAGTGGCAATCCAGTCTAACAAGAGAGTGACAAACCATTAGAGCACCAATGTGGGCAAAAATCTCTTTTTGCGGAGGTAAACACACAAGCAATGAACTAATTCTTCCAGTAGAGATAATGTTGAAATCCACTTATACTCACTTTAAGTAATGTCTGGCCAACAGAGAATCCTCCTTGGTGTCATGTTTTGAGTTGACCACAGGGGCACAAACCACCTGGAAGGATTCCCGGGTCAGTTCAAGGGAGGAAGGTAAATAAGAAACAGTTTTAATAACCAAACATAGTATACAGGAAGGATTTTGATCATTGGAGGTAGGACTGGAAATATTTTTTCATTTATTTTAGATATTTAACGTGCACTTTCTAAAACAACTGATTACATCGGCACACAAGAATTTCTATGAGCGAAAGGGCCTACCAATTTTGCTGGGAAAGGTATTTTCACACACCTTCAAGGGGTCTCACAAATTACTTAAGACAAACAGCTTTACTTCCCCTCCGAAGGAAGTTGTGCTATGGATTTTTATTGTTAAAGAAAAGTTTGTCGACACCGGCTGGGTTTAAACCCATGAACATCAGGTCCTGAGGTTAACACTTTTCCCACAAGACCACCGAGGTTGACTGGGCTGGAAAAATTACTTTAAAATAATTCTAATTTGGAATTGAAATTATAATGCTAAGAACATTATGAAAACTAGGCCTATTTGGATTAACTTAATTTTCATTCTTGAAATTGTAATAGGAGTGTAAGTTAGGTAAACTTAAGGCCATAGAAAATCCAAAGAACACTTTTTGAAAAAATGATTGAATATTAAATTGTAAAACTAAGCAATATGGTGATCTTAAACATATTTTAAACAGCTTATTGTTTTGAAGTGAGTTAACAAATAAACATGGGTTTTTTACATTAATGTAATTATAAAAATATAATGTTTTGATTATGTTTATAGTTGTAATAAGAAGTAAATATAGATCAGAGTTAAGAAAGATTTGAATTAGAGTAAAATAACTCAAACTTGTTGTTTTGCAAAGGTGCGCCACAGCAAGAAGTCAAATACATAGAATTGATAAACACACTTTATCTAAAATAATAAGGTGAGAGTCAAAAGTCATTTAGTAAACAAAATATTGAATATAATGAGATGTTAAGATGTTAAATTAACTGACATTTTGAGGTAATAATGAGAATATTAATGAATTATATTATTATTGCACACCTCTAGTTCGAGTATTAAATAATGTTTTATTATATTTTTCTATGACCTGTGTAACATTAACTGCCAAAGCCTTTTAAAAAAATATTTAGGACAAACTGTTTCAACAGTTAGAATCAAGATACAATTAGTAACATAAAAACACCACAAGGTTAAATTTAGTGATCCTAACCTCATGACGATTCAGCAGTGCTGAATTGGAGGAGCTGAGAGCGAGGTGGATCTGTATCGCACTCCCAGAAACTTGCCGTTCTTGTGGGTGAATAACAGTGTAGCCATTGCACTCCAACAAGTTGTAAACTAAACTTCTCATATAATGGAGTCTTAGTTGACTTAAGTTCATTTCAGCAATATCAGAAGGCAAAGTTCCTGAAGTCAGAAGTATTTCCTGAAATTACAAAACCAAAAATTCAAAATCTTCAATTTTACTCAAAGAAGAACTTCAGTAGCAGATTTAGGTTTGAGGACGCCCTAGGCCCGAGACGATATGGCGCCCTTTTTTTTTGTAACAGTATATATATATATATATATGTGTGTGTGTATAAAATAATGAAAATAAAAAAATAATAAGAAGAAGAAATCTAATTCAGGTATAAATTAAACATTTAAAAAAGTTTTTAAAAATCTTTTTGTTAGATATTTCAAATTTTAGTACTTGCCTGATTAATTATTTTAACAAAGAAATTCTACCCTCAAAATGGTACTATGTTTCGATAGTAAGAGCGCAATAAAATAAACTTTAAAATTTGGTCTTACAGTTTACAGAAAACCCAATCGATTTTTAATTTTAGTCATCTTAAAAATTTTGGCGCCCCTCAAAATTTGCCGCCCTAGGCCCGGGCCTCATGGGCCTAAGCCTAAATCCGCTACTGAAGAACTTTAGAAACAATGTGGTACTTTATTAGTTAAAATTTACCTGCATTGGTAGGCATAAGGACTAAATGTTTTAACTCATCTTGTCTAGTTTGTTACTGAAACTAGGGGTCGAGATTTAAATCCTTGCTGGGTGTACTGATGGTATTTTCTCTTGGAAATATCTCATTATTGTCATTAAATGCATATTGTGCAGGGTCAAATTAAGTAAATGAATAAATATCTATATAAATAAATAGATGCAAGAATATATTCATAAATAGTAAATTATGTGTAGCAATTACTTAAACCATGAATATTTATATGTTCTGGTGAAGATTCATGTTATGTTTAGGAATTAAGAATAAATTATTGTTCATTGATACCATAATTGAGTGTGTTATTAAACTTGTTTTATTTCAAATTACAATAACATAGCAATAACTTTAACATTTTAAAATAATAGCAATGAAATTCAGTGTCAACAAATTTGATTCTCTATGTCCCCAAAATATGAACTTTTGGAGCTAGTTGAAAAACCAACAAGTGTTTGTTGGACCGACAGTTAAATATACACACTGGAAGAATTCCTGCAATGGAAGTAATTCAAAAAAATGCATCCAACCTATAAGATACTAACACTCAGTAATTTTGCGGGGCCTTGGAGTCAAACCGAAAGCAATTTTGGGTGAAGTCTGAGCCAGTGAAAATGTACTGGCTAAGAAACTGGCTTGAAAATAAAAATTTATAACTTTATGTGTAGTAAATATTTCATTTTAATTTTATACTTTTTTTTTATTTCTTAGGACCAATATTTGTAATTTGGTTTTACAAATGTATTCAAATATAAATTCAGGATGCGAAAGACGCTCCCCATGAAGTAATCTGTATTGGAGAATTTTTACTTCAGTAGGTACATTTTGTATTAAGTTACTAATTAAAATACTTTTGCCATTTCTGAAGGAGCCAGAGTCGAAAGCTTGGAGTACCGAATCCGCAGCCCTGATAACTTGTAAGCTTATATATTTTTGATAGGTCCAGCTCTCTATGAATTTGGAGCAAGAATGCCAAAATAATTATTTTTAAAGAGTAATATGATTACCTTAAATACTTACCTTACCATTTTTTTCACACACTCCATAATATTCTTGCTGGTCTAAAACACAGCTAAGTACACTTGAGAAAGATTTCTTCCTATTTAAAAATATACTAACATAGTTAGTTCGTATAGACCATCTTTCAACAGGTAATGGCCAAGTAGTACTTTCTTCTGCTAACTTGTTTAGGATCTATAACAACCACAAGTTAAAAATTATTTAACTTAAACTGTGATAGGATAGAAGGTAGACCAATTACCTTCTTTGGGAAAGAAAACTTTCCTAGGCGTGCTTTTGCTGAAGTGCCAGAAAAAGCACTATTATTCTCTTTAGCCTAATTAGCAAATAAGGTAGGTCTACCGTATTGTCTTTCAACTTCACTACACACTATTTGTTTCAACAGTGGCGGCTCATCCTAAAGGGCACAAGGGCACATGCCCTCCCACCTAAACACCAAGTTATTCATACAAACCATTATAAGCTAAAATAATAATATTTAAGCTATATGAACAAGAGAAATATTAAAATTAAAATTAACTTTTTCTAGTTTTTCTTAAAATAATTATGACATTTAAAATGGCTGTGCAAAAACCTCCAAATGAATCATATCTTCCCGATCAGTGTAAAGTATTGAATGTTCCCCAAGTAGAGGCGGACAAGAGGAAGAAGAGGGAAGGGACAATATGCTCAGAACAGCTCTGCGCAACTCTAAATGGGACACTATTTGAGTGTTCCCCTGTAAGTAGAAGCTGGGAGATAGAGGTGTCTTGCCTGGAGTCACGTCACTGGACGGGAAGGGCTCACTGGGTGAGCGGTATTACACGGTCACATTTCATTGTTAAAGAAATGGGATGTAGCTTTGACAAATCGTCAAATATCTTTTATCAGAGGAAATATTTGTTCAAAGATTTATGCCAATGAACAGGCTCTAGGATTTTATTCAAGACAATGGCAACTGAAAGATTAACCTGGACACGAGAGACACTTAATAATAGAAATGAATTTAGGCCACAAATATCCAAGGGGCACTTTTAAACAAAAGATATTTTTAGTGTTTAAAAATGTAATAGTTCAAATGAAATATTTTAATAATTATTTATAAATAAAGAAATAACACCTAAATATTAAATCCAATATTAAAATATTTATAAAAAAAACATAATCACTTCAATGGTTTAGAAACATTTGGGGTTGCTTTGTCAGTGATTATCTTTGTAATTTGTTTAACTGCTTAAAAATTATTAAGAGAAAAGAGAGGGGAGATTGGATAGTATTTTTGTACAAATTGATTAAGCAGGTTTGGGGGTGACCGACGTAATTGTTTATTAATATTTTTTTTATGTTTCACAGGTTTTCTTTTCATTTTAACAGCAATGAGATTGTCACATTCTCGCTCACAGCCACTGCACATAAAATTAAACTATTCGAGCTCATTTTAGAAATAACATAATACTGTCATTGTAGAAACTTTGAAAGAATTGCAATGTTGTGTGCTAACACATCTTTTATCAAAGATGGCAAGCTGAATACTTGTCAGTCCGTTCAAGGTCAAGTTTCACATTTTCTGGACATCCCCAAAGAACAGTTAACCAGGGATTTGTCACTAGTCAATCGCGTGTGAATGTTTAAAGCTGTAGGGTAATTTCTTAACGTTCTCCGTTCAACGGTACAAGTGTTTAAAAAATTAATTATGTGCAGTACATTATTCATAATAACATTAGTTTTGATGAAAAGCTTTTAATAAAGAATAAATGCAGGCCAGTGCCAATTTTAAATATAGACTGTTCTTCCTCAAATAAATCAAATACTTATTATAGACATTTTAATAAAAACATTTATGATAAATATAAGTAGATGTGCGGGTGTGAAGTGACTAACAAATTATTTTGTTTCTTTGGTTTGTTTTCAAGGGAAGAATCTTCTAGATGGATTAAAGGTGGTTTTTCTGATTTAAAACATTTATCAGAAAGAGCTAAGAAGCATGATATATCGTTAAGTAATTTAAATGCAGCAGTGGACTACAATGTGTTGGGCAAAATAGATATTCGGGAACAATTAAGTAGTGTGTATGTTCAACAAAAACAAAATCACAACAAAAATGTTGACAACAATGGATACATTTTACATCGCTTAATAATGTGTATTAAATTCTGTGAGGTTTTTGAAGTAGCTTTACGTGATCTTGATGAGAGGGTTACTTCTAATAATCATGGTATTTAATTAGGTTTAATTGATTTTGCAGCCAAGCTAGACTCTGCTCTTGCATTGCATTTGAAATAATCAAATGTATTTAAAGGTACCTCCAAAACTATCCAAAATGAACTTTTGGATTCAATGTTTCAAATTTATTAAACTTAAGTAAAGAGCCAGATAAATTCAGCAAATTTTATTGCAGTCGAAGCTGAAGAGACTACTGATTTTTCCAATCCACAACAAATGGTATTTATAATTAGATATGTTTTTGATTGGTAAATTTGTGAACGATTTTGGTCTTTTATTAAACCATCTGGATATACAGCACAAATTTTATCCAAGGGCATATTAGAAGAACTTCAAACTAAATTAAATAGTCCATCATACAAATTAATTGCACAAAGTTACGATGGTGCAGCCATTATGAGTGGAAAAAATAATGGTGTTCAATCATTAATAAAACCAATAAAGCCAAATGGTTATTTTGTACATTGCTATGCACATCAATTTAACCTAATTATGGAATGAACAGCACAATGTACCAAAAAAGTTAAGATCTTTTTCACTAATTTGCAAGCGTTTTCTTCATTTTTTAGCCGCTTACCTAAAAGAACGTTTCTTGACAAAATTGTTAAGAAAAGGTTACCACGAGCGGTTCCAACTCGTTGGAGTTTTAAAAGCATAACAGTCAATACTTTATTTGACTACACAGACTCATTTAAGGAATGCTTAGAAAAAATCATAGACTCTGATGAAGTAGATTCGAAAACACTAAATGAAGCAAGTGACATATTGCACCACTTAAATAGTTCAGAATTCATGTATTGGCTGAAACAATTTCATTTAATTATGCCACACGTGGACATTTAAAAAAATCAAACTCAAGTGCGTTGTATTGATAGCTTATATTTAGAGAAGGCTATAGAACAATTTGAGATACAAATTTAAAAAAATTAGAAATGGTACCGACGAAGTTGAATAACCCAAGGAATAAAAAGAAAACTTCATCCACCAATGGAAATAGTTGAAATACTGCCGCAAAAGAAGTTTATGACACTATTCTAACCCAAATTAAGGATATATTTGATTTTAAAAGTAACCTAAGTGCAGCAAAATTATTCAATCATTTTTTTTTTAAACTATCAAAAATCTTTTCCTCAAAATGTGTTTAACGAAACTCTTGGATCCTATTCCATGTTAAATGCCATAAAGTTAAAGAGTGAATTGAATGTAATTTACAATCGTGATGATATGTGCGAAGTTGAGGGTGTGCTATCTTTAATAGTGTTTATTTCACAAAATAACCTGAGTGAGATTTTATCTGAAAGTTTCAAACTATTGGACAATATTTCCACTACACCAATGTCAACAAGTGAATGTGAAAGGTGTTTTTCTACCTTAAAACGGATTAAGACTTTCTTGAGGAGTACAATGACAGAAAACAGACTAAATGCTTTTGCAGTTCTATTGGTCAAAAATAAATTTAATAATTTAATTTCTGATTTTGACAACAAAGTTATTGAGGTATTCTCAAATATCAAGGAAAGGAGGATGGGCTTTCATTACAAAATATAGTAAATAAAAGGTGAGTTTATATTTTTATTAATTATTATTTATTTTCAATTTTGTGCCCTCCCTTGAAAAAATGGCACAGGCCGCCACTGTGTTTCAATAGGTACTTAATATGTGAAATAAGACCTTTAAAAAATGGAGTTGTTTGAAAGAATTTTATCATGAATATGAAGAAATCTCAGATGGGTAGTAGTTTTAGTAGCTACAAATGGTTTTGAATAGAATGTTTATAAAAGTTAATAAGGTTTCAAACTACTGTAATATATGCTCTATTTTAGTGTTACCCAAGATTTAGCATGTGTAGGCTACTACCGAGTTTTATTTCTCATAAAATAGGTTTTGATAAGTCAGGTTGATAAACATACAATTGACTTAGATTTTAGTGTGATGCCATGGAATTTTATAAGCCTTTCTTTACTTGTCACTAGAGGCCTATTAATACCTACATACTTAAGTTTGATTAAATTTAGAACAATAATTTTATAATTTATAATGTGGCAGATGTAACCTATGTGACCTTTTTTAGGGAAGGGGGAGAGTTTGTTGGCTGGTCTACAGCCCTGAAAGGGATACACAACTTGCAAAAGTTTAGTAAATTCTACTAGGCCGTTAAAATAAGAAAATTTGTAACTAGCTTAGGCCTTTTCTGTAAAATTCATGATGGTAGGAAATATAAAACTGTCTGTCAAACGCTGCATTACAATTGTTGGTGGACCTAGAGATGACATAATTATTACTTTCATTCTTTTCCTCTTGGGTAGTTTTTTTGTTGCCTATTCTTGTTGTTTTTTTACTATTATTGAACACCCGCTATGTAAATGTAATGAATTGTTAACTTTAGTAATTCTGTGATTATATATATATATATCAATTGTATTTACAATCTTTAATTACAGCGCAATATCATATTATGTATACCATTCTTACAATAATGCCATGAATAGTAAAAATTCAGACAAGGCAACAACCATTTAGATCTTTGGCATTTAAACTATGGTGGTACTAAGGGAGGGGGGAGGCTATATACACAAAGAATTCTTAGTTTACTATAGTACTATGTTATTCAAAAAATAAAACATTGTGAAAGATTCTATAGAACTGGCCCATAAAAAATTTAATTTTCCGCCGTATAACATACCACCACAGACGCTTTATATTTTTCAGAATTAGTTTGAAGATTGTCAATCTCAATTTTCTCCGAGTCATTTCCATCTTTGGAGTTTAACAAACAAGAATTAGTATGTTTAAAGGTCGCATTAAAATCTCCCATATTTACATGTTTACTTTTAGATTCATTTAAACAATTATTGTATCTCTTTGATTTCTCGCAAACATTATTAAGACAGTACGATATGTTATCTAAACATTGATTTAATTTAATGAGTTTGATTTCCATTTCAACATAATATTTTATAATAAAAAAAAGTTTTGGTTAATTAAGTAATGGAATTAAAGAATCAAACACAATAGGATTCGGATAAATTAGACATAAACTTAATTCGTTCATAAGTTGAAAGGAAAGAGACAGATTTGCACGCTCGTAACGGGAATTGTGAGAACTATTTAGAACTCGCTCATCAAGTTTTGGAAGGTGAAGGGGTGAAGGAATTGAGAGCGAGCCAGCAATGCGGCGAACGATATGACTCATATGAACGACTCTTCATGAAAGACTCTTTCGAGTGAGCGAGCTTTTTATGTGAGCCAGCTCGCGTCAACGAGCTGGTTCGACCCATCACTAATTAGAATCAACAATTCAAATATACCACCTATTTAGTGTGTTTAAATGTTTAAAATTAGGAATCATGCCAAGATTGGCAGCAATATTAAATATCTTAGTTTTCCGAAGGATGAACTTAATAAAAGAAAGTGGATAGTTGTATGTAAGAGGGAAGACAAATTTAATTTGAAAACTTGTAAGCAATTTTCTTTGACTATATCAACAAATATAATATTGCAACTTTTGATGCTTTATAGAAAAATTGTACAAACATTCATTAATATATTACCACCTATAAGTTAATAGTAATAATAAGCTGCACTAGGGGTTCTTCAAGACCTATAATCGCCGTTAATCCATTCAACATCCAAAATCATGTAGAAGCTATTTTTAAATAAATATGTTTGTGTCATATATTTTTACTCTTTTGAACTATATGCATATTTAACTGCGAAAATATGCTAGGGGGAAGATGGTTGAATATAGATTAAATGTACCCGTATTTGCGTGGAGGGAGAGTGGAAAACCGTTTAAGAAAGGGCCCCACTTCCAGGATTTGACAAGTGAAGCGGGTACATATATTAATTAATTTTGTTAATATTTTTGTGTAAGGCCCTACTATTTTATTAGAATTAGTAGACCTGTATTTATAAAAAAATTATAATGTGAGCCCCGTCTTTTTACCTGTTCAGGCAGTCCTCATATTTATACTAATAAGGTAGGAACTTGTGTGGAGAGAGGATGGAAAACCATTTAGGAACAACAACGTAAGTAAGCCCGGTTGGTATTCGAACCCCATCTCCCCGTCATCGACAAACCAAACTAGATAAGACTGTTGACTCTGTACACGTTCCCGACGATGCGGGTGGATAGATATTCTTTTAATACTTATTTTATAAAAGTGGACAAACATATCAAATTAAACTGCAAATTGATTATTTAAGTTTAGCAATACTGTAGCTTGTATTTTATTAATAGGATTTTTTTCTACATGGTTGTTTTAATTCGAGTGTATTATATTTTCATTGTTTCTATGCCGTTGTTACAATTTGCCATTAGTTGTCAGTATTTTAAAAGTTTAGACATGCAATAATTATAATAATTCGTATTTCCAACAATGCTATGTATATTAACACCTTTACAATTACGCTTATAATGGGCAAGCTTTACATGGTTTTCCTTCATATAATATTTCAACAATACTAAGTTATTGCTCTACCTAACTCGGGGGTTTCTAACTGGTGGCCCACGAAATTTCTTGAGAAAACAATCAACCGTAGTGAAGTTTGGTGTTTTATCCGGGAAAAGGAAAGTTTTGACTAGCGTGGAAATACATCCATGAAAGCTCCAAATAATTTCTTCCTTACATTTGCTGTATTACATTGACTTAACAAAGAGTATATTTTTGTCAGAGAATTCGTTTGATATGTAACTAAACATGTTTAAATTATCACTTATTATTTCATTCACAATTAAAATACCTTTTCTCATTTTTGCATAGATTGACAGAAATAATCCGATTATATTGCGGTCCGCCACTAGATTTCGAGGG
Source organism: Timema douglasi (assembly GCA_901482245.1). Lineage (NCBI taxonomy): Eukaryota > Metazoa > Arthropoda > Insecta > Phasmatodea > Timematidae > Timema > Timema douglasi. The sequence continues at coordinate 114,098 of CABEEJ010000757.1, forward strand.
TTCAACTGTGGTCTTCTGGCATGTTTAAGTTGGAAACTCCCGTCATTGATGTACACCAAGTGATTTGATTGTTTAGTTTGACAGGCATAGGTGATCACATGGTCTTAGCCTTGGTCAAGCCAATCTACTCTTGTTTGCTATTGACTGGGAAGGATGAGATTCGATTCTCAGCTGAGTGTGATAAGGATGGGTTTTCATAAGTGGTTTCCTCCTCCCTTCCTATTAAGATGAGGGTATAAATATTCTCTAAATTTTACATTTCTCATATCCATATTATTTTGTGTAAATATATGTGTATAACCCTGATGGACGTGGAGAAAAAATAAGGAGGTAAAATTTCTAGTTTTATGTGTTTTTTAAGGGTCTGGTCAAATATTTAAAATAATTTTGTTTCCTTCATATTTATTTTTAATTTTTATATTTACGAAATTATTTCTTCATTAAATTAGACTATTTCTTCTAAACTAATTATAACATTTCCATCCAGCCACAATATTTTTTGATCATTTTGCAGAAGATTTCCAGAAGTCTTTGCAATGTCGTATTTTACTTTATTCTCCACAAAAATGTAGAAAGATAAAGCTATTTGGAATAAATTAACCATTCCTTATTAGTAAACTGCTCATAAATGATTTTTTATCCGAGAAACAAGTATACAGTGTTTATCATCAGGTAAACACTCATTAGATATCCATTTTAAACTAAATCGTTAAATCAACTTGTAAAAAAAATTGAAATTTAAAGGAATTAACTTTCAATAAATTTCTCTTAATTTATGATCTAGCGTCTGAATAAAAAATACTGAGCTATAGCCATATTAAATATCGATTTCATGTTTGAATAAAATTCATTAAATATTTTAGAATCAAGACCCAGGGACATATATAATTGTTGACTTCATTTTTTGAGGGTTTGGAGCATATTAAACACAAAGATTCGTCAAAATTTCAAGGTTGAAAAATTTCACGATTGCATTATTTTATATTTATATGAGAAAAGAAAATAATGATTTCCAATGATAGATTTTTAAACATCAAAAGAGATAATTGATTTTGCCTTAATATTGCAGTTATAAAATCGGTGATTATAATGAAAAAGGAATATAAGTTTACTTAATAATGGGTTAAAATATTTTGAATATTCTTTGCTTTTCTTGGTTACATATTATATTTTGTATTGTTTTCTGTTGTGATCAATATACGTTTTTCTTGTGCTTTATTCGTTCAAGTCAACGATTTTGTTTGACATTAATAATTTAATTTAATATTGATGGAGTTATTGAAACAAGATATGTTCTTTAACGTGTGCATCATAATATTTTTACTAGTAAAATATGAATCTATGGTTTTTATTATCCTTGTTTGATGAATTTAACAAGTTCGTTCACTTTGCATAATGATGTTAAAATATATGTAATTTTATTATTTCACACCCCTATTATTATTGCTATACATATTCTAAAAGATCGCTACATAATTCTACATTATTCTGTAGTGATTTAGACAAGGTATAGTAGCCACATGGCTTCTTTGGTGCTGACTGACATCTAACAGCTGACTTCCGACAGTCAACATTAGGTATATACCTAAATTTTAACTGTAAACACATATCCTCGCAGATCATATGGTTCGGCGTAGGGATACATAGTTTGGTCTGGTAACTTTTCAAAGTCGTCAGCTGTGAGCTGTCAGTCAGCACCAAAGAAGTCATGGGGCTACTGTATATTGTTGAAATCTAAAGATTACTCGAGAACGTGCCTAAGCACGCAATGCTCGCAGTAAAGCAAGTCCCCCAAACCTGACGTCATGCGCAGAACCGGACGATTTTTAAGGGCCGGACGGTTTCACCTTACTTCCTCCCACCTTGGTATGAACCAAATCGTAACGCTAAAGTTTGTCGTCTGCTTGCTAGCGAGGGAACAAACTCAATGGTTTATTTCAATGTTCTTGTGTAAAAAGTATGTTTCGTGACCAAAAGTATTTAAAAAAATAGTGACGTACTATACACCACTCGACTGAAAACACACTTACATTAAAGGATATACAATTCAGTTTTTAAAGTAATACTGTACAAATAAGAATACAATCTTTAATATATTAAAATATATGGCTAAAGTTCACGTTGTTAACATTCTGCGAATACTACAATATATTTAAAATTGGTTATTAGCTTATATAATGATTTCAGAAACTCTATTATATTTAAAGTTCGATAACATAAATTAAAAAAGGTAGCTTCAAACTTAAATACATTCGTTTGAATTACAAACTTTGTGTAGTTGTTTTACATTCAAATTATCATTTAGGTTATAAGCTTGTATGAAGTATTAATATATTACAATATATTCATTTAAAGTTGGCTCTTAAATTGTATAGTCTATTGCTTTCAGAAGTCATATTATATTTAATGTTCGATAACTATAATGAAATAAGTTAGATTAAAACTTAATTACATGAGTTTGAATAACAAACTTTGTGTAGTAGTTTTACACTCAAACTATCATTTACGTGATCGGGCTTGTAGGAAGTATTACTATATTACAATATATTTAAATTTGGCTCTCAACTTGTATATTGCTTCCAGAAACCATATTATATTTAATGTACATTGTGTAGAGGTCTAACGTTCAAACGAACATTTAGCTAATAGGATTGCAGAAAGTATTACCACTCTAGCCTAAATCGACTTGTTTACAGAAACCTTATACTAACCCATTTATTTCATTTAACTAATCATACATTGATAAATCTCATATACAGTGGTGGCTCGTAGCTAAAAATTTGTGGGGCTGCTGCTCCAGAAAATGTTTAGCCTTTGGTTTAAAATTGTGTAAAGGAAAAAAAAAATGTATAAAAAGAAAATTTATTCAGGAACTTGATAAAATATTAACAAAATTCTTGTTTTACCTACTCTAACTTAAATTGTTACAGTTCAAGCTTGATCTATTCATTTAAAAATGAAATCCATTCTTCTTGTTTTAATTTGCGCAAAAAGTTCAATAATTTTCTCCTTTAGCTCTGGATGACAATTGAGGAAATTTTTCTACATTGAAAGTACTGCAAGCTCATTTAGTATTTCTATTAAATAAAAGAACCGAAAAAATGAATCAAATAGAATAGCTGTAAGAAGAATAATAATATAATTCTACACTCTTATACACTTTATCACATTCAAGAATATGGTACACGGTTTTTAAGCAAAACACACACCAAGTAAAAAAAAAAATTCCTTCCACCATCATGCCAGAGCCATAACTGTGAGAGCAACAGTGATACCTCTACCTGGCAGTTCCGCATTTCTCCCCACCCTCTCCTATGTCCGCATGCGCACAACAGTCAAACACCACGTCGCTGTCACTGTGAAGCGCATAGTTCCATACAAAGATTTTTGTATCTTTTTCATAAACTGGGGGATGGCTACTGAGGTACTGAAATTAAGCTTAAGGAATATATATTGTACTACAAAAATAAATAAAGAATTAAAGAAAAAATGACTCATTAAATGAAATGGTATCGATAATATCAAGTGGAAATAGGGGGTGCTGCAGTTTCGCAGTGCCTATACAAGAGCCGCCACTGCTCATATAGCCATAAAATTAGCGAACCATGTCAAAATGCCACATTGCCTTGTATGTGTGTAGGAGAGAAAGAGAAACCCGAAAGTTTTCCTCTCTCTTATACAATGATGTGCAGACAACAGCTCGAAAATTTTAGCCGCAGATGTCCAGCCAGTTATATTATAAATAAGAGATCAATGGGTGACACTAATGGTATTAAAGATGCGTTTTTCTTATTTTCTTTTCCACTCAACGGGTACTGAAATAAGGGTGGTATTTATACTTTCGCACGACCCCTAGGAGAAAGAATGTGTGTCATTCTGGCCACCCGACTTATAGCCACCATGTTCTTGAAAGTGTCCACTGTTTGCGCTACGTTAGTGCTAGGTAGTGCTTGATTTACATCGTTAGTGCTGTAAATTTGAGGCACTAATTCACGATTTATTCTGGGTGGCTATGAAGATATCTCCTTGGCCTTCCAGTATAAGAAATAATAGAGATAATCCCGTTTTGAAAACGCCCATCAATTGTGCTACGTTAGTGATGGCTAGTGATAGATTTTAATCGTTAGTGCTGTAAATTTTAGGCACTAATTCGCAATTTATTCTAGGTGGCTAGGGAGATAACTGTCTGGCCATCTGGTATAAGAAATAATAGAGATAACCCTTTTTTGAAAACGCCAATCGCTTGTGCTACGTTAGTGCTGGTTAGTGCTCGATTTACATCGTTAGTGCTGTAAATTTGAGGCACTAATTCACGATTTAGTATGGGTGGCTAGGGAGATATCTAAGGACGAAAATCGAGCACAAACCAGTACTAACGTAGCACAAACGATGGGCGTTTTCAAAAAAGGGTTAGCTCCATTATTTCTTATGTCGGGTGACCAGGGAGATCTCCCCAACCACCCATAAACAATCGTGAATTAGTGACTCAAATGTACAGCACTAACGATGAAAATCGAGGACTAGCTATCACTAGCGTAGCACAAACGATGGGCGTTTTAAAAAAAAGGGTTGTCTCTATTGTTTCTTATACCGGGTGCCCGGGGAGATATCTTCCTAGCCACCCATCAGAAATTGTGAATTAGTGCCTACAATTTACAGCATTAACGATGAAAATCCAGCACTAACTTAGCACAAACGATGGACGTTTAAAAAAAAAGGGTCATTTCTATTATTTATTATGCTGGGAGGCCAGGGAGATATCTCCCCAGCCACCCATAAACAATCGTGAATTAATGCCTCAAATATACAGCACTATTGATGAAAATCGAGCAATAAGCACTCACCAGCAATAACGTAGCACGAACGATGGGCGTTTTCAAAAGAGGGCTATCTCTATTATTTCTTCCCTATTATTCTATTATTCCCTGGCCACCCATAAACAATCGTGAATTAGTGCCTCAAATGTACAGAACTAGCCAGCACTAACGTAGATATATATATATATATTAATATATATATATATAATTGATATTCATAATTTATGTATGAATATATGTTAAAAATGGAGGGTAGTTTTCCCTAAATAATTTTACAGTCTCCCTCCACGCAAGTGCGGGTTTACTTCTTCTAAATTTAACCTTCCCAATTCCTATCCCATTAGATTAATTAGTACTTAAGCGTACAACTCGAAAGGGTAGTAAGACACGGTGTTAAAAAAATCACAGCTACACAAGAATAGGTTCCCGTGAGTATACTCCATTCACGGTAGGAATTACTCTCTGAAAGGTTTTTATTACTACCAATATCCTACTATATAATATATTTCTGGTAAGGAAAAGGGCCTTTCAGAAAACCATTCTTACGCTGAACAGACTTTAACTAGTTTTATTTATAGAGAAAAGCATCCTTTTTTTAAAGAAAACCACTAGGATATAGCTTTTTATGAAAAAGTTAACCCTTAAGTTATAATTTTACCAGTTCTTGTGATTATTATTATTATTATTATTTGGATCCGTGTATGCCTTACGGTTGAGCAGTAATTATAACGATCGTTGGGGGGGGGGGGGGGGNGGGGGGGGGCTATGCTCCCAAACCCCCAGTGAATTTTTTTTTTGCAATGGGATGTAAACTGATGTAATGTTTTTTTGATAGGTCTTACCGTTTAGCCACAAGAGACCTCCAAAGAAAGGTCCTTATCGGCTTTAAAGTCGCTCCGCCATTTTGAATATTTTCATGGGTTGAAATTATTTTTATTTTTTTCCCCCGTTGGTTACAAGCTAGACGCTATAAGTTTGCCAAATTTCAAGTCTCTAGTTCATCTGAAAGTGGGTGAACATTAATGTCAATGAGTGAGTGAGTCAGCCATGTGGCTTTATAGTAATATAATGACAATATGTTAATACCTTACTGCATACTTGTTATCACACGGCTATAACGATTTGATTTTACGTGTATTTATTACTGTGGGATTATTTATTGGTTTATTTTTGAAATTTGTAGAGATTTAACATTATAAACAATTTATTTTGTTTATTTCACTTTCAATATTATAAAATCAAGCTGCTTATATATATATATATATATATATATATAAATAATCTACCTCTTGCTTCTTGGATCCCTTGTCACCGGTGTTAAAACCAACTAATGGGAGAACTCCTGGCACCTGATGTTGCGAAGGCTAGCTTCCCATTGTGTAAAGGCAGCCTGCATATCACCTGATTTTCAAAAAGAACGGAGTTTTTTTTAAGGAAAAGTTTTAAAACGTATTGTATTGAAATTACTTCTGAAAACGCGTGATTCTCCATGGGTGAAGAATTAAAAAGAAATTTACATATAGTTCTTTAAAGAAATAAACACTTCATCCATGACTTTGAATATATGAGAGGGTCCAAAACAGTATAATTACAAAGTCCACACAAAAATAAATAAGCTATTGAGCTAATACTGAACAACTCAAGTATTCAATGATGTATAGCTGTTACAAATTAAAATTATAACACCGCATATTACTATCCCTTTGGGTTTTACGCTGCTGTATGGTTAAAATTATCATAAATGTATCCTATTTTATTAATATACAAATAATATTTATATTACAACAACTTATATTTCTTATTGCAATTTAAAACAAAAATCTGGAGTGAGGGTTGGAAAGAGAGGTCAATAAGTCTTGGGCTAAGATTACAACCACTACAACAAAACTTTAAAACAATTACGTATATAGGCTTTGAAGTTTTAAATTTTCGGAAAATAAATTGCTTCAGACTATTTCATTATTGACATGCGTGCTTTCCCAATTAATTTTTTTCTATGATATCTTCTTTTACCCGCCGGAATCTATATTTGAAGTCGACAATATTTCAGGCAATAGACTTTATTTGTAAAATCTAAAGAAAATAAGAGAAAAATTACTAGATACACTAAATATTCAAACGAAAGTTATATTTATATAAAAAAAAGTTACGGTAACTAGTAAATATTTTTTGTCAACATTTAATCAACACTAAAATAGTAATGATGCATAATAATATTTATTTACTCCAAACCAGAAAAATATTTTTTCATTTTTGTAAGTCATCAACCCGAAGGTTGGTTTGATGTGCCTCCAATCCATCTGGAGCTGTGAATGCAATTAGACGATCGGCTGGTTAGTGCTGATCGTACTATATGCGGTAAAACGCACAATGTTTAAAAACCACACTTTTCCGTTGTGTTTAGCACTGAATTTATACGAACTACCCTGAAAGAGCCTACCGATTTTGCTGGCAGGGTATTTTCACATACTTCCCATGGATCTCATACATACCACAATCGACATGGAACCCACGGCTTTATTTCTCCTCCGAAAGAAGTTTTGCTCCAGATTTTTTTAACTTAAGAAAGATACGTCAACCTTGGCTGAGCTTAAACACACGCACATCGGTTATTGAGGCGAGCGCTTTACCCAAAGACCAAATCTTCGAATAATGTATTATTTAACAAGTTTTCCACACATTTTTTTGCTGCCAAAAGTCATTATCACACTCACTTTTTTCCACACCATTCATTTTTCGTTGTAAACCATATAGTAATAAAAAAAACCTGCTCTTTTTGATTGTGTAGTTGAACCTGTACTTAAAAATGGTAGGTTTTTTTCAATACCTGCTTGTATTCCACAAGCTCACAGTACCCAATTTAAAAAAAATACAGAAATATCTGGCTACAAAAACAATAATATAGTAGAAGATAGTTTTGTGCTTATTCCAGCAAAGAACAAACTCGTTTACTACTCACAGTTTTATCAATATTCGACTTAAGCGTATAGTCTTATTGTCACTATCTCAGCTGTCTAAACAGCCCTCTTAACACTCACACTGAACATATTCCTTTGCGTGCTAAGCAATAGGTTCAATAAACACATAATGACTCTGAAATAACTTCAAACAAGCCTCACTGGTCTTAGTAGCTAGTTTGAGCTATGCACTAATTTACTGAGTTGTATTTATAATATTTTCTTCTTTTCTTTCCTTATTTTTCTTAAGTTTTAAATATTGACTGCCCCTCAGTCTTTTTCTACTATCACTCAAAGTAATAGCTACTGTAAAAAAACACACACACACACACACACACACAGAGGCAGACTTATAAAACAACAGTAACACTATTATTTCTAAGTTCTATTGAAGAAGCGAGTTTACTTGTATCCACCCCATAGTCTGCACTCCCGTCTTCTATACTACTACCTGTATTGTTCTGCCCCGCTGATCTGTTGATATTGTGACAGTAGGAGAGGGGAAGGCAGGTAGCAGAAGAATGTATGACTCAGTATTCATCTCTACTCCCTGCACCATATTTGTCTTTTGTCATTAACTTCATTGCACGAAATAAAATAGAAATCACACAAACACTGAATCAATAATATTATTTTACCTGGCAAAAAAAAATCGTCTTTCAAACTCTGCCGCCGCTGAACTCTGCCGTCTTAGACAAGTGCCTACTAAGCCCATGCGTAAATCTGCCACTGAAAACAATGTATTTTTTTCTTAAGTTTTCCCACGTAATAGGCCTACGAGCCTAATTTGCATCTATAGGCCCACTTCTTTCGGAGGAGAAATCAAACCATCAGCCCTATGTAGATTTGGGAGTATAAAATATTCTTGAGAGGTACTGGAAAATAATTTTCCGGAAAAATTTGTAGGATTTTTCCCGCTTGCTCATATGAATACAGTGCAAAAAGTAACGGAAAACCACCACACTTTCAGTGGGTAGATAGGACATGTGCTTTCTCTCAAATGGGGCGAAAATCAATAACCGGCTGATGGGCTGAGTATATGCCCACCCCCATATAGACGGGAAGCATATCAGAATCAACCTTAGGATTGAAAATTTGAGACATCAATTTCATACGCCCATGTAGCCATAATGTAAGGCAGTAAATCTAATTAATATCCTGAACTTGTTGGGGTTTCGCCTTAACCTAAAGGAAGAAGGTTTGTTAACAGTGTTTTTTTTGGACGAACCTTTGCCAAGTGAAGCTAAAGAATTCTCTATTTCTACAATTAATGTAACAGGGGAAGAGTGCTTATAGCTATAAAGTAAAAAAAGAAAACATAGCCAGCTTAGTTTTTTTTTTTTAAATTGAAGGGCGTGGGCAATGGCACGATGTGTCACAAGGGGACGGTCATGAAGTGCTAGTGTGACTGACCAAGGAGTGGTGAGCACGTCCTTTGTTTAATATAAAGTCTTATTGCTTTATCAAATTTATGTAATAATAATATTATTAATCAGCATTTAATTGAATTATGGTGTTTTTCGCTATTAAAAAAAAATCCTCTTAAGTTTATAATAATAACCCAACGCAAGAGAATTACGATTAGTGTCACTAATCGAATATATTTGAGCAATTAGCGTAAGAAAATAATCGTATTAGATTCATTATTATAATAATATGCTAGCGGATATATTGTGGTGGGCGATGCATTGTGGTCTATAATGCATCATGTTTCACAATGCATCGCCACATCAAAATCGCATCGTTATTATATCGATATAAATATTGAATTGTGAAACTATCCATTCTTTTTAAATCAATTATAAATTAATTAATATAGCGTCTTTTGTTTATTATAATTGTGTAGTATATCCTCTAAATAGACATTTAAACTTAATTCGTAACTATTCAAACAATTCGGGGATCGTTAATTAATTTATTCCAATTTTTGCTTGGTTTTGTGTGATTGACATATTTTAATTTGGTTACAGTAGGTACTTTGTTTTAATTACTTTCATTGTTTAAAAAAAGTTTTAATGCTAGTTTATTGAATTCAAAATAATGTTACATTGTAAATATTTTAATAGCTAATATTAATACGAATGCTTTGATTTATTTTATTATATTTTATTTGAAATAAGTACGTATTTATTTAATAATATTTTTATTTCATTGTATTCTTTTAATATAACGCATGTAAAATTCTAAAAGGAACCATTGATATTTGTATTAACATATTATTTCGATACATTTTTCAAATGTTTCAAAAATAAAATTATCTGTATGCTCTAGAATAAAATAACAGTAATAATAATAATATTATATGTTTTTCTACAAACTGAAGGTCAATGAATAATAAGAAAGAGCATAAAAGTGACGTGGCAACCCTGCACCATGAATTAATGTTCGTGGTGTTTGTTGTGAGGTTATGGAACGTAATCTTAAGCGAATCTGTATTCTTAATACTTTATTTCCGCTTATTTTCATCTATTGAAAAATGAGAAGCATCACCTTAATTCGTACTGATATTAATACAGAAGAAATAAATATAAATTGTACTGATGAAGTTCTTATTGGAAGGGGGCCACTGCTACAAGTAAGAATATTAACATTCTCTTACTCAATTAAGCCTTGTTCTTAATCAGATGGCTACTTTACAGTTTAACTGATTGTGTACTACAACGAGATTGTTACTATACAGTAAAACAGGTTTGATCTCTTCTGAAAGTTTCTTTTGCATTCGCCTGTTTTATTCTATAATAATGGCATTGTCACAGCTGCTCGAGATTGACTAGACATTTATGTTGCCAATTTTTGTTTCGAGCTGTCATTGTCAACATAAACTATTAAAATTATACATAATCAGATACATTAAAAGTGTATGATTGTTTGAAGAAACACTAGTGTAATTGAAATTAATTATAAATAAATTGAGCTTGAGAAATGGCCCATCCAAGTGGATATCCAAATGTAGGACTAGCACCGACTGTTAAGGCAATACAGGACCCATTTATAGAATTGAAGACTCCCGTGAATTCTGACACCACCTTAAATGGCGAGTCTTTTCAACAAAATTCACAATTGAGAGATTCCAATCATTCAATTAGCCTTTCATCTCCGAACATTCCCTTTGCGCATTTAACAAATAATATTAGTCACCAAAATAATATCCCTAATAATTCCACAAGGTCAGATTCTCTTGTTAAACTTTCTCAGACACATTTAAACACAGGTCCTGTCCATCATATTACAGAAGAATCTAAAATATTGACCAAACCCAATGAGAGAAAATTAAAAAATACTTTGAATCAAGCAAGTGGTAATAGTTATATTGAAAATCAGAATCCTCAGTTGGAGAAAGGTGATAATGAAATAGCACCTCCTAACTCGTGGATTCATATGTCAAGTAATAATATTCAAAGTCAAGATTCTAGACTGGGCTCTGCAAATAAGATACCAAGTACTCAAAAGATAGAAACATTAACGACTAGACCTACTCCACAAGGCATGCCAGAAAATGTGTTTACAAGGCAAACGAACCACCAGAACCCTTTAGCAATGGGTCCACATACACATGGTTATTCTAACCCAGTATCTCCTTTTAGTTCGACCCGTCAACAAGTGTCCCCCTCTCCAAATGTGGGACAACATCCCTCCCAGCATTCCATGACACAGCCAATAAGTACAACTTCACTTACGATGGGAACACCAAAGCGATTGCCTAGCGTGGATTCACTCTCAACAATGAACACACAAGCTACTTTGACTTCATTACCCAACATGGAGCAATCACCTAGGGCAGGCCCATCGTTGGGAATAAGTCCACAACAAACTGTGACTTTGCAAGAAAACACAGGGCTGTCGCCTAGAATGGCTTCACCATCAGGAATAAGTCTGCAACCAATGGTGACTTTACCAACAAACATTGTGCAGTCACATAGAATGGGTCTATCAAGAATAGATCCACAACCAAACGTAACATCATCTCCACAAAGGGGGCTGTCACCCAGAACCGGCCCACCACCGGCAACAAATCCACAACCAAATGTGACTTCTTCTCCACATAGGGGGCTGTCAACTAGAATGGACCTCCCACCAGGAACAGATCCACAACCAAATGTGACTTCTTCTCCACATAGGGGGCTGTCAACTAGAATGGACCTCCCACCAGGAACAGATTCACAACCAAATGTGACTTCTTCTCCACATAGGGGACCGTCAACTAGAATGGACCTCCCACCAGGAACAGATCCACAAACAAATGTGACTTCACCATCAAATGCGGGACTACTACCTAGAATGGGACTACAACCCAATGTAATGGGTTCCCTACCTGAAATGGGCTCGCCAGCTCAAATAGGCCCACCAACTAGAATGGGTTTATCATCAGGGATGGCTCAACCACCTGGAATGGGTCCACCACCTGGAATGGGTCCACCGCCTAGAATGGGTCCACCTCCTGGAATGGGTCCACCACCTAGAATGGGTCCACCTCCTGAAATGGGTCCACCATCTAGAATGGGTCCACCGCCTAGAATGGGTCCACCGCCTAGAATGGGTCCACCGCCTGGAATGGCTCCATCGCCTGGAATGGGTCCACCACCTAGAATGGGTCCACCGCCTAGAATGGTTCCACCGCCTGGAATGACTCCACCACCTGGAATGGCTCCACCGCCTGGAATGGGTCCACCCCCTAGAATTGGTCCACCTCTTGGAACGAGTCCAATGCCTGGAATGGGTTTGCCCCCTAGGATGGGTCCTCCTCCAAGAATGGTTCAACCACCTTCAATGAATGCCCCACCTTCATCAACTGGTGTAATGAATCATCAGCTTTCATCACATCCTATGTCATCAACTGAAGCCCACCAAGTACAGTCAGGTAATAGAATAGGGCAGGCAGGAGGTGCACACCTCAACACACCGGCCCAACCTAATACATTTGGGAGCACTTTTCAATACTCTTCTCAGGAATATTATCAACAAGGTAACACAAGTGGAATCGACAGTTTAACACCAGAAATGTCTGGTCTTTCTGTGGCTCATGGCTTTAATAAACTATGGGGCATGGAAGCTTTTGATTTGTTACAAAACAGGAATATATTGCCTAAGGGAAAAGTTGAACCACCTAAAATAAGACTCCATGAGGAATTTTTAAACAACATAAATTGTAGCCCAGATATATTTAGGTGCACATTAACAAAAATTCCACAAACAAATTCTCTGCTTCAAAAGTCAAGGCTTCCTCTTGGAATTCTTATACATCCATTCAAGGATTTAAATCATTTGCCAGTGATACAATGTGTAACGATAGTTCGTTGCCGTTCTTGTCGGACTTATATTAATCCTTTTGTTCACTTTGTTGATCATAAACGATGGAAATGTAACTTGTGCTTCAGAGTAAATGAAGTTCCAGAAGAATTTCAATTTGACCCAGTTTCTAAAACATATGGTGACCCCACTAGAAGACCAGAAATTCAATCTTCAACTATTGAATTTATTGCTCCGTCCGAGTACATGCTTCGGCCACCACAACCAGCTGTTTACCTCTTCTTATTAGATGTGTCTCGAAATGCTTTGGAATGTGGGTACCTTAGCATTGTGACAGAAATGTTGCTCAATAAGCTAGACAAACTTCCAGGGGATGCTCGTACTCAAATTGGTTTCTTGACGTACAATAGTAGTGTGCATTTTTACAATCTTGCAGATTGTTTAACCCAACCCCAACAAATGATAGTTGCAGATACAGAAGATATATTTTTACCTTGTCCTGACAACTTGCTGGTGAATCTGTCGGAATGTCAAAAACTGGTACGAGAACTTCTTGTCCAAATACCAATAAAATTTATTGGTTCTCATGACACCAATTCAGCTCTAGGACCTGCCCTCCAAGCGGCCTACAAACTTGTCGCTCCAACTGGTGGTAGAGTAACAGTTTTCCAATCATGTTTGCCAAATATTGGTCCAGGTTCATTGACGCCGCGAGAAGACACGAGTCTAAAAGCACAACATCTTAACCCGGCCACAGACTTCTACAAGAGATTGGCATTAGACTGTTCAGGTCAGCAAGTTGCAGTTGATCTCTTCTTAGTGAACAGCCAATACTGTGACTTGGCCACTTTGTCTGGAGTGTCTCGCTTCTCTGGGGGTTGTATATATTATTTCCCATCATTTCATGCATCAAATACACTTAATTCTCAGAGCTTAGAGAGAACATTTGAACGCTATCTTACTAGGAAAGTTGGCTTTGAGGCTGTTTTGAGAATACGTTGTAGCAGAGGTTTAACTATTCATACATTTCATGGAAATTTCTTTGTACGATCGACTGATCTGCTTTCCTTACCAAACTTGAATCCCGATGCAGGATTTGGAATGCAAGTGGCCATAGAAGAAAACTTAACAGATGTGCAGAATGTATGTTTTCAAGCAGCTTTGCTATACACCTCAAGTAAAGGGGAACGGCGCATTCGTGTTCATACTTTGTGTCTACCTGTATCTGCAACCTTGTCAGACATCTTGTATTCAGCCGATCAGCAATGCATCATTGGACTTTTGGCTAAAATGGGCGTTGACCGATCTCATCAATCTTCTTTATCAGATGCTAAAGACGCATTCATTAATGTTGCCATCGATGTTCTTTCGGCTTTCAAATTGACACAGAATGTTGGTCCTTTTTCTGGCCTCATGGCTCCTCACAATCTTTCTTTGCTTCCTCTTTACATATTGGCATTGTTGAAATACGTGGCCTTTCGGCCTGGCAGTAACACACGCCTAGATGATCGTTTTTTTGCCATGTGCCAGATGAAAAGTTTGCCTCTCACCCTTGCAATCCAGTGTATCTTTCCAGACTTGTATCCTGTTCACAATTTGGACAGTCAACCTGTGATGCAAGTAGATGGAGATCTGATTCCTATGCCTCCTCGTCTTCATTTATCTTCAGAAAAGTTAGGAATTGACTGGAGCATTTCTTCTAGATGCTGGAGATTCTATGATGCTTCTTATTGGGTGTAATATAAGTGCAGAATTTTGTTCATCAGTTCTTGGTGTCCCATCTTTTTCTAATATCCCAGAAGAAATGTACGAACTTCCAGAAACAGAATCCCTGAAGTCTATAAAGTTATTAAAGTTCATTAGATACTTGCAAGCAGAGAAACCTTTTGATGCAAACATCCAAGTTATTAAAGGAGACAGCCACCATCGAACAAAATTCATTGAAAAACTTTTGGAAGATCGTTCTGAATCGACTCTTTCTTATTATGAATTCCTGCAACACATTAAGGCAAACATAAAATAAACTGTAACAACATTTTGTTTATTTTGATTGTGAATTTTGTATCAATGTTTCGCATGTATATGTATCTAGGGGTTTTATTTTTATTTGTCAAGTATAATATTTATTGTAAATTGAATCAAATATTACTTTTAAGGTTTTTATATGGGCCTATTATTAAATACTTGAGGTATAAGATTTTCTTTGGAATGCCTTAAACTGGGAAAGAATAATGAGTTATAAAATGTAGTGTGCATAATGTTACTTCTAAAATATATAGGCTATATAAAATGTATTCTTTTCCACCAGTAGGATTAGTAGTTTATAATATTTTAAATCTAATTCAACTTAAGTTGCAGTGGCTCACATACATTTTTATGTAGTTTGCAAGTGTGTACACTTTTAATTTTTGTTTCTGGAAACAATTGTAATTTCATAATACATTTCCTACAGAATATTAAACAAAATATCAAATAAATCGTAAGGACTATTTTTAATACAGTAGAACAATAGGCTTGATTTTATTATATGAATTTGAAATCTGAAGGAGACTGGACCACACTGGAAAATTAAGTGTCACCTAATTTGAATTTGTAAATAAAAAAAAATCCAATTTATTATGTTAATAGAATTTTTTTTAGCCCATGTAGAAATGAAAAATATGATTAGTACATATGTTTGGCCTATCTGATATTTTGTTTGTAATTATGCTGTCTAATGCTCATCATAAGGCTTAAAACCAAGCAGAATCAACATGTTTTGTTTAATAATAAATTAGGAATTGACAGATTTGAAAGTCACAAACAAACATTAGATAGGCTGTGTATGAATAGTCTCTCCAAAGGCACTTGGATATTCCATCGACTTTGACTAACAGTGCAGACATCAGTTTTAATGGTGTTTGAATTATTTCAAGTGTGCATACTTAACTAAAGTGTGAATACAATTTACCTTCTCACATATTTATAGTTAAAATAATTATTCCAAATTAACAATCATTAAATAGTGTGAAGAAATGGATGAAAATATATTTTAATTCAAACTCATTTTCTTGGCCTTTATATTTTGTGTTTAGATATTGGTAACTTACATAGGTAAATTCTTTTCTGAAACAGAAAATGATAGAAGTTTGGTTTTTTATTAGTGAAAATCTCATTCTAACAGCAAATTAAGTTTTAGTTTCAAGATGTATTGTTAAACTAAACATAATAATATAGTTTACTAAAGGATACTACATTTGTAAAACAAAATATCATCAAAATTTAACGTTCCTATGACACTGTATGTTTTCAAAGCTACAGTAGTCCCATGGCTTCTTTGGTGCTGACTGACAGCTTTGAAAAGTTACCAGACCAAATTATGTATCCCTACGCCGAACCATATGACCTGCAAAAACATGTGTTTAGCAGCTGTCACTTCTGACGGTCAAAATTTAAGTATATACCTAAATATTGACTGTCAGAAGTCAGCTGTGAGCTGTCAGTCAGCACCAAAGAAGCCATGGGACTACTGTACCACTATCAAAATGTCTTATTTATTCTAGAGTGCCAGAAGTGTTAGTTTCAAGGGTAGACTGTACTAAGTAGGTACACAAGTGTGCAGTGCACAGACTATTCCGATACAACCATAATAAAATATACCTATACAAAATTACCAATAAGCAAAGCACACGTTTAAAAAGCCATGCCTGATATTGCATAGGCCCTGTACAGGATAATTGGAAGGATTATTATAAGCCGAGTTATATGTAGGTGGGTCGGTGTAAATTCATTAAGTATACTGAACCCTCTTTTAATTTACATCATTAATTTTGCTGGTCAGTATTCTACTGAAATTAAAACATGTTTTTCCTCCAAAAATATATTAATTTAATTTACAAGCATCATTTAAGTATGGTACCTAATGAAAGATAATTACAAAAATTTACTCGATGATTAATTATACTACCACACAATTTGCCATCAATCTTTGCAATAGAGCTGACTTTATATATTTATATTATTTTTACTGTTTATAATTTCAAATTTATTGTCTAATATTTTATTTGGGTGTATTATCACTTTGATAATTTGTTTAAATTACTTTAGACTTAACTCTCTTTTACAACAAAACAAGGTTGATCTTGTATTCTAATCAGACACCATTTAAATATTGGGAATGTTCATTTATCTTCTAAGTTAACTCTTTCGCTGTCCAAATAAAGTGAAACCCTTGAACATTTACATTAGTTTTAAATTGATGGTCATAGTATAACCATGTATATTTGTAAAAGTGATCTTAATGGCACTTGTATTATATCATATATTAAAATAGATTACACGTGACATTTTATACAATAAAGTATTTGACCAGTCATGTAACAAATATAGAAGACCCAATAAATATATTAGCATGTAATATATATATATATATTTTAGAGAATGCATTTAGTGATGTATTCTCAAAATAAATCAAAATGAATTATAGGAATTGTTATAGTAAAATTATTTACATTTTTTAATTTTGATTTATTGCTAGATCTGAATTGGAGCTTGGACTTTGCTGGTGTATTGTTAGTATGTAACTTGGTTTGTTAAATAAATAAAACAAATTGAAAATATAATTGTGCATAAACAATGTTCATCAATGTAAAAACACTTCTCACTTAAATTGTGACAAATTCTGGTTTGGCACAAAAAGAATTATGAAAAAAAGAGGTAAAATTAGGACACCATGAGACGAGTAAGAGGGGATTTGGGTTATCGCTATTTAAAAATATATAAACATTTTTATTTGGATATTAGCTCCAGGACTTGTATGTTGTTACACAGTTAACAAACTGATTAACATAATGATAAAAATGTATAAGTTATATATTTTAATGTCAACTTGAGAATAGGAGTAACAACGATTATACAAGAACTAACCAAGCCACAAATAAAAAATAGTGTTCACTTCACCAAAATTTCAAAGCAAAAAAAGTCCGCAAATTGTCACAAAATATATTCTCACCACATTTAAACCTCAATTTTCTGTCAATAAATTTATGACATGAATGTTAAAAACTCTGAAAAACTGAATGTTTAGAACACTACTTATGTTTTTGGCAAGACACTCTTTTAAGGTTCTAAAATGGTGACAGACTCACAGTTTCAGGACACTTGGAGGATTAACTCTCAAGTCCATATGTTTTTAAAAGATCCACCTTGGTCCTCAAAAGGTTATCTTTCAGTTTGTGCTGTCATTTATTTATTTGCGTTGAAGAGAGAGAAGCATTATAGTAACAATAAATATTTAACTTACAAATAAAACACAAAGTTTAAAATTTAGTAAAAATCCATGGAAATTTCCACTCATAGTAAAAGGGGACAATGTTCTGGGAACTGTTAGTAGTGGTTAACCAGTTGCTAAGATAAAGGGCCATGGCCCCCAAATCCTGAAGCGGACCCCCAGGCCAGGATCTTTGGTGGCCCCCCCCTACCTACCGTTAAAGGTTAAGGGCAGCGTGATGCTCTACAGGATTTAGATAGTATATAAGTCAGTTTAAATTATCACACAAAAGTAATATTTATATTTATTAAAAAACTATATGGACTTACATAGTAAAAACTTACAATAACATAAAAAAATATCTCGAAGTATATTTTTTAGCTTTTGTTGACACAAATATTTCAGTAACTTTAATAAAATAAATTTGCTTAGATCATTTTTGATGTACTCTTGACCAGCTGTGCTGCTTTGCCATGTGTTCAATGAATGTGCCAGTCTGCTGAACAATCTTTCAGCTGTAGAAACGATAGTTGGTACTGTAGAAAACAATTTAATGGCGAGACATATATTGGCAAATATACTTTGCGGTTTTTTGTCGTAAATGGCTTTCAGAAGTCTAATTGGGCTTCTTTCAGTGCCGAAACTGGCTTGTGAATACTTTATTGTAAAGGATTTCATGCAGTAAGTCTTCTGACAGATCTTTCTCATATATATTTACAAGGTATGCTGTTTTTGAGGTAAGTTGACCGTCGTCTAATGTCTGGAAGTTAAAAATGGGTGCAAATATTTTACATCTTGTCTTTAAATCATTGATACTAAAAGCCAATAATGGGTAAATTATGAAAATTATGAAATTTTGTTCAGGTTCTTTAGAGGTTTTTTGATTTCCGGGACATTGAGGTAGCACTCCTGTTTCAACAACTAATTTTGCCTCTTGATTACTACTTTGCCACGATTCAGAAAGTGCTGCATCTTTTGCACTAATTGGGGTCTCGACATCAAGGGATATTCCTTTACTTTGTATGACAACATTCTTACTGTCAATACTTGCTAATATTTAGTTCTAAAACATTGCCAATAAAGAACTTTATAAGAACAGGTACTTACACACATGTGACTTTTTGGAGTGAGTGTTAACATTTTTGCTAAGGGGGGGAAATTGTATAATTTATGAATGTTACAGATCCGCTACGCCGCTACCCACCCCCCTTCCGCCACCCAATCCTGGGTCCCAAGACTAGAGCCCTGTCAGCCCCCCCTAGTAGGGGCCATGTAGAGGGCTGTTTCATTAATTTGTGTGTCTCCCTTATTTTTACCAAATATAACTATTATTCATTTTAATATTTGATATCCATGATGTATTTAGTAATATATTAAAATAAAAAATATATCACTTTTGGAGTTATTTAAGTTAAGAACATATTTAGGGGTGAAAGATTAATATTTAAACAGATAATTTGCTGCTCCGGTTTCAAGATCCTATCTCTTCCCCTACTTTTCTTTGTTTAGTTTTCTCAAAATACAATATGATACGATAATGGCGAAGGAACATAAGAGTGGTTGTTTTTAAAAACTATAAATTATGAATGCTAAATCTAGGGATGAGTCAGTTCTTTTTTTTTTCGGTAACTCTGTTCTCATAAGTTTTCACTTAGTTTTTAATTCCCAGAAATTCAGTTGTTAGTTCCTCTGCTCGTGGTTGTACAAGTTAAAAAATATACAATTAATTTAATATATATATATTTTTAATATAGCTTAACATACATATATTTGTGTATGTGTTGGGAGATATAAAATAGCTTAAGTTTATTTTTTGTGGTGCAGAGTTTGGAACCAAGAACCTTAAGAACTGAAACTGGTAACATTTTTTAATTGATTCATGTTAGCAGAATATTATTCTTTTGTTTGGACAATTTTGAGGATTAAGGTGATTTTATTTAAATATCATATATTAATAAGCAAAACAAAATAATTTACAGCACTATCACTAAACTATGTCATTTTCTCTAAACAGGCCACAGTAATGAAACAATATTTCAATTGACAGAATAATGTGTTTAAATTAGTTCATGTTCTGAGTGTTTTTTGTGCAAGCTATGTGAGAACTTAACAGCACAGCTCTAAAAATCCAAAAGAAATTGTTTACTCAAGTGTGTGTTTGTGTGTATTGTAACATATGGTATCTGAATCATGTAATTAGTTCAAGGCCCATTTATATAGGCTATAATACTTGTTTATAAACTACCATTCCACCAAAATAAGCCAGACAAATGTCCATATATGCCTTTTAGATTTTGATTGAAATTATTTTTAGGTCTTGGCTCTTTCTTTCGAGGAATTATAATAAGAAAACTTATTGCACCTAAACTATTTGGTATTTAGAGGTTGTTTTCCACTCATTGAAAGGAATGTTTGTTATCTCGGACTGTTGAGTAAAATTATGATTTTTTATACTAAGGGATTTTAGTTATTTTCACTCCCACATTTTCTGCCATTCAGCATTTAACTAATAAACAGGGCAGCACTAAGGGATGGTGTTTTTTCAAGTTATGCCCCTTCTCGAAAGCATTATAAGTCATGCATTTTTGTATTTATCCTCAAAGACTTAGAATTTTATACAATTCAAAACCATTTAGGCTTTAAAAAAAACCTTTAAAATTATTCCAAGAGCAGTTAAATGTTCAACTTCTATTTCATCTTCTGATCTCCTGTTGGGGGACTTTACCACCAGCCACCACAAGTAAAACAAAACCTCAAATTAAATTTCTGGGCACTGCCTTGCTAATGAATTTTATTATTATTATTATTATTATTATTATTATTAGCACCGCGTCTTACTACCCGTTCGGGTTATACGCACTTACGCTAATGTGTAATGGTAGGGTGATTGTGAGATGAAATGGAGGACCTACAGTTTAACGTGGAATCCGAACCACGGTGGAGGCCTGGCATTCCCCACATTCACAAGATGTCTTGTCAGAGGTGAAGGAAGGGTTTGGTAATCAGATAAATCTTTGCCGGGACCGAGGATTGAACCCCGGCCGCCAGCATAGAAGTCTGACACCTTACCCCTAGACCACCTAATGAATTTAATCACTCGAGGTCTATATCAGGACAATTCATAGTTGTTTACTTTTGAAACATAAACATTTGGACCTGTTAATTTTATGTTTTGATGGAGGAGATGATTTTGAGATAGTGGTCTGGTAAAGTTATAATGATAGCTACTTCTGAACAAATGCTAACATAGTTGCTAAGGGTCTTTGAGATAAATATGGATGGCCAAAGCCTTGGGGATGTAGTAATTCAAAGTTTTGTCTTAGCTAGAAAGAGTGAGTCAGTCAGGTGTCATCCCTTTTAGGAGAAAGAAGGGCATTTATGTGAATGCTTTTTTTTTTGTGCGGGTGATATATAATTAATGGAAAGAGTAGTATTTTCAGTATGAAGGTATATTTTTATTCCTTGTGTAAAGCAACTAAATGTTTTAACTGTTTAATATAAATTTATGACTAGTAATACAGTAACCATTGCATTAGTGAACTACATTACATGAATATATAAATTGGATTCAAATTTAAGTGAAGAATTTTGAACATTGCACCCTTGATCAGATATATTCATTTATTAGCGCATTGGTAGTCAAATATTGGTAAAATTTAGTAAGCAAAAGTGCTAAAACAAAAATCCAACTCGTAATAAACAAATTGAAAATTTGATTGCTGAATGGTAGAGTAGCTCGGGGTTGAATATTTTTAGGCTATACGGTACACCTTTTTACAAATAAATCCAAGTTCTACCAGATAACTGTTTTATAACAAGTTGAAAAAAAAAGGATTAAAAAATATATTTTAAAGGAGAGGTAAAATGTGGTGTTATGAATGGGACTGCACTGATTGTGAATTCTGATTCTCCCGTGCACCTGGTGGAGAATACGTTTTTGTATCTACCAGAGTTTTAACCAAATAATTTATTTTGAGCCCACCTTGCCCCATGGATAACAGTTGACTCAGGTAGGTAGTACAACTAAAACCAGGTGTTGCAGTGAAGTGTGGTTTTCTGTATTCTATCTTAAAATCTGTGCTCAAAATTGTTTTTCCATATTTAAAAAAAAAATACAAAATTTAAGATTAATCATTTTAAAATTAAATGGCTAAACATCCTACTTTAGCTGATTGTCAAATGGAGAATTCAAAAAATTGCACTTTGAGACAATTTTTAATTCGAGTGTAGTATTTAAATGTTAATTGGCTGTGAGATAAGTGTCTTAAGAGGTGTTCGAATAAGAATGTCTTGAGCGCAACACCTCTAGATTATTAGACCTAACATCTAAATTTGAGGAACTTTGTTTCCCTACAGGTTTAAAAGGTGTGGCAAAAACATTAAAATTAATGTTTCAAGAATGTTTTTTGAGAAACTTGGAAAATCATTTTCACAAGAGATTTTTGTATCCAAAATTGAATTAAATTGATTGGAGGGTTAGGGATATTTAATTAGACCTATAGTAAACATTTCAACACTACTTTAATCAATGTGAATTGAGTCTTATCACATATCATTAGCTTACTTCAAAAACTTTGTTTACATCAACAAAGTACATTTTTCAAGGATAAAAATTAACAGTGCAGCTATATCAAATTTAGGAGGTTTGGTTTTATTCTCATAGATGGTACTGAAAACAGTGTTTCCCAAGCTGTGGTATGCATATCCCTAGGAGTACCACACAATAATTTCAATCATTTATTCTTTGATACTAATATTCTGATGAATAGATTAACATAGATTACAACCTGATTCTATGTTCTCCTTTCCTTCTGTCATGGCTTTGTTTAGTTTGCCTCTAGAGGTTTAATAAGATCTGGGACAATCATTAAAACTTTACAAGATAGCAGGTATATTTTTATTTATTTTTCCTGGAAAGCTATTGGGGTATGTTCCTAAAAGCGACTGGTGAAAGTTTTGGAAAAACTGCACTAAATTATCCCAGAAGATGTCTTATTTTTCTGCATCTCTTAATGCCACAATTTTTTTGAGCACTGCATCTTACTACCCATTTGAATTATATGACTATTTACTAATTACATAATGGGTTAAGGATTAGGAAGGTTTAATTTAGAGAAAATGCACCCACATTTGTGTGAAGGGAGGGGGTAAACTCATTTAGTCATAACCACCCTCAGTGCAACCGACTGTGATTGAACCCCGATCTTCCTGTCTTCAGCAGCCTAGTTCAACACGAGAGTAGCGCATTTGACCACGTGACCACCGAAGCGGGTAGATACCATAATCTTCTGATGTGGAAACATCAGCCTTACAAGGTTTTGTAACTAAGCTAATGATGACATATGCAAATCTATTCAAAGGTTATGTTAATAGTTAGGAACCGGCTTCATGAGAAGTCATTATCACTCCAACAAATGTGACATCTATCACAATTCTAAAGGGATTTTGTTTCCATTAGACTAGGGATTATCCTTTTTTACGACTTTAAATTTCCTGGGAAACTCTTCAAATTATTTCCATGGTCCAGACATTTTTGAAATAATATAATATTTTATGATCTTTTACTATTACCATAAGATTTAAAGTGAAACAAATTAAAATATTAGTTTTGAAAAATAATATAATTTATTAAATTACTCCACAACATACTAGAATTAACAAAATAAGTTCTATTTGTGATGAACTTTTTTTCATTCTAAGCTATTGGACAGCTATGTATCCATGAACATTTATAAAACATATCTTTTTAATTTTAATAAAGTAACTTTTCAGGAAGGCTAAGGCATTGATAGATTTATCTGAAAGTCTGTACCAAAGTTCCCAGTGATTGAAAAAAAATCTTTAATTTTTTTGTCAACTAGGTTTTACACTTCATATATTTGATTTTTTTTTTTTAAATGACTTTTGTTTTCTGATTACTTTGGCTCATTTTATTTAGTTTCAGGTTTAGTTCATCTTCTATGGCTATTTACATCGATAAATTACTATGCAAAAGAGTATAACATAGTTTTTGACCAGAAAGGAAATTTTGGAGGTATATAAGTGGGATAGTAATTTTCTTCTATGGTTCTATAGTTCTATTTAGAAGAACGTCATACATTTCTTCTGCTAAATGGCTTTAATTAAAAGAAAATACTTTATAACCTCTTCAGCCATAATCAATGTCGCATATCTGTCGCTTAATGCTTTTACAGTCACTTTTAGTGCTGTCACAACTTCATAAATGCTTCCCATTTCTAAAATATTGGAATCATGGTATTTTTTGAATTAATGTTGTTCATTTAACGTCTTCCTATTACATTTTTTAATTCTAAGGAACTTTTGATCATATCAGCGAGTTCCATCTTGTTTTTAATCTTAAGAGTAAATTTAGACCTTGAATTATTTCTGGACATACTCTTGTAAAATGATGTTTTCAGTTAGAATTTTATAAAATATTCTTATAATTTTTGGGTTTCATTACTTACATGTGCCATGTTTCATGCTAGCTTTGGAATCAATAGTTTTTTTTTGTTTTAGAGTTTTCTTATAGTGCCGCATCTTACTACCTCTCAAGGTTATACACATATAAACCAATTACACTAGTGAGTTGGGAATGAGGAAGGTTGAATTTAGAGGAAGTGTCTCCACATTTGTTTAGAAAATCATTTAGGGTAAACCACCCCCAGTACACCTAACCAAGATTCAAACCTTGATCTTCCTGTCATCAACAGGCTAGTCTATTGTAAGAGTGACACCTTAGACTATGCGGTCGCCGAAGCAAGTGATGTTCTGTACTAGTTTTTATTTATTATTTAGCACCGCATCTTACTACCCGTTCAGGCTATACACTTTAAGTACTAATTACGCTATTGGATTAGGAATTGGGAAGGTTGAATTAGAGGAAGTGAAGCCGCATTTGCGTGGAGGGAGAGTGGAAAACCATTTAGGAAAAACCACCCCCAGTTCACCCGACCGAGATTCGAACCTCGATCTCCCCGTCCTCAGCAGTCGAGCAGCTCAACACGACTAGTGCGTTAGCCAACTACGCCACGGAGGCGGGTCTGTACTTGTTATCTTCAAACTCATCATCATCATCATTTCATTTTTTTTTATATTAGTTTCCTCAATTGGTTTGTCTTGTGTGTGTGTTTTTTTTGTACAAAACATCTGTAACGATGTGATGAATACCCGGGATTTAAACACAGCAAATGTTTGTTATGATTTTCCCTTCTAAATTTTTTCATTACACTTACCTTGTCTGTTGTTATAGCTGTTTAATTGCTCTTTTTATTGAAGTAGTCAACAATTAAAGTCATGACTTCACAGTGATTTTGTGGTGAAATATTACCTTTTTCTGACAATGCTTGCCAATGAAACTTCTGTTAATATTAATGGCATTAATGGTAAGATTATCTTCTTTTAAAAGTTTGGCTACATTAATTTTTTTTTCCTGTCCAATGTGCCAAGCAAAATCTAAGCGTAAAATAGAAAATATCTGTGGCTTGTAAATATATTAAACTAGACAATTCTAATAGATATAAATTATTTTCAAATTTACCTGGTCACATCCATTTTTTTCCCAGGACTTAACACACAAAAAATTCCCGGGATGAAACCCTAGTTTCCACCAACTAATTAAATCTGAGTTTGTGTTATGCTTACAAGAAGATTATTATTGTTTGCTGGGGGAAAAGTTCTAATATGTTGGTATTACATTTCTCAATTATAGCTGTTGGACTCTAGGTATCCTATGAGTTTCATCTTGACATTTATAAATCTTGTGGTTAAAAGTGTGAGCGAGAGATTATATAATTCAAAACTATGTGCACACTCAAATTCTTATCAGGGTACAGTATTTAACAAGTTCTTACCCACTCTCCTGGGCATATTTACTAACGCCAAACTTGTCTAGTTTGGCAGAAATGTTGAGGGTTTGCATCTCATCTGGACTTAATTGTTTCCTAGTCTACCTTCACACACATGTGGGCACTTAATCTAAAACATAATTTATTCGTTCCCAATTAATTGGTGTAGTTAAATGCAATCAGCCCAAATGGGTAGTTTTAAATAAATGTTGAATACACATTTATTACAACACTTGACTTAAAAAAATTTAGCTTAAGTTGCTTCTACATCTCTATCAAGTGGGCTGTGGGTCCGAGTTCAATTCTTGACAAGGCCAAAAAATGTATTGATAGCAAAATTGGGTTTGCCTCTCTTACAGTGATGAATTACCTGACCTATGTCTGTTCACTAATTAAGTTACTCTAACGAGTGACCTGGTGGTCTAGGGGTAAGGTGTCGGACTTTTGTGCTGGGGTCCGGGGTTCAATCCTCAATACCGGCACAGATTTATCTGATTACCAAACCCCTTCCTTCACCTCTGAGAAGACGTGTATTAATCACCACTTGTGAATGTGGGGAATGCTAGGCCTCCACGTGGCTCGGATGCCATGTTAAACTGTAGGTCCTCCATTTCATCTCACAATCACCCTACCATTACACATTAGCGTAAGTGCGTACAACCCAAATGGGTAGTAAGACGCAGTGCTATTAATAATAATAAGTTACTCTCTGTGATGCTGACGCTTATATGCTAAATTACTAAACATAAATATTATGAAAGATAAAAATTTATTTGCCTCTTTACTGGCCATATAAGCTATACATATTTAACTACACTAATACCTAGGGATGGGAAAAAAGTATCAATTCTTTACTAATATCGATATTTTTCTTTCAATACTAGTATTTTTTTACTCGATATTTTCCGTTACTTTTATTTTAGTACTAACACCCCAGTATCGGATTGTATCAAAAGAAATAACTTTTTTGTTATCTTCACTCATGATTGGTTAACTGTTTGCTATGGTTAAAGAAAGGTATAAAATAGTTGGAAGAAAATAGATTATTAAGCAAATTTAGCTATTATATAACTTTCCAACAACTACATTTTCATAGACATTTTGAAAGCTGATATGTTGATACCTTTTATAATATTTATTATTCAAAACTATTTATCACACCTTCCAAGTTTTAACAAATTACATGGACATGATAGATTTAAATATACTATAATATAGTTAAATCATTATAATTTTCCCTGTTTAAATATGTTATTATTATTACCATACAAAAGTTGAAATTATGATAAAATATTTTTCCAGATTAAAATTTCGATACCGATACTTACTGTTATCAATATTTTTCTTTTGATACCACATCCCTACTAACACCCACTTCAGTGGCCAAATAATGGTCTAAGGCGTCACTTTTGTGTTAGACTGGCCTGCTGAAGACGGAGGGACTGGGTTTCAAATCCAGAAAATATGTAGATTACCCCCAAAATGCTTCCTTCATTATCCCTACCACACTATAGTAATGATCATATATACATATAACCCGAACAAGTAGTAAGACACGGTGATTTAAAAAATACTGTTATAAGGGAGAGTGGGGAACCGTTTAGGAATAAAAAAAACCTTACTACACTGAGTCAGTATTAAACCTGGACTAATTGTCACCTGTAGCCTAGACACAAAAATCTATGAGCTTGACGTTTAATATGTGTGCGAATTGCAAAACTACCATGTTCATATAATAACTTGATTTAACAAGTTTGTCTCCATTTCATTTGTTTATGATACAGCTGCCACTTTGGTTATCAAGAGGTGTTTATTTGATCAGAGCAGAATTTATGATAAATATATTCTAGCAATAATTTTACCCAACTAGATATTGTGTTCTCCATTTCCTATCTAAAAATAATGATTTTTTCCCCATCATTCTACTAGTTGTTTCTCATATCTAATCTAATGGAGTGGGATATGGAAAATAGAATTTAGAGCAAATGTATAAGATTTTGGGTGGAAATCTATTAGGTAAAAGAACATATTCAATACACCCTGCCAGGATTCGAACCCCAAACTGCCTATTGCCACCAAATCAGACCCGACGAGGTTGCCATCTTAACCTTTGTGCTCACCAACATGAAAAATAATGATAAACATTTTAGTCACAATGGGTGACCTGGTGGTCTAGGGGTAAGGTGTCAGACTTCTATGCTGGCGGCCGGGGTTAAATCCTCGGTCCCGGCACAGATTTATCTGATTACCAAACCCTTCCTTCACCTCTGACAAGACATCTTGTGAATGTGAGGAATGCCAGGCCTCCACCGTGGTTCGTATTCCACGTTAAACTGTAGGTCCTCCATTTCATCTCATTATCACCCTAACATTACACATTAGCGTAAGTGCGTATAACCCGAACGGGTAGTAAGACGCGATGCTAATAATAATAATAATAATAATAATTAGTCACAACTTTTGTTCCCTCATCCACCCAATAACTTGTAAACTTGCCTTTTGCATCAAATTATGTATATTTCATAAGATACACCAAATTCCTTCCTCTGTATAACACAATGCTCGCTTCATACCCTTTGCATCAGCATTGCATATTTGATTACCCATACCCCCACCCTTTTGTAATTATTCATAGATATTGATTCCATTTTATTTCTTCTTCAATTAGTAAATGTATCTTCTTTTTTTTTTGTAAATCATTACTTATACTGTTTAGGAATTGTTTGTGGTCAGTCAGTTAAAAGAAAGATTGTCAGTGATTCACATATAAATGAATGTCAATAATCTTATCTTAGAACTCTAGACCCAAGTAACATTTGAAGATAGAAACTTTGCTGATGTCACACAAAGTTTATCAAGTATTTACCTTAGTCAAGATGACAGATGACAATATGTTTTACCTAACACCAAGCTTAGTTCTCTCAAGTTTGTTACTTATTGCAACCTGTAGGTACATTGTATGTTTTCCCCTAGCTTGGTTGTCAATATCCAGCTGAATTTTATTGTATTTCCTTTACATTCTATTTTCATCATCTTGTGCTCAAACAGTTGTATGCAGAATATTAAAAATCAAAAACATTTATTTTTTAATATAAATTTCTTATCAAATTATTCCTCTCACTCACCCCCCGCCCCCCCTCACTTAAAAAAATTCTTGGACTCTCATCAGTGTGCATGTAGACTAATGCCTCGGCCTAATCTGGTCTGGTTTGACAGGGATGGGGAAGAAAGAGTTTGTATCCTGATTGGTTGTATTGAGGGCGACTTTACCGAAATGGTCCTCCCCTCTGCGTCCTTGAAATGCAGGTACATTTCCTCAAACTATTCTACTTTCCTGAGTCCCACTCTATTGGTGTGAAGATGTAGATCACTTGGATGGGTAGTAAGGTGCTGTACAAGTTAAAACACCTCTTCTTTTATATATAGAAGCACTTATATTTAATGGTGTTTATAGCAATTAGGATCAGGCTTATGATAAACTACGAATCATCTGTATGTACTTACCAACTTTCACATGACTTGAAGAGTAAGCCTTTGCTCTCTTAGGAGATAAAACCAGTTTATATAAATGTAATTTAATCATTGGTACTTGTCATAATCAAAATTTGAATACTATTAAATGTGTTCTAATTTTTGAGAGTACCCCAAAACATCTACAATAAAACTTTTTTGATTGAACTTCTCTTAGAGCATTAAGATTATATTTATCCTATCTATACTGATATAGTTTATTTAACAAAAACTGCTTATTTTGCTTAAATAGTCCGCAGGTTGGACCAACCTTACTTTACTCGAATTATATTCAAATAAAAATAAACAATTACTGTCATCTTAAAACATACACATTTCTAAGACCATGTATAAAATTTAAATTTGACAATTTTGTTAAAGAAACATTTTAAAATATTTAATCAGACGTCTCAAAAATGTTCTTTAGCAACTTGTATTCAACAGAATTGTGCAAAAGTTTGGATGAATCTAATAATTACGTGCCCCACCCAAGGCTGCTTAAAGTGAAAGGGTGAGGAGGCTCCGGAGGGGGTTAATCGAACAGTTTGTCACAGTCCACCACTTATTGGGTGCTCCCACAGTCCTAACACAAGTCCATCAAAGACAATTGTTTCTTCTTCTGATTTTCTGAGTGTGGTTCTTTTAATGGCTGTGCATATTATAAAGCAAACAATTTAGTTTGGTTAGAATTAAACATTTATATTTTTTTTCCATGAACATAGTTTAGATATTGTGTTATTAAAAATTAATAAAATGCAATAATCAAGCTAGTTATTTTGTATGAAAGTGGGCCCTCTGAATATTCTGGGCAGCCTTGGCTTCACCTCACAATGTGGCGGAAAAAATGTGGATGCAAATAGTTTTGAGTGTGTTGGTTATTGGGAAATAAAGCGAAACAAAATATTACTTTGTACACATGTGAAAAGGCACACAAACATTTATTTTTTTGTTTTGTACATCAATGCTTGCTCATTAACTTACTATTACAACAAAATAAAAATAAAAGTAAGGTTTGTACATGAGGTTCTACCCGTTTTCTATCAGAGGCTAAAAGATTACTGTCAATACTCATATTACATGTTTGTATTATTTCTTAATATTCAACATATATATAATATATTCTTATCTGTAGTAAGTATTTTTTTTATTATTTATTTAGCATCGCGTCTTACCACCCATTTGGGTTATACGCCTATGTACTAATTACTATTATGTGTTAGGGACTAGGAAGGTTTTTAATTTAGAAGAAGTGTATCCACATTTGTGTGGAGGGAGGGTGGAAAACCATTTAGAAAAACCATCCTCAGTGCACCTGGCCAGGATCAAACCCCGATCTCCCCATCTTTGAGTCTAGTCTAACACGAGAGTAGCACGTTATAACATGCGGCCACCGAAGCGGGTCATAATAAATAATTCTTTCTCAATTTGTGCAGTGAACGTTTCTGTAAAAGTAGGTCTATATTGAGACTATTTTAAGTGCTACTTGGTAAAGCTGGTATTGCAAAGAATGTCTAGTAAAATTGATAAAGCCTGACTCCATAAAATGTGCATCCTTAAAGTGAAAGTTGCATCTCCCTCATGAAACCATGGTCCACATTGCTTCATAGCCAACACACTAAAGATAACTGTTGCCATGTACTTAACATAATATATGTGCGATTCTAGTAACAAAAAAATGACAATATAAAAATCTAATTTGTATTGTTTAGTCTTTCAACCAATCTTAACAAAATAGAACCATATTATGTAACATCAATCTGATGCTCCCGCTACTGAAATAACAGAACTATAACATTAATTTTGAATTATCTTGCTGTAATCATGTGATTTTATGTTTTGTCGCCAACTGTATTGAAATGCTACAAGACATCAAAGCAAAACGTGACTGGCATCAAATCGCAGAGCGACTCAAAGCGAGAGTGCTTAATTGGGAACACTAAGGACAGAGGGAGGTAACAGTTTGCATTCTTTCCGCATGCACATTTTATTTTGTCAGGTTGTACTAATTTGAAATGTCGGTATGTAAGATATTACTTGTAAATAAACTGGCAATGCTGACTGCATATCTTGGGTGTTTGCCTATTTCATAGGAAACCTCGAAGTTTGCTTTAGAC
Source organism: Timema douglasi (assembly GCA_901482245.1). NCBI lineage: Eukaryota > Metazoa > Arthropoda > Insecta > Phasmatodea > Timematidae > Timema > Timema douglasi. The sequence goes on from CABEEJ010000757.1 coordinate 145,838, forward strand.
TTAGTGTATAAAGGTTTTATTTATCCTAAATCAAGGTGAATGCTGCTGCAATTCTTATAACTTACCATTCTTTATTTAATTTGGAATATTTGACAAGCACTTTCTGAACTGTTATTATTATCAGCCCCTAACAAACATCATCATCATCATCATCGTTTCCAGCCTGTTGTTTGGTCAGTTTAGTAAAATGCCTCCATCTTCCTCTATCCTTCCACCATTCTGCTTCTCTCATTTGGACACTTTTTGTTATCTGCTCCTTCCATCTCTTTCTTGGCTTCCCTTGCGGTCTTTTCTCCATAACAAACAAACTTCATTTTAGAAACTATACAATACCAAGTTCCCTAGCTGTTAATTTATCAGTATGAAAGTGTAAACTCCCATTCCATCAATGATGTTTCGGCCATGCCGGGAATCAATCTTGGGACCCTCACCTCAATAGGCGTACATGCTATCAACTGAGATAAGGTGTCAAGACTTTTTCTTCTTGAATAAAGTTTTTAATAATCTTGGATTAAAATGTGATACACAAAAAACATTACCACCTTTAACTATAATTATATAAAATGTATGCAACTAACAGCACTGATAGTAGTGTGGTCTACAGGCCTGTAGACAGTGTCATGTTTAGCTTGCGCCAATAGCCATGCTAGCCCAACTGTCATGCAAGTAAAGGTTTACACACATTTTAGGATATCGTGCAAGGATGTACTTGCTTGACAATTAAGTTGTTCTAAACAATGCATTGCACCTATTCTCTGCAAGCTGTGACTGGCACACCAATCGAGATTTACATGTGCAAGTACAACTATTGTGCACATGCAGCTGGCGCGATACTTACCTACTGGTGTCAAATTATTCGAGCACTTGAATATTTGTGCAAGTAGAACATGTGTCATGCAAACTCTTTAATTTGCATGCAAGTATAGGTTTACACTGTTATGTTGGCACACCAGTAACGACTGGTTCCAGTAAAACTTGACAGTGTAGACCCCACTTAGGGCAATAAGATTTGCATAGCTCTTGGTTATCATCAGTAAAGAGGTCTGAGTTGGAACCTTTGCGGGGTGCGCTGGCGTTGGATTTCTAAATATGATTTATCACTGGTTTACCTATCCTTACTCTACACTTCTTTTTAACTATCCTTCTCATACCAACACCTTAGATTGGCGGGGGACAGCCCATGTTAAACAGATTAATTACAAAACACAGACATAAATTAAGATCACAGGGTTTTCTCTGTACATTGTGAATATTTTGTTGAACATTAATTGAAATGTAAGAACTACAATTTACAAAATCTTAATTGAAACACTTCCTTTGTAGTAATTACAGTTTTTTCTTTCAGTGTAATGAAAAAAGAATATCACGCAAACATGGACTACTAAAATTGACTCAGGATGGTTCTCTTATTCTAGAAGCAGTAAGCATTTCACAGCTATTTTTTTTATGTATATGCCTAAAGCAAGTTTTATTAGCGACATATAAGTTTGTGATCTTTCTTTTGAGTTTGACTCTCTAATGTTAAAAATACATTAGAAAATACAGTTGATTAGACACAGATTGCACATATCTTGATTAAAATATGTTTGTAGGGTTAATTCACATATATTTTATGATCAAAATATGCTAATATAGTTTCTGAAAGAATACTGGTTTAAAAAAATAATTCTTACTCAATCAACTAACTCGTTCACCAAGCACCTACACTTTACTAGTGCTTATTCCAAGTAAACACAATTGTAATAGCTATTTATTGAGTTTACAATTCAACTTCCAAAAATATATTTTCAACCAATATATAACACAATTATCTTAATTATATGTATGCCACTGCTTCCTTTGTTTTACAGATGCACACCAACCCTTGTTTTCACAAAAATAGAAATACAAGTTTAGAAGCTCCACTGTTCAAAGGACAGACAGTAGAATTGAAGACAGGAGACCAGTTTGGTTTGCTGCAAGACAGCTTTTGGTATCGTGTGCTCGTGCCAGAACCAGAAATTACCAAAAATATACTGGAGCACAATGTACTTCAAGCGCCAGCTGATACCCCAAAGGATCCACCTATTCCTGTTGAAAATGTTGCTGACAATCCGAGCTGCATAACTGTGACAAACGAGCCATCAGCTGTTGTGGCTAATGGTTCTTCTCCTGTCAAGCGTAAACTGCCAGCATGGATGTCAAAATATCAAGAAAAAATTGATAGAAATGTTTCTCCAAAAAAATTAAAAACTGAAAGAAATCCTACACCAAGTACAAGTGCTTTAAAGGTAACATATATTTTTATTTAAAAAAAACAACAATTTAGTTGTTGCTTTCTTTTTAACATTTTGTACTAAACGGTGAAACTGGCCTAGCCATGTGCACCGGGTGGTGGTGTTTCCATACTCTCTCTAGATTAATGCAAGTGCACCTACTCTAAACTACATCATTATCCTTAAACCTTAGTAAAGTATCACATGCTAAAAGAGTTGGCCCATTTTTTATTAGCAAAAAAGTGGAAATGTTTTCAGAAGAGTGAAATAGTTGGGTTACACGCAGTAATAGCTCTATCGTGCTAAGTGCCTGATAAAACATTTATTATCATATTTATGAGTTAGCCTATTTGCTTCTTATCTTTACTGTGCACTTAACTACACTATACTAGAATACATTACATTTAAAAGCGAAATTCTGTCTGAACCATAGTGTAAAAATGAAAATACAAATACAGTAGGCTGATACTTATATGAACTAATTAGTACTAAGAATAGTTTAGATTATGGTCCAAAATATAGATTTAGCTTAAAATATCAGTTCTTGGGCATTGCTGCACCACTTCACATAATTGAGAATGCTATCAAAAACAAAAATAATTCTTTCTCAAAAGGGGATAGATTTTTTTTGTGTGCATTGTGTTTTATGACTTGTCTGGGCTAATAATATTTAAACTCGTGGACTAGGGATAGGGACCATATTGATTTGATTAACGACGATCAAAGGCCTTGAAGACCACGCACAAGCTACCTCCATCATGTTCTGATCTCTGGTCACATCGTCACTCCATCTCATTCTGGGCTGCTCCATAGTTCTATGAGTGCCATGAATGTTGTCAATAACAGCTCGCTCTCAGGCTTCTTTCCAGTTGCATTTTGGCTAAATGCCCTGCCCATCTAATTTTGTTTGATTTCATTTGCTGTATTATATCTGGCTGCTCCATCAACTCATATATTTCCTTGTTCTTTCTACTTCTATATTCGTCTACCTCTCTTACTGAACCCCATTTCCCCCCTTCTCATGATCTTCCTTTTAAAGGCTCTCAATTGCTCCTTATCCCTCTTGGTCGTGCTTCATGTCTTTGAGCCGTATAAGATTACCGGACACACAATAGTGTTGTATGCCCTCATCTTTGTTCTCACGGGGATACCTTTAGAACTAAACAAGGTATTTAGATTGTAATAGCTCCAGGATCCACCCATAATCCTTTTGTTCAGTTTTTCCTTGATGTTGTTATAGTCATTGAACCAGCAACAAAGATATTTAAATTTCTCAGCTTCATATCTCCTGCCTTTACAGTTCCCTCATGCTTTCTCCTCCATGACAAGGTCATTATTTTCGTTTCCTCTTTACTGCTGTATTTCAGCCTTTTTGGCATTTCTCTATAGCTCCAGAGCTATCTATCTATACCATCTTCATCTCCTCCTAAGTCATTAACGCAATGTCATCAGAAAACTCCAACCATCTGTACTTTCCATTCATCATAGCACCATTCCAGTCCTTTCTAATGTTCACTTCCCTCATGACCTTTTCTAAAACCATGTTGAATATCACATCCCTTTACTTTACTCCTATTTTTATCTCCAACTCGTCTGACAACAATCCTCTATACTTCACCTTTCCTTTTATTGTTCCTGTACAAGCCCTAAGGATCCTTTTTATTTTCGGGTATATCTTTATCTCTTGGAGCACCTTGTACATGCTCTCTGTGGATGATATCATACACTTTGGAGAAGTCCACAAAAGCCGTCTCAATGTCCTTGTCATACACTCTTAGTATATTTCCCATAGCTGTCTCATCATGAATAAGTGATATACCTTACTTTTGCGCTTCCTAAAGCGATATACTATATACACTTCACCTGGTTGTAATAAAAACCCTGACTTTGTCACCAGCAAACCAGGTCATATGAGGTTAATGCCTTAGCCCATGTGGGTTATATAATTATAAAGTATACATACACAAATACCTACTGTACTTATAATACATTACAATTTAAATATTTTATATTTCTGACAACTGATAATCAGATAGTTAACGTTCTACTTTATTTACATAAAATATTCTACGAATATTGTGTGGTTAGGAAAACAGACAAGGTTAATTTTTTTGAGCAATGATTAAATTATTGTTTTGTGTTGTGAGAAAAAAATGTAATTTAGTTGATATTTTATTTTTATTTTTATTCAGATTACAAATGAAAGTGTAAGGACATCTGCATCAAAAGAAAGTAATGCAAATAAAAAGCAAAGAGTCCAGTCAAAGGCTCATCAAATGAGTCAGAGCGGTGACGAGGACACATCAATGCCAGCATTTGACGGGCATGAAGTTAAAAAGGAGCAGGATGTGCAATCAAAGGTCAACAAACTTAGTGATGATATATTAACAGAAGGGGATAGTAACCCAGAAGAAAGAAAAGATCAACCAAATTTACATCAAATGAGTGATGATGATTATGATGATGGTAAATTATCATCAGGTAATGTTGTGAAGGAAGAAACCACAGTTTCAGCAAACGTACATCAGCTGAGTGATGATGATGTTGATGATAATGTTGATAAGCTTTCTTTTGGGAATGGCCAACAGAATGTTCTAAAGGAAGAAACTACGGCCTCAGAGAATGTCCATCAGCTGAGTGATAATGTTACTGACCTCTCAGATACTGAAGCTAAAGCAGAATTTCAGACAAAAACTGGAGAAAGCAAAAACTTAAGTAAAGATAGTAAAGACAGATGTGGAACAAATGATCAACATGATACGGCGCCAGAGAGCAATAGCACTCGAAGGACCATGTGCATTTATGGACACAAATGTTACAGGTAACTATTTAAATTCACTATCCTTAAAAAGTCCAAATTGAGTCTTCCAACATGTCATATCAGGAGCTTCCTTTTTAGATCCTGAATATTCATAATCTTTCCTTGATTAGATCATCTATTAGTTGCACGTGTGATCTTCACGGTATCCTTCTCTCTTCCACTTTGCCTTTTATGACATCACTCAATAAGCCATTTCTTTTCATAATGTAACCCAGTCAGTTGGCCTTTCTTCATAAAATCACCTTTTTATTGACTCTTCTAATTTTAGAACTTTATTAGTCCCCTGACTTGTTCACTTTATCCTCCCTCTTCGTCTCAAAAACACTACATCTCAAAGCTGACAATATATATATTTTTAGGGTTCATGTTTCAGCTCTATACAAGGTGACACTCCACATCTAGCACTTCACCAATTTATCTCTCATCTCCACACTCAATTTGCTATTCATTACCACCATCTTCTTGTTGAAAGCAGTGTTTACTATTGCTAATTTTGACTTTGGCCCAGTTTCATAGTCAAATTTAGTACGCCTCAAGTGCGGCGCTACACTAAATACAAGACGACACCTACCTAAACCAGAATGGAATGGGCCGTTCTCGCAGAGGAAACTGGCCCATTCCATTCTGGTTTAGGTAGGTGTAGTCATGTACTTAGTGTAGCGCCACACTTGTGGCGTACTAAATTTGACTATGAAACTGGCCCTTTATCTCCTGTGTATCTTGTGTTCCTGTTATAATTATACTTCCTAAATATTTGATATGTTCCATATTATCCAGCTCATGATTTTCTACCATGATATTCTCTCTGGGATATCCTCATTAACTTCAACTTCTCAATTTTAATTTACATTCCATACTCTCTTCCAATTTCAACTAGTCTGGCTTTTTTTTTTACCACTTCTTCTTACTACCAGTTCAGGTTACATGCATGTAAAATAATTACCTTAATGAGGTAGAGATGAGTAAGAAAACATTTTAGAGGTAATCTACCCACATTTGCTTGGAAGGATGGTGGGAAATCATTAAGGAAAACTCATCTTAGTAGACCAAACCAGGATTTGAAGCCTGGTCATATCATCAGCAATCCAGTCTAACACAAAAGTGATGCCTTAGACCAGGGCTATTCAATTAATTCAATCTGGCACTAATTTGGAACATTATTATATTATACTTTTGTAGTTTAAAAAGGGGTGGGGAGTGAAATGCAATTTTTTATTATATGTAGGAGTGATAAGTCATTCACAAGCTAAGTTTACCTGGATGACAGCTCGAAATGTTACTAGAAGTAATCCCTAATATATCACTACGCCAACTGTAATGAAAACAGATGGTAAAATATTAATGTGATAGTTAACCACAGTAATTTAGGCCAATATTATTTATATATTTATTTGAGGTCAGACACAAAGTTTATTTATAGTTTTATTCCCCTTAAAAAATATTCGCACCATTTCACAAAAATTTCTAACGAACATAGCTTCAAAATGGCGACTGACAAATCCAAACCATATGATTGAACATAACGGTAAACAAGTTTTTTACAATGATGCAGACATGCAGTTGATGAAAATATTTTATTCAGTTAAATATTTCAAAATACGATAAAATAATCATAAAATCATTTATTGTATGTAAAAAAAATTACAACCATTTTCCCTTTTCCAAGTAAATACGATGCCTGTATTAAAAGGTATTGATGTGTGCACTATATTACACAAAATCAGTAACATTCCAAAACGAAAAATAAGTACTTTTAATTATGTTTAAAATATTGTTTTGAGTTGGATAGAAAGAAATTATTTAAAAAAATGAAATAGTATGAGAAAACTTAAGTTTACTTTATTTTAAATGTAATATACAACAGGTAATTAAAGATCTTTACATTTATAACAAAACCGTGATCTTTTACAAGTGTTGGCAACCCAAAACCTAAACATATGATTTTTGAACTGTCATCCAGGTAAAAACCTATCGTGAACGGAATATAGATACATACTTATTAGTCCACTCAGCATTAAAATAACAATTTTCATAACTAAGCTTCCTTTTCTTACTAATCAAAGTAGAAAGTGCCATTCTAGAAAACTTAGAATAAGACTAATTACATGCAAAGCACTCCGTTATTACTATAAATAATGCATAAACAATATTGCAAATTGCAAATATCAACTGGTGAAACATTGGCTGCTGTTGGGAGGAGGGGAGAAGAGGTTTAAGTCAGTCTCAGCCACGCTGTTTCCCAGCCACCTGCATTGTTCAAGGTCAAAAGCAAGAATATGTAATATAGCTCAGCCGTTATGTGGTAGTGTTTGGAGGGAAAGATACCGGGTCTAGAGTGGGGGACGCACGCCACTGGAGGGTAAACTTGCACTCCCTTGTAAACACACAATGTTGATGGTGCCAAGGACCGAGTAACACTGGGCTTGCAGCTTCCCCCACCACTGATAAGAGACTGAAGATCTCTCTTGCTGTTCAAGGTCAGGCACCTCTACATACCGCATGAACTATACAAAGCATTTCTGTGGAGTTTGGCGGGCCATATGTGGCCCGCGAGGCCACCAATTGAATAGCCTTACCTTAGACCATTTGGCTAATAAACAATCATAAAATAGACATGTGACAATGCGAATTATTGCGCCAGATTATTTTACCCAAAGTGCCACTGGATCAAAACTCATACTAGGACATTTTCTTTTAGGTTGTATGGACAAGGCAAGTTTAAACTGACACCAAATATATTACCAAATATAATAAACAAACCATATATTTTGTGGGGTGAAACAGGGAATTTACCAACTTTAGGCATTCTGAAATTAGAAAAAATCCAGGCGACCAGGAAACAGGGGCAATGTTGAGAACACCGGGGGATATAGAATACCCCTCAGTTAACAAGTGATCCAGGGGGCTCCCCCCTTGGAAAATATAAAATTTGAGGCAATAATTGGGCCTTAATTCAAAGTTATAGGAAGAGCCCTGCTTTTATGGTGAATAAAAAAGCCCAATTTCGTTTTTAAGTTTCCCAAAAGCGGTGAATAAGCGGTGAATTACAAAAATCCTATTTTTGCGACGAAATTATCGAATTAAGACAAAAGCGTTAAAAAAGTGGTTTTTACCAAACTTTCGTGATTAAGGTGACTTTGTTGGGTTAAAACTAGACTTCCAGGACAATGTTTGAAACAGTTAAACTAAACATATTGAAGTGAAAACCAAAAATTACATTTTGTTTGGACAAAACGGTAAAAAAACACTAGTCCGCAAAAAAATGTGCTGTCAACTTATTAAAAAAGTAAGATTTAGCGGTAGCTGGTCCGGGAAAAGTATGTACAAGTCACAAAGACAAAATATTACACAAAAATCATCTTGTTATTTCACAAAAATTGTGACTATATTTTTAAATCTCAATTTAGGCTAGAAAAATACAAAATAACTACTCAACATCACCAAACTGCAACATGCAGCTGGTAATAATGTTATCCACTTTCATTGTGGTTCTGCGGTCTGTTACTACTAAACTATACCTAGAAAAATATCATTCTGAATCTGCATTTGAAATCGGCAGCCACAACGCTTGCAAACACTTTGTTGCGAAGTCACTGAACATACTGTCTGTCTTCAGCCCTAGCAACACATTCCCAATTTTTAAACTTTCGATGCCATCACTCTCTTCCATCAAAACTTTATATTTTTATTTTTCAATATCCCAAAATATTAGCGTGAATGCCAAAAATTGCGACTAAATCGCGATTATCGTGGACATAATTTAAAATCGCGAATATCGCGCTAAAACGCTGATTTCACGAATTATCGTGACAATTCTGAGCATATATTTGCAATCAGGGTAACCTGAAATGGGAACATCTGAAAGAAAAAATGCCATATCTAACATTCGCGAACTCCACAAACGCAGGGCTCTGGTTATAGGCAACTACTTTTTTTTAAAGTCATTTGTTAATGATAGCTTTTCAAGTTACAAGTTTTATTTGTTTTAAAATCCACACCATCATTGTGTGGAAGAAAACTAACAAGTTTTGGCTCATAATAACTCCAGGCTTTATCAGGTGATCGACTTAAAACATTACCTTGTCTTATTAAGGTTTCTAGTGACTATTAATAGTAGCAACCTTAAAACTGATAGACGCAACAACGATGCTACTAGCCAACTTGGTTAACTAAGCTTTCTATACAATCTATTACAAAACTTATCTTCCTTCAATGTTTGATTAGTTATGAAATTGGAAACTTTTGAACAGTAGAGATCGACAGTGATTTGGGAAATTTAAAATATGTATGTACAAATTTGTGGTAAAGAACTTTCATGATCGAAATTACTGTGGTAGACAGTAATTATAGAATTTCCCAACTCATGATCTCGACTGTCAACAAAATTCCCAATTTTCTAACGTCCAGCCAACATTGGAAGAGGTGCCCCCCAGTGTGACGCCCCTGACAATCAAGCTATTCTATGATTTTGTAAAGTAAACTAAATATGACTGTTTCCTTCATGCTATTTACACATTTTAATATGTAAGTTATTGGTAGAGTGATAATTAGGAGCCTGTAGTTTTCAATTACATTTTATGAAACTTTTTTTTTTTTTTCCCAAACATTGCACATTTATTGTGACGCCATTTTTACTATTGATTTTTCTATGTACTTACAATTGTTTATAGTCCAAAACCTTCTAGCTTAACAAAAACTAACCGAGTGTAAACACTTAACTGATAGGCTACTTATTTATAAACTCACTATTTTTCTATGCCATCTTTTCATTGAAATAAATACAAGGTTATCATTAAAGTTTTTTCTAACATATTTAAACTGTTAGCAATTAAATATATATATAGTTTTGAATATTTTCTCCATCGTTTTCTTTTTGAAGGAAACATCCAGATCACAAAAAGAAGTTTAGCCATCCAGGTGATACTGATTATGACACCGCCTTTGCTAATCTTCCGGAGTGTCCTTATGGTCTAGGATGTTACCGCAAGCACAAAGGACACTGGCAGGCTTACAAACATACAAAGGTTCACCAGCGTGGGAATCCAGGCCAGGATGCTAGGCCACAACGGGGAACTAATGGTATCATCCTCAATATATTACTATCGAACTGTAATGTTACAATTAATTTGATTGATTTTTGAGCTAAGGATCCATGACCCGTAAGGGGTATATATTTTTTTGTCTAATATAACATGTTAACATAATTTATAAGTTATTATAAAAAAAAATTCTTTGGTTTTTAATTTTGTAAATAATAGTTATGAAAATAAATGACTGATATGTTATAAAGAAATAAAATTGAGCAGAGAATTTTAATCTTTTATTTTATGCAATATTATTAAGCTTCCTGATATCTTTCATTTTTTATACTTCTCGTACATTTGTAACAGCCCAACTATAAATGCCGTTATTGAATTTTATACTTAAAAACATATTTTATAAGTTATTTAACACGCAAAAGTTAACTAACCTGTCTGTTTAACACACCACATGGAGACTGTCTAAGCCTTAGCCTTTGTATTGAAATCGAAACCAAAATCCCAAAAATTTTGTTGAACATTATCGTACGAGTCTCAGCAAACATGTCCACAATTAAGGTCAAGTTTAGTTTATTTTTCCTTTTTCTTTTGTTTTATCAATTTCCTTTGTTATAAAATTATCTAGCCACTGGGCCACCTCATTTTTAAACATAAAAAAAGATTCTTGTTAATAACTTCAGTGTGTTCCTATTGACAAGATGAAGATTTGTTCACAATGCTTATCTGTGAAGCTCTTCTAAAATGATCAGAAACAGCCTTTTTACTGCAGTTTTTATCCAAATATAATTTCATATTTTAATAATGTTCCCTCTTAGGAAAATCTATTATTTCTAATTGACTATCATAGAGTTGATTGGCATGTGATGCACACTCTCTATTTCCACAACCAAAATACTTATATTTTCATGGACTGCACTCAAAACACTCGAAGACTCCAACAAATTTTTTACTCAAAATAGCTATATTTTAACTGGAGGTTTCCTATTGGGTTTGCAGTATTTTTGTCTTTTGCCACCTTCAATTTTACATCGATATTTCATTTTAACAATTTTTTTTGTCTAAGCAGTGTTAGATTAATGTGGACTTGCTTGGCTAACGTTCTTGACTCTAAATCTAGTAGGACAGGACTTAATCTAGAATTATAACTGATTCAATGAGGGTGATTTTTTTTTTTTACAAAAGTGAGTTTCAGTTTCTATCCCCTCCGGATGAATATAACTGAATTTTCTCTTGCTTCACGTCAAAGACAACATATTGCTTCACGTCAAAGACAACATATTGCTTTGACAGGTAATACATCTCAAAACTTAGGTTTCATGTTATAGTGGTTTTCTAGTTTTCATTAGAAGACAGTAGAAGGATTGAGCTGAGTGAAATACTGCATTTAAAAGGTTAAAAAATAAATATAAGAGTTAAAACACGAAAATGATTTAACTCATCTTAATTCAATTGAGTTAAAAATAAAGCAAACTGCACTTTGATACAACTTATGGTTTATAGCATGAGTAATATCTATTTTGCGTATAACCCGAACGGGTAGTAAGACGCGGTGCTAATAATAATAATAATATCTATTTCCCTGGTTAATCAGTTGAAATGGCTTTTACTACCTCTCTATTCCGTGCCTCGATATTTTTACCGCATTTCTTGCTACTTGTTCGGGTTGTATCCATACATTAATTACGTAAATGGAACAAGGATGGAGACGGTAAAATTTTATAGGGAAAAGCCACCCTGAGTACACCCAACTGAGATTCAAAACCTCGATCTCCATCAGTGGATAATCCATTCTAACACAATAGTGATGTGTTAGACCGTACCACTGATTCGGGTGGTCTAATTAATTTGATAATTTCCTCATGTACAAACTATAAATAATACAATCTTCACAAAAATTTAATTTCAACATTACATTAAATATTAATGAGTTAATTTATTACTTACCATCCATAGGTTTATTAATACAATTTTTGGTAAACAGTGAAGCCAAGAAAAACCCATGGTAAATCTTCTGAAGAAGATGACTACGATTTAAATGATTCATTTTTAAATGATGGCAGCTCTGATGACTACCAGCCTACAGATTTAGACTCGGATTCAGACAGTGTTAGTGATGAAGTAGATGAGCCAGACACGAAGAGGATGAAGAAGGAGGCAAAGAAGTTCGTGAAAAAAAAGTAGTATAGCCATTTCAAAATTTCCAAGCATGCCTTTTATGTAGTTTTATGGAGTGGCCACACAATCTCAGCAAAAAAATCTAAGGTTTTCTGACTAAAATCCATATGGCGATTGATAAGACTATTTCAAATTCCAAACACTTTATTTGTTAAAAATCATCATATTTGGAATGCGCTCAAAAATAAATAAACGTACACTTAATTTGAAACAGTTTTTGAGTAAGATTCTATAGCCACATAAATATACAAACAAAATTTTTAGTTGTAATTTCCTGATATTTTCAGATTTTCTTGATTGTGGCTGCCCTGCATTACTGTGTTATTCTTAAGAGTTTCATCTTTGATTCTAGCATATATTTAATAATTTACCCAAGTTGTTAATGTTAACATGATAGATCATATCATCTTTAATATCAAGTTAAAAAACTTGTCAATTTGTTAATTTACTGTGTAGTTTGTAACGTAATATTCAGTCAACAAGAGCTATGTGTTTTTTAACTCTTAAGTAATGTCCTAATGTAATGTGCTTTATAAATGTCGTAATTAAGAAATGCACTGAATTGTGTATTCATTAATTGGTCAATTTTCACACTGTTTAAAAATAAATACCCTTTGGCAGTAATCACATTTTTTTTCAATTCTAGCAAGTTAGCTTGGCTACTATTTATCTATTCATTTAGTTTTTCATTCAATACCAACAGGAAAAATGCTTACTTTTTTATTCATAAAAATGTGACTGTATGCAAGCCAAAAGCTCATTTAGTTTATGTGAGAATTAATCAAACATGGCCATATTTGATAAAAACAAACTGTACATTTCTTATAAGACTTTAAGTAGTTTTGCCAATTTAGCGACTTTACGGGTCTGAAATTACTAATTTTCATTTTTAGTGCCTAGCGACTAATCTGGCGACATTACTTAATTTACTGTCAAATTCATGTTCATTATTTTAAATTTTAATGATGTAGAATTTTGATTTTTGAACTGCCGTACTGCAAGAACGCATAATGCATTGATTCAGTCTACAGAAGATCCCTAAACTAGCTATTTGTCATTTACAAATCACAATGACATTGTTCTGTTGGTTTTGTTTAGTGGCAATCTAGAGACTCTTTGGTACTCTCTAGCTATAACATTTATATGCTCATTGGCAATACTGGCTTCAAGTTAGGTAAGCCCTACAGAAATGTGTCCTGCCCTGCATTGTTAGTGTGTTCAAAATATGGGCCTTTGATTAACAATCACCTTTGATTCGAGTAATATGAATGTTGTACAATTAATCCTAAAAAAAAACTGTACAACTCTTTAAATGATTTGTATTTTTCAAGGACAAATAATTATTAAAACTAGTATTTATAGTAATGATGGGTTTGTTTAATTGTTCGGTGGATTTTTTCTGCTAATTCTTCACTTGAGTTCAAAACCAATTTTGGTTTCAAAGACAGCCTGTTCTCGGATTCTTATTTAATTTAAATTATATTATATATTTAATAATTACATCCTATTAGATGCACGATTTATTTATTGTGGTTTTAAAAATGAGGGATTTGTTTACTTGAATGTATGGTTAGTTAGTTGCTAGTGATATCACTTTGATATATTTAAGTGTAATTAGTACCGTCGCAAGGAGTTTAGACCCCATGAGCCCTAGTTTTTTGATTTCTTTTTTGTAGAACATCTATTTTCTTAGTGTCATAAATATTTCTTGCTTTTTTTTCTATTTAATTTTTCTTCTCTTAAGAAGAAGCTCCCTCTATATTAAGACCCTGTACTAAGAACCATGTGCCCCCTCACCTTCCTAAGTCAGCCCTGAGTGAATTTCTAATGCTATAAGATTAATTACAAATAATATATAACCAAGAATCAAGGTAGTGTGTATTTCTATTGAACTAAGAGTCTCGGGTTCGATACCCAGCATGGAAGAAAATGTCATTAGTGAAATAAGATTTGTAATACCCAATTTCACGAATAAACAAATCATGTCCAATAGCTGTATTTAATGACAACACACTTAACAGATAGGCGTAGTCCATTAAGTTCACAATTAAAACACAAAACATCATTTTCAGGCTCCATCACATCTCTTCTTCATCAGAATAGATCAGAACCCCCAAATAAATTATGTACGGCTAGACTAAGATTCTGCAGTTGCCTAATCAAATTTGTATTGATTCTTGAATGTAGATATACTTTATTTTGTTGGAACAGCATAAAAGCCAAACTGTGAAATTTAAGATGTTTAATTTAATTTTTTTGTGCGTTTAAAGTATAATATAGTGTAAGTAGTATGGAAAATAATTTGTTTAGACACTATAAACAGGACTCTTTGCAAGCAAGCACAGATAAAAAAAAATGAGTTGGGGTCTTTATTCTTAGATGATATATTAACTTTTATCATGTAGTGTTATTGTTTCATGGAATTATTACTTATGAATTTATCCTTGAATCTTCAGTGTATCTTGAAAAATAAAGTTATACTATGGTTTAATCCACTCATTTATACAAAAAAAATTAATGTTTATAAAATACATTCATTATTTAAGTCATTCATCTAAAATAATTTTTTGGGGGGGGTTTGACACACATTGTATTAACAACTTATGGAGTACTAGACCCTCCCCTGCATTATTATTTTCAATACACACATTGAAGAATCATCATAGACTCTACCATAAAATATGAGTGACTATCAACATTTTTATGAAGAGTAAATTAAATTTTCAAAATAAAATATAGCCTATGTTACTCGCTGATAATGTAGCTTTATATTGGTGAAAGAATTTTAAAATCGGTCCAGTAGTTTTTGAGTTAATCCATTACAAACAAAAAATAAAAAATCTAATCTTTCCTCTTTATAATATTAGTGTAGATGAGGGATTAAATAGCTAAGCTATTATATTTATTGATTAAAGTTAAAACAGCATCCAAACATATTCTTTAAATTTAAAAATAACACCTGGACATGGGAATCAAACTCAGGACCTTTGGTTTGTACACCAATACTCTAACCACTGAGATATCCAGGAATCATAAAAATATGAGTGAAGAATGACCCTTGGCAAGGGACAATTCCTGGATAGCTTAGTGGTTAGAGCATTGACATAATATGCCAGAAGTCCCGGATTCAATTACCATGTCCAGGTGTAATTTTTTCAATTTAAAGAACCTATGGCATAGATAAATACCTAAATGTCTCAATAAGAAACAGCGCAACCCACTGCCAATTAAAGTATGGGTAGCAAATTTATACAAACCCAAAACTTACACAGTAGGATCTTGTTAATTCTGTCTTATTGGAACTGGGGCTTGTTCAGATTAGCGCGAATTCAAATTAAGCGGGAGAATATGGAAGGGTTCACAGGAATTCAGAGTATGTTCATACATTTTAAATTACAGTTTGAATTAGTTTTATAAAATGTATTTTAATTTAACTGATGTTTAGTACTTTACCTATAATGTAGATTTATATTTGTTATAGGTGAATATTTTGCATTTAATATCATCACTAGTGCCTTTCAATTTTTGTTTAACTTGAGTTTATAATGAATAAATTATATTCAATTTAGTTTTCCTCCCGGTTTTCCGAAAAATGTAATGAATAAATTATATTTAATTTAGTTTTTCCCCCTGTCGTCTGAAAAATGTGTTTGAATTATTCTGAGTTTCATACTACCAGAGTTCAGTCTAATGGGATTTTACTATTCATGAAAGTTTTTGCCATACTTTCTTTCTGTTCTGCTATTCTATCCATCTATCTATAAAGTCCAATCAATAACAATATAGTAAAAAAAGAGAAGAAAAAAAAAGCTAACTCTACAATCTACACGAAGAAGGTAACTGGGGCAGTGAAAGTTTGTTGATAATTCTGTGTGTTCTATTAGACAGTAATTAAGATTAAAAAACTTCCAAAAGGAGATGGGCTCTAATACTTTTATTCCTAATTATTAAACTTATGACTCTTCTACTAAAATGAGAATATAAGATTATTGTATTTTTTTATTATAACTGGTATGTAAAATTGGGATCACAGTAATGTTTAGTAAAATCCTTCATCTTCATCCATCATGTCATCATGGCTGCTACTGAGCACATCAGCCAACATGTGTTTTGGGATTTCAGAGCCTCGCACATGTATAGTGTAGCAAGCATTTTCCATCTTATTTAGGCTTTGACGCAAGGTATACACTTTGCGTGACATTTCTTTGGCCACATTCCCTATGGAAAGAAAGCCCTTATAAATTTCTCGTACAAAAGCGGATGTTTGATAACAGCCCTCTATGTTACCAGAACCCAAGTTGTTTATACATTTTCGCATTAGTTCTCCTGTTAAATCTCCTATTCCCAAGAAATAGTCAGAAGGTATGAGCAGAGTAGTTATGTGGGACTTTTCTGATGACGTTTCAATGGCCGATTCTTCTGGAGTACATTCTTTTTCCTGTTTGTTTTCATCAAATGCCTTGATTTCAGCTCCATCTTGTTCATTTGTTGATTCACCAACATTGTAGACAAATTCCTTCTGAATGTTTATCCAACTTTCCAAAACATTACTTTTTAAGTAATGATAGAAAGTTACAGCTTCGATAAACTCTTGCATACCTGAAAAGAGAAAAATATTTTTCAATGTAATAACTTTTTGTATGAAGGTTCAATGTTTATTAAAATATTGCTTTTACATTCCATTGAGGTTGTAATCCAACAACTTTCCGGCTCAGCCCTTGTGGTACGGTATGCTTAAGTATATCTTACGACCGATGCCTGAGTTAGAGAAGACCTTAATTCCATAAACTATTTCTTGACTGTTGGGAAGGGGGGATAGTGGAGGGGTTAAGTCTTTTAATGCATTTTGCCATGCCCAAGAAGGCATGGATGACTTCGAGGGAGTTCACGAGGTGGCTTCAAGGCTTCAGATCAAAGATGGGTGTCACAAATAGAAAGTTGTGCTATTCGTTGATAATTGCCCCACACATCCTGCTCTAGAAAAACTTAAGAACATCGAGCTGGTGTTCCTGCCTAAGAGCACCACCAGTGTGCTTCAACCCCTGGACCAGGGGATAATTCAGCGGGTGAAGGTGAAGTTCCACAAGATGCTTGTGCGTAGTATGGTGTGAAAACTCAACGTGTACAAGGTCAAGAAATGGGACGTGTTCAGGACCATGGAAGGAATCGTCACCAGTTGGAGGGCCATGAGATGTTAGTTGCCAACTGCTTCAGACATGCCCACTTCATACCACCAGTCGACGAAGAAGCTGCCGTTTGTGTGCTTCCCGCTGCTGCCAGAGCCAAAGACCCAAATGACCCACAGCCAGTAAACACCGAGCCCCTCCATGGAAATGCAACCTGGCCCATTGACAGTGCCTCTATATGTGCCTCCTGACTTCCACTCGGCCTTGCGATGAGGAAATGTCGCAGAGATTGGCCCCAGACCTTGCATGTATGAGGAATATATAACAGCAGATGATGTCACAGTTTGGAGCATCCTCGACAACACCGATATAGTCAGGGGGCGGTAGGAGTCCAGCTATGAAGAGGGAGAGCAAAACATGGAAGAAGAGCCTGAAGACATCCCCGCAACGAAAGATGTCATGAAAGTGAGGGGTGTCTATGCAAGTGCACTTATGTGCCAGGGTGCTATCAAAGAGATGTGGTCCCAGTTTTATAGTGGAAAGACATTGTTGAGCAAACGGGCGCTAAGAAGAAGCAGGCCTCAATAATGGATTTCAAGTATAACTTTTTTTATTTGTTCTCTAAAAAATGCAATATTTGCATATGGGTGTCGTGGGTGGGACAAAATTGATCCAAATTCCAACTACGACCCTTTTCTCGGGAATCATGAAAGGTTGTCGACTCGAGAGTTTACTGCATAGTTATAATATATATAATCAATTAAAGTATATTTTTTAAATACAGGATGGGGCTGAAGCAATTAGACTATAGTAACTTGAAAATTAACAACTTAATTGAAAAGTAAATATTCACAAGCTAAATAAAAGCAAACTACATCTAAACTTTTCCACTTTTTGTCACTCAGGTGAGCTCCACCGGGCGTCAGGCAAACCTCAGCATGTTGTTCATCACTTTTCCAGCATACATTATCTAACTGTTTCTGCCCCATCCTGTATATTATGTATATAATATTTATTAATATATTTTATATAATCTGCTTAAGTGGTCATATGGTCTAACGCACTACTCTCACAATATCACAATAGACTGTACCGCTGATGACGGGGAGATTGAGATTTGAATTTTGGTCGGGTGTACTAAGTTTTTTCCAAAATAGCCTTCTATTCTTCCTTCGCGCAAATGCGGGTACAATTCCTTTAAAATATAAGCTTCTTAATCCCTAAAACTATCGGCATAATTAGTAGATAAGCACATAACGTGAATGGGTAGTAAGATGCAGTGTTAAAAAAAATCCCGGATGAGTAAACAAAGGGTGCATCTTTCTAAATGGTTTCCCTTTGTCTCTACACAAAAATATGAGCCCATTTCCTTTGTTTTAGATATTGCTCATCATTAACAAACTAGTGTGATTAATACAAAGCGTATAACCCGAACGGGTAGTAAGATGCGGTGCTAAATATATATGATTAATAAAAATATAAATTTCAATCAAACTAAGTGTGCTTTATGCAGATATGCCAAACTAATAGAGTGGAGGGAAAGGGGAGGTGGAGTGGATGTTGTATTTAAAACATTATCGCAACATGATGGCGAATATGAGTATTTGTTAATTACAATTATAGCCTCATCTACATATTATTTGAATTAAAAAATGACATATAGACACGGGAATTGAACTACAAACTATGTTTTGATAGTTGTTATAAAACTAATTTGTTAAGTCTGAACCAAGGGGAGAAAATGCAGTAGAAAAAAAAATTGACAAGAAAGGACATAAAAAAGAGGGATTGAAAATGTAGGCCTAATGTGTGTTATAATTGTGGAGGGGGAAAGGGGCAAAGGGGAATATTGATGTAGACATTCTGTACACAAATGCACATATTTATTGTTAGTGTCCATCTGGACACGTCTGTCACCTGAACCCGGCTAATACAATAGTGGCTCACTAATTATGTTACGTGATGCCATTGTAGGTTGTTGGTGATATATTGTTAATTATAAGTTAAATATGATCTTAACTTTAAAATTGAAATCTGGGAGCATAAAATATATTATGGAGAATAAAGCTATTAAGAAATGAAATAATTCTGCATATACAGAGTTTTAATTATATAGGCCTAAATAATAATTTTATAACAATTCAAGAGATTAATATTTTGGAACAGATAAATCCGTTCACAAGAGCGCACTTCATTTTTTCTGAATATAGTTGAAAAATGATTATTGTAGTGAACATGGTAATTGAACTCGGACCCTTGTGCTTGGCGCACCAAAGCTTCACCAGTGAGCTACCTAGTCAGTATTTGTACAATGCTAAGAAATACTTATCAGTCATACTTTAAAGAAGGTTTGATGAAATACGCGTGACAGATCATGGCTCCTTAATAGCTGTAATATTATATTATAGACAATAATTATTTACTACAAATTATATCCAGGAAACCATTTTAAATTTACAAAAATTGTTCAAACGGCAGCATAAAGCTACCCTGGATCACTGATGGAGTGTGTTTTGGATTGTTATTAAATGGCCGATGATTTTACAAATCCATTATCAACCAACCCTTAAAATATGAGCGATAAATGACCCTAACACAGGATTAGCCATAGATAGCTCAGTGGTAAGATATTGGCGTGATAAGTTGAAGGTTCCGGATTTGGTTCCAGATTTCAAAAGAATTTTCAAAAGAAATCAAGTATTTAAGTTCAATAAGCTTGAAGTTATTTCACCAACTTATTAGCGGTTTGGGCTTTCTGAATTTCTTTGTAGAAGTGTTTCATTGCCTTGGAATGCAACCACACCGAAAAAAATTATTTCATCATCACACTTGCTACACTGACTTGAAAACAGCGGAGAGCCAGGTGACAATCCCTAAAGAGAGATGGTGATGTGTAGGGCGATAAGCTTCACAAACATGCCAAAACCACTAGTGACATATTTATGGGTTCAAGGACAGACAGCTAGTGACTTGGAGGGAGAAGGGATGAGTTTTATGCTCTACTCTGATCAGGATGTTCTGTTTAGGCTAGTGCGGGGTTGTATCAGATATATTTTCAAAATCCTGAGGCAAAATATGAAGCACCTCAGCTCGTATCAGTTTTCACGAGTTTCAGATTGAATATTAATGTGACTGAAGTACCATTTTAAAGTTAAAAGAAGTCGGCATTAATTGATTTGCTTCTCCCATTTATTACACATGTTTAATTATACAAAATAATTGACTAGGCCTAGTGCATTTATTTGGCGAATGTTTAAGCAATTAAATGAAGGTTCATTGAAATAATATTGATTTCAATTAATAAACCTCCTCAAGTACTTCTAACATTCCAAATATGAAATCTTTGCATCATTTGGTTTTTCTAAAAACTGTTGCATTAGATGCCAAAATTTCACACAAAATTTCACACTTTTAGTAAATATTGTACTTAAAATATACATTTAATTTATATCCAATAAAGTGATCCAAGTTTGGTTTAAGAAGCCTACTAATATATATAAAATTATATTATTAATTTTGGGTCATACACCCTCAAGTTAGCATGATGTTATTGGGTGAATGACATAATAAATAAGGCAATCAGCTAAAGTCCTTCTACAAAAGGTGAACCTATTATATATTTATTGCCATTCAAAGTATAGTGTTTGCATAAAAACTTAAGAAATGATTCATTTCAATGTTGGCAGAACTGAAATATTTCTCCTCACCTGAAGTATAGGCCTTACTGTACTGGTAAGGATCCTCTCCATCCAGTTCTTGAGCTATAGCCTTGAAGTGTGTTGTGGCAAGTTTGGAGATGCGCGCTTCTGCATCTTTCAACACTGTGGCTTCCTTGCTTTCCCTAAACACATCATTATCATTATCATCATCAGTTGCAAGTCTCCTAAAGGCAAGGTAGTTTGAACTACTGACTCTTACCCAGCAGGCTACAGTGGAGGTTTTTCCATACTCTTTCCTGGAAAATGCTAATGATTTTATTCAAAAAATTCAGTTTAATATTGTAGACCCTTAAATTAGTCAGTGTTGTGTTACAAATATATTGACATGAGTCCAGTAAGAGAGCCTAAAAGTTCAGCTTGGTAGGTCTGTATTTTATCTTGTAGCCACTAGGAATCTAGGATGTAGATTTTATGTAAAAAGGCACATACAAATAAATATTACCCTCTTCATATTTTTCTAATTGATTATTTCATAATAAAATTGATGGTTTTGAATCAGAATTTGTTTTAAGGCTTTCAATCTGCTTATTGGTGGTTTAGTTCAATATAATTATAGGCCAAACTTAACAACCAAGCTCTAGACTATTAATTTAACACTTAAATTAATGTATGAATGTTATAATTAATGTATTGCAATTTAAAAAAAGGCAGCATAAAGCCCTCGCTAGCTGAAGGTGACTGCATTATCTGATAGCTTGTGATCTTAATTGCTCTTATGTGGCTGCACATCTGTAATAGAATCTGCTTTAAAATATGAGTAAGGAATAACCGTGGGCACAGGACAACTCCTGGCTAGTTCAGTGGTATCGTCTAAGAGCAGTGATGTACTAAGCCAAAAGTCTAGGTTCGATTCTCGTGTCCAGGTGTCATTTTTAAATTTAAACAATATAAACAACCTAAGGTAAGAACTTTGGGCAAATAATAAATTATGTTAGAGTCTAAAACTAAATCTATTTTAAATGGAATCTGTACTCGTGATTGATTAGTAACTAAAGTGAACAACAACTCAATCTTCTAGAGCACAGGTGAGTCACCATTTTTATTACTCTACAAATAAATGGCTTACAAATATAAAAATTAAATATTTTTGAGATTTTATCAAAAGACTGATATATCTCTCTGTCGATTAATTTCTCATCAACCCTGAGAAGATAAGCTAAAGTGTGAATTTAATTGGGGGGAGGTGGTTTTGCTGCGTAGACCACCTGTTTAG
Source organism: Timema douglasi (assembly GCA_901482245.1). Classification (NCBI taxonomy): domain Eukaryota; kingdom Metazoa; phylum Arthropoda; class Insecta; order Phasmatodea; family Timematidae; genus Timema; species Timema douglasi. The sequence goes on from CABEEJ010000757.1 coordinate 168,186, forward strand.
CTATGGGGCAAGTGATGGCACAGGAGGGATGAATATGACTCTACCTACCCCAACTTTATTACAAGTGTACAAGGCTGACTTAGCTAGAAATTAGAACTACTTTCATATAATTACTCTCATGTGATCTGCAACTGACACTTTTGATAGAAAATAATAATTAAATTAATCATATAGTATTATTATTATTATTATTATTAGCACCGCGTCTTACTACCCGTTCAGGTTATACGCACTTACGCTAATGTGTAATGGTAGGGTGATTGTGAGATGAAATGGAGGACCTACAGTTTAACGTGGAATCCGAACCACGGTGGAGGCCTGGCATTCCCCACATTCACAAGTTGTTATTAATACACATCCTGTCAGAGGGGAAGGAAGGGTTTGGTAATCAGATAAATCTTTGCCGGGACCGAGGATTGAACCCCGGCCGCCAGCATAGAAGTCTGACACCTTACCCCTAGACCGCCAGGTCACCTATCATATAGTAAAATGTTATCAATGTTAATTAAAAAAAATCTGTATATATTTTAAAAAGTGGTCCAAATATCTATTTGTTATAAAATCAAGGTATAAATCACAACGGAAGCTTTATAGCACACAAATAAAAAATATGTGTGAGATATATTCTTAACTACCATAGATACTGGTGTATCTGTTGGTAGAAAACTAAAGATTAAATAGGAAAAATAGAAAAAAATACCTATCCAAAGTGTGAAGTAAAAATATTATTCGCTTGCTCTCAATTGTAATATCTCTGCTGTGCTTCACGATACGTTCATGTTTATCATGTTTCGCATCTAGTTCAGCACCATATTGCCTGAAACTTTGTATCACCAGTGAGTTATCGTCAATGCTCTCCAGAATCGCCTTGCCTCTGTCTCCCACCACTGGTTTGGGTTTATTTCCATCACGTCTTTTGTCTGGTCGACCTCTACGACTGTGACCTGGGTAGTTAAAACAAAAGATTTAATAGCACAATTAACTACAGGTAAAAAGAAGGAACAAAATGTTGTTTCAAATACTAAGTTCATTTTAAAAATTAGGAACTTATTTTATTAATGACACAATGAGCTAATACCAAATGAAAACTAAAATATGATTTGTTCAAGGATTATTTTCTAAAACCAAATTAAATTAAATTTTGAAAGTTTCCCCTAGAAAAAGTATTTTTTTCATTAGTGTGTCTAACACTATGGCTATTAAGGACTTAATCTAGGGGAGTGGTTCTCAAACTTATTAGTCACATAGACTCGTTAGCCAAGTCACAACTGATTCGCGAACCCCTTGATGTAAGCTACATAATACAAGTAGAAACGAATAGAAAATATAATATATATTATATTTGTACATTTATAATCCCTGATAATATCTGTGAGGAAGGAACTGCTTGTGTGACTTTAATATATCAATGAAATCTGTAGCAATTTTAAAGACCATCTCCTCAAGTCTCATTCCACACAAAGATGATTTCATTTCACATATTTTATAGCTTACCACAAAGAGCAGAAAAGGCTCGCTCACACAAATAAGTAGTTGAAAAAGTCATCAAATGTTTCAGTGCTTTTTCTGATAAAGTTATTTGTGTTGGCTGGCGAGCAAACTAATATGAAAGTGAGTTTCCAATTGTTCCTCTGAAAGATGTGGGCACAAAGGGCGTGACTAACTCCTCCCCCTCACCCCCCACCCCCCGCGACACACACACACACACTTTTCAGCCTCATTTTTTTGCCATACTTAAAATGGGAAGACATCTCCTTTGTGTTTAGTCTACACCAGTGATTAACCCTTTTATAAACTATTTTATAATATCTAAATGAATATATAAAGGTATGTCACAGATGATCCTTGGTGACCCCACTTTGAGAATCTTTGATATAAGTGGTTGCTTAAAATAAATGCACCTCTATTAGTGTGTTGAACTGATGGGATAAAATCACATATAAAACAATCCCCAGAACACCTGGTTGAGATTATAACCTTGATCTTCTTGTTCTCGACAACCTGATAAAATATATTGCAAACTTGACGCCTAAGACAGTGTGATCAACTATTTAGTGTTATAATCTAGAAACACTTAAATCTGTATGCCAATTAAAGCTCAGATCCCACCAAGAATTAGTTTATATTTATAAATGTATTACATGGATACCTTCTAATTTTACACCTAGGTATCTACAAACATGTTTCACTAAAAGAAAGATGAAAAGGGCTTACAGTCATTTAATCACCTGCAACACAGTAACCAACATATGTAACAAAAATGTGACTAACGGCCAAGTTTCCAAGATAACATTCTTAACTAAGAATACTCCTAATCTGGAAACATCCTAAACTACCATTGAAAGGTTATGACAATTTGGTCTAAAATTAATGATACTAACACCACTATTATTCTTACTCTACCCACACCGGAGGGTACACAAACTAAATTTCAAACTTATCTAGCCTGGTTTGCTGATAAGATAGATGTCGACCCAGTTAGGCAGGGTGTCTACCATCCGGGAAAATCAGGGAAAACGAGAATTAGCCGGGAATTTGAACTGATCGGGGAAAAAAGGGAATTAGTCGGGAATTTGGTAAATCACAATAAAAATCCGGGAAAATGATATTTTACTCAAAATATGAAATACAATAATCAGTAAATTATAATGTAATTTTTTTTGTTTGTAGCTGTGTAATATATTTTTAATTCCTGGTAAACAATTTTAATTCAAATTTTAAAACTTATTATTATTATTATTATTTAAAAAAAAAGATTAATAGAAACACGAGGGTGGAAGGGGGGGCAAGTTAGAAGAATGTGACATACTTTTTTAGTCGAGAATTTTAGGAAATGATCAGGGGAAATCAGGGAAAAGATCGGGGGATTTCATTGGTCAAGTTTAGTAGACACCATGTTAGGTGGCCGCATGGTATAAAGCGCTACTCTCACAGTAGACTAGACTGCCAATGATGGGGAGATCAAGGTTCAAATCTCGATCGGGTGTACTGAGGGTGTTTTTCCTTAAATAGTTTCTTAATCTGTTTCTATGGAAATGCAACTTAATTTCCCCTGCCCTACCCTTCTCATCCTTACCCAGTGTGTAATTAAATGCTTATAATACAGATGAGGAGTAAGACATGGACCCAATAAAAAGTCTTATCATTCACCCTACAATCATTACTGTGATCAACGATTAGTCTCAGGAGGGGAAATATTTGTTTGACTCCTGTAGTGAGGGCAATACTACGTAGATAAAGTGGAGCATTGGTGTACCCTATCCAGGAACCCTCATTCCAATTCGACTTCATCTAAATCACTAGATGGATGATGAAAAGCAGGACCTTGAGTTACTTTAACCTCAATAAAAGAGAACAAGCCACTTTCTTAAAAAAAACTTTGCTCCTTTGGTGTACAAGCCCCCCATGATCTTGCACCATTTCAGCAGTAGAGCCAAATTCACATGAGTATCCAGATTGTCATCTATACACTACAAACAAAACTCCAATTACCACTGTCCCCCACTCATCCATATCACCTCCTGGGAACCCAGTAAGGTTACTAACACAGCTAAGGAGTTGATACTGTCAATGTAGCATTATTAGCACCATGTCTTACTACCCATTCAGGTTGTACACACTCACGCTAATGTGTAATGATAGGATGATTGTGAGATGAAATGGAGGACCTACAGTTTAACGTGGAATCCGAATCACGGTGGAGAACAGGCATCCCACACATTCACAAGTTGTGATTAATACATGTCTTATCAAAGGTGAAGGAAGGGTTTGGCAATCAGATAAATCTGTACCTAGACCGAGGATTGAGCCCCGGACCCCCCGCACAGAATTCTTGACACCTTATCTCTAGACCGCCAGGTCATCCTGTCAATGCAATAGCCAACGCTAGACTTAGCCCAAGATAACTGTTTTAGCGCTGACCTCAAAGTGTGACAATGTTTGTAATTTTGGGAAACCTATTATTGTTCAAAGAGTTCTGGGCATTTTCCCACTACAAGTGGTTCTAGTAGGACTTAGGTTGATGTTTTGATTCATAAACACACAAGAAGGCTAAACTGTTATGCTGTTTGTTACTAAAGTTTGAAATATTTGCAAAACACACATATTTCCTTATTGTCTCATTCAATACTATTCTTGCTCAACAAGGTTGCGGCTGGAAAGCAGAGGCTGCTGATAATTATTTACCCTGAAATATATTTTAATAATTTGTATCGAATGCTACCAAAATGACCAACAAATGTGTTGATTAAACAATTATTTTAAGTCTTATTTTTAAAATAAAAACTATATGGAGCCCTTATGTAGATAAGAGTAGAGAAACTTCGTAACATATGAAGTCTAGCCGTAGACAATAATTTAAAAATGTTTTACCCCTTTCATGATGTGACATTTTCGTTTAGTAAACAATTACTTTATAGATGAGCTTTGAAATGAACAAAAAATTATATTGAGGATATTTACTGCTAAACTTTGCCGCTAGATCGAAGCACTATTAACAAAACCATCTCTTTTTCAAATCAAATAAAGCTATTTGGCATTTGATCGCGTTTTAACTTTTATCTATTTATTAAAATATTACTTTTTGAATTTTGACAATTTTATTTGTGATTGAAAAATAATTATTGTGTTTCTGAAATAACTACCAGAAAAGTATTATTTGTATTATACTAGTTATGTTTAAAATGAAACAAATTATATTATATTGCATTAAAAAAAATCATATTTGATAAATTACGATATATATATAAAGTATTAATGGTCGTGGGAAAAAGTGAATGCATGGACTCTTTGCTTAGCCCTTATCCATGTTGTGAATTTAAAATGAATTACAAATCAGTCAAATACTATAAAAATCTATTAGTGTACTCAGCTATGAAATAGAAGATTGTAGTTTGGTTCTAATCCCTGTCTGTTGCTATGGGTGCTGTTTTCTCATTGCAATTTATTTAATAATGATTTACACTCCCTTCATTCTACGAGGTAGCAGTCCTAGATTGATTCATTCTACAATGGCCCTATCATATAAGCTGTTCCATAATGTGCCACATTTCAGGGTAAACGTAAGGTATCTCAGTCTCAAGTCTCAACAACCAAAATAACAATGGTGAATTTGATTAAATATTCAAATTCATAATGTGTCACTAAATTACTTTAATTTGCGGTAAGCCTAAACAGGCACTTTAAAGTTTTGTAAGTCTATTTTTATTATTATACTATACAATTCAATACTAACATAATGCACCAATTTGTTTTGATCATGGATCATAATTTTAAGTGACAATTATTGTCTTTAATTAAATTTCACTCTGTTTATCTAGTAGGCCTATAGACACTATCTATATCCTTTGATGACACTACAGCACTCATGTAACAACATCGTGAAGCTTTGAAGTGGGACATCTGATAGTAGGGATGTTCGATCTTGGATCGATCTTTTAGAAAATCGATTCTTTCCCCTCGATTAATCGATTTTTTGAATCGATTCAAAGGCCTTGATCTGATTCACGTATTGATTCTTTTTCTAGCGATTTCTAAAAGATCGAATCGAAAGATCGAAACAAATCAAAATTTCAAATCAATTAAGGAAAATTTAATTTTGTTGTTGGCCTTAGGAAATGTTTTGTTGACTATTAGTACTAGGAAAATTTCGAAACCAAGTCTTACAATCTTGGGCTATTAATTAGTTATTATTTGTCTTTATTTAGTAAAGCGAAGAGAATAATCCACTGATCTGCACTTTTCACGTCTAGGTTCTGTAAATGATCACATCACGTTTTTATTCTGTGATGTATTTATGGTGAGGTGTT
>CABEEJ010000757.1:174535-187366 GCA_901482245.1 Timema douglasi
CTTCCCTGCCCCTCCACTCAATACATTTTGACGCCACCCCCACCCTCGGTACATTTTGACACTTCCCCGCTCCTCCACTCAATACATTTTGACGCCACCCCCACCCTCGGTACATTTTGACACTTCTCCCTCCCCTCAATACATTTTGACACTTCCCCCCTCCCCTCGATACAATTTTGACGCCTCCCACACTCCTCTCCTCAATACATTTTTGCTGCCCCCACTCCTCCCCTCGGTGTAAATTTCTAGGTGCGCCTCTTTTGGTTAGTGGAGAGAAAACTTTATTTACATGAATCGTTAGATCGATATTTAGAAGATCGATTCAATGCACTCGATTTTTTGCCTGAATCGATACTACGTTTCTTGATCTAGATCGATCCGGAGAATCTATTCAAAGCCCATGAATCGAACATCCCTATCTGATAGTATACGGTTCTAGTCGCCAATCCATTAAATTTAGCATGACCTGGTAATTTCGGGGGACAAAGCTTTTTTAACTGATTATGACTTAGTTTTTTCCGATGATGACGAATCTGCCGAATGCCATTCTGTCACTTTAGAAAAAACGCTGCCATATTGGGAAAACGACGGCAAAAAACTGTTTTTTGATAATATTTCATTAACCGTTAGTCATATAGAAATTTTTGTCACTAAACGAAAGAAAGATTGTACAATTCTACACAAAAAAGTTACGTTATCTGGCATATTTTTGGTAAATTTAACGGTTTTATCAAAATGTGAGAAATTAATGTTACCATTTATTATTTTTCTCTTATTCAACTTGAAATGCTAAAATAAAGTGCTGTGCTACTGTGCCATTAAACACTATCGTTTTATTCTTTATATAACTTATTGGAAGTAATATTTACAAAAAAATTACCAAATTAAAATCTTTACTTTTTCATTAATGCTTATTGTAACACTCTCCCATTCACCTCTTCAAACAAACGTCAACGAAACTTCAATTAAATTGCTACGTTTTTCCTCGAACAACAATGTTTTATTTGTGTGTGATTGTTTGTTGCTTTGATGATAATAATACATCGAATTTTCAAGTTAAAGTAGTATTTTATCATATAGAGAATATATTACATATTAAACGTGTGTAATGGACTATAAATATAATTTTAGGATTAAAATAGAATACAACATTTCTGAGTATTTAGATGTCGTTATATTCTAACGTTATATCTTCCTCTTGATTAAGTTTATTTAAATTTATAGTATGGAGGTTGAAATACTCTTTGCCGTAGTACTAACAAAATAATATTGTATACGGCAGTTTTCCAGCGCAAGTGCACCTCGGGGAAGAGCAAGGTTTCTCTGAACTACAGTTACATTTGATGAAGTTCAGGACTTCTGATGGAGCAACATCAAAGTCTTTAGGCTTCAAGCTCTTCATTGTGTTGTCTCTTGCCCAACCGTAGTTTGTAGGGTCGATATCAGGACCCAGGATAATCTGGATCCTCAGCCGAATACCAGTGCATAACTTGGAGAAGAGTCCATTTTACATTCTCAACAAAAGCTTCTGTTGTGGCTGGTAGTGCCCTGAGGGGTGGATCAGTATTCCTAATACTTCCTTTCCTTCTTGACCACACCGCAACGCGAGTTTCAGACATAGTCATTACAACACAAGTGGTTTTGGTATCAAAATGGAAATAAAAATGAGCTAAACATCATATCCAAAATCTATCAAAATTGCCCTGATGGAAAATCCTATTTTGAGAGTTAGTAGGTTGCTGTTTGAGTTTTAGATATAATAAATGTTGCATATTACAGTACTTGCTCACAGCAGTTCTTTTGCTTCTAATTATATAGGCTACTTTTAATTGAATTATTTTCAGATTACGAATGTTTTATCTATAATTGCAAGATGGAATACCAACGCCGTATACGTGAGAAAACTGTCAGCGAAAGTGACCATGCCTCTGTATTAACTCAAAAAGGGGCAAACAGTTTGAATGCCCCTGCTCTAAAACCAGGTATCTTTTGAATGCTCAACCTGGGAAAATCGTGCACACAGCATGTAGGCAAGAGTACTGTGATGCAATAAGGATTGTGAGCTTTCACAAAATGAACAGCCCAAATGCAGCTGGGCCTGAATCAATCCCATTAATAAGGTCTGTAAATAAACCACTAAAGAATTCTAACAATAAGTGAATATTTTGTAGAGAAGTTGTATCATTTGATGTTCAATATAATGTTGATGGAATCGCTGAAATATTGAAAGCTCGAACTTATGAATTCCAATCTTCTGATATCGAGCTGTGTCACGAGCGAAATGGAGAATAGGGTAGGATTAATTCTGTCATTGCAAGCTTACATGCTACCGAGGCCGTGTACCACAAAAGTTGCTCAGTAAACTTTCGCACAAGAAAATATATTCTCATACGGTATTAAAAAACTGAGAGTGGTGCCTTTACACGATCAATTAAACGGAACAGAACGGGGAGACAGCTTGAAGAGGTTCGCTTGCAAGCCTTCGAACAGGCTACAAAAGTTTTTGAAACGGTAACCACCCTTTCATCCCAGAAATAATAGTCGGTGAGCTACAAGAGAATTAACAGTGTATTTTATTTGACACAAATATAGTAGATGTACAATGACAATATATCAAAATAATAACTTAAGTTATGATGGACAATGTCTAAGACATTGATATGTATGATGTACCATCGTTAGATAAGCGAGTTGACTCGAAATATTAGTCAGAGACTTAGTACAAAGCATAATACCTCAATAATGGACTTGACCGTCCTAATTAGAAATTGCAATATTAATATAATATTTGTTTTATACAAACTCGACTGGTATGGCCACACTACGAACATTATAATAACTCAACATGATATTTCATTAAAGGTGAAATTGATTAGAACGTTTATATCAGAAACATTATTATTATTATCACCGCGTCTTACTACCCGATCGGGTTATACGCACTTACGCTAATGTGTAATGGTAGGGTGATTGTGAGATGAAATGGAGTACCTACAGTTTAACGTTGAATTCGAACACAAGATGTCTTGTCAGAGGTGAAGGAAGGGTTTGGTAATCAGATAAATCTGTGCCGAGACCGAGGATTGAACCCCGGACCCCAGAACAGAAGTCCAACACCTTGACCCTAGACCACCAGGTCACTCAACACTATTATTATTAATTGGCATGGTATTTCATTAAGGTAAGTTTGACTAGAATGTTCATCTTAGAAACATTATAATAATTAGCCAACATAATATTTTATAAAAGGTAAAATTGTCAAGAATGTTTATCTCAGAAACATTATTATTATTATTATATCACTTCATATTACATTAAAGGTGAAATCGATCAAAATGTTTATGCCCGAAACATAATTACTATTCTAGTTAATATTCCACTAACCCAAACCTTTTAAACCAAACCCCCGGTATCAAACGTAATTTACCATAAAAACGAGAATTGGCCAAAACACCGCCAAGAAACTAGATACTAAACGTAACATTTCATTAACACCAATGTGGCTATCGTGCTTAAAGTGGAAGACTTCAATACAAAGCAACGACAAATTAAAACTATCTTATAATGATCAGCGTGCGCACGAAAGAGGACTTTAACAACGAATAAAGCTCCCTAACAATAATCAAATTGAATAGAGTGTTCAAAGCAAAACACTATAGGCGAATAGGGAAAATCAAACAACATATAGCTTACGGACCCAAAGATATCAATATTCGGCAAGGACACCACATTACAAATATACATAGATATTTATTTTGACTGGAGTGCTCAGAGACAAATATATAAATGTCAAACTCGCTCACCAATTATGGTGACAACTTCCAGGCATTTACATAAAGAAAATAACTCAAACTACAAAAAGGTTCACCCACTGCAAAAGGCAAAAAGAACAAAGTAGATGTAGGTGCCTTCACTAATAATACCAAAGAGTCAGAAAGAACTAAACAAAATTGAGGTGGTCAGTAACCCATATAACCGCTTAATGCACAATGCCAATAATCAAGTGTGCGTATCTCATACATTTATAAAGGGTAATATACCCGTGACCAAGCTTAATTTCCCCCAAATATGTTTCCCAACTAATAACCCAAACAAACATGATCAGAGTGGCGGTAAAACGTGACCCAAGGTCAGACGTCTAGAGGCAAAAAGAAAACAAGTCTAAAAAAGCAAGTTCCCATATCAATAAGTTTAAAATTAAATTGTGGCTACAGATTAACCACGTTGATACCCGATAAAATCTCCCCATGGAAGTAAATTTAGATTTGTAAGCCCGAATCAACTATTTTGACAATAACCTCCCATATTTATCCGAAAGAGAATTTTGATGAATTTAAATAACCCTTAGTTTAGTTGCCGCTCTAACCTTCTACAAGTCTATGGCACAATGAGTGGCGATGCTAGCGAAAAATCCCAAATTATAGTGAGCACAACGAACTGACATGTCAACCGAGAGTAGGGGGAGGAGAGTGTACTGATCGCCTCATTGAGAGGTGTCCAGTAACACTTATTAAGTTTAATTAAAAAGGGTTATATTTACTGCCAAGACTGAAAGAGAGCATAAATAAATAAATAGTATAGTAAATAGTTAATTAATCAATAAAAAAGGAGGTTAAGATACTTATTCAACACACGTGGTGAATACGTGATTAATTTTAGATAATAACCCAATTACAAAAGAACTGTATTATTTATTAAACAAAAAGTAATAAAAAAACATAATAAAAGATTAAGATGATAAAAAGATAATAAAAGATTAACAAAGATTAATTTAAAATAAAAGAGAACATTAATATCTATTACATTACCGATTTGTTTAAGGCATAAAGAAGATATCTCTTACAGAACAGAGAAAACCAAAAATAGAATTAATTACTACAAAGATGGTCATCTTCAAACATTAGATTTAATCCCCTGTTCTATTAAATTTTAAACATCGTGATTTATAGGATGCCGATTGATACGAAACCATAATATAAAAGAACCAGGCCACGTGGTGGACATTTTCTAAATTACATAAGAAAACCACAAACTACATAATTAAAACTACGAAACGTAAAAGGTAATTCATTAAACAACATAACTACACGGAAACTTTAACCCATAACCTTAAAAAAGGGAATAAACAAAAATAAAAGACTACATATTAATTTATAAAAGCTTCTAGTATAAAATTAAGAAAATAAGAGAAATACAAAATAGGTCTCACGTTTTTAGTGTCCAAATAGAGAATGAACGAGACAAAAGGAAATCTCTCTGAACGGGGAATCCTGAGATTAGTTTAGCCAATCAGAGATAAGTTTGTTTTCACGATAACAAAAGGACCAATAATAATATTTGAAGATTTAACATTTTTAAAATAAAAGATATAAAAGAAAAATTAAGGTAAAATTACATATCTAAAAAAGGTACAAAGAGATTTAATTACTTAACACATATTGAAATAATAGTTTATAAAAGATTATTAAAACTTCCGTTCTCCTAAATTCCTCATCCAAGCCGCCATGTTGTGTAACCACTCCTAATTCAAAGTTCGTCCGTTATACCTCGCCACTCATTGCCTCCAGCAATGTTAAGGTCGATAGATCCTAGGTCCGTTCATCATTAACAGTACAAGAGGAGGGTAAATATAGGCGAAAATGGATTGGGAGAAATGGTGCGGGGAATCTACTGGGCGCCTAGGAAACTAGGAGAAGGTTCGAGGGCCACCCAGGCAGAAGAAGTGGCAACTATGCGTGACGAGTGGCTTTCAGTTGTTTTCTTGCTGGATATGGCTTTATTCCCCAGCGGAGAGTAGAAACAGACCTCGGTTCAGTTTATGGAATCGTGTATTAGAGATCGAAGATCAGTGCACACGTGCGCGAGAATTAGAGTCCAACAAGGCAGATGGTAAGTGCTACCCCATTTGTATGAACTTGTTACATGTAACTCGTTACAAAACCAACGACGAAGAGCAAATCACTGCAAGAATGATCTATGATAAAATGTAAAAGCTTCTCGTCCCATCTGATACCAACCTGACCCACCAAGAACATCACGCTCATAATGCGATATAGCTATGGTGAAAATATTACTATAGTAGACGTGCAAGGAAAAAAAAGGACGTGATTAAATTCCGAGAGACAGCAAAATCCATCCACACCTCCTACAAGATTCTAAAAAATGTGGATACTGAGCAAGAGCGTACCTCATACAAGCTTTTGGGGAGATTCTGGTAAATAAAATAAAGCTCATGAATACTCTCAAAGACAAATACTATGGACTTGACGACCTCATAATTGATGCCAGTCTTGAATTTATACCTCCATCTCTCCGACTACTGGTTTCCTGTGTCCTGCCAAAGGAACATTCTGTTCTTACCAAAGCAGCTTTTGTACAGTATATCATACACGCTGTCAGACCAGGTTCATCAATGGAACTAATGCAAATAGGACTAGCCGTTCCAGTGCACCATCAATTTGGTTCACGTTTCTTGAGTAACACTTTAAGCAACATCGGTTTCTGTTCGTCTCGCAACGAAATACTCACGTTTGAAAAAGATGCCGATGTCACTCAAGGACAATCCATAGAAAGATTTGATAGTAAGGGAATTATTCAATATTTTGTGGATAGTGTGACTAATGACATTTGTTCAATTTATGATCGTGGTACCTTCTACGGTATGTGAGTCATTGCCGTTGTGACACCTGTACCAAATACGAAAAGTTTACAGCCCCTAGAATGGAAGTTTCAACAGATCTTCTGAAAGAAGTAGGAACAATTGCTTTACATTCATATCAAAAACAGCGAGAAAACATTGAACTGTTATTAAAAGAATTGTCAATATTTCTAGCAGAAGATTGGTATAAGAACCTAGAACATTTGGGGTATACATCATGGTTCTTCCATCAGGCAAGACCAGAATGGCAAGCCTCTATACAGACAATTCATAAAGGGCAACAAATGAGGAAAGCAGCTGTGTACTTTCTGCCAATGATTGACCATAACCCCACTAATTGTCACGTGATCACTCAACGTTGCTGTTCATAAGCACTGAAGCAAACAGAATGTAACCCCATACCTAATTACTTTTGGTCAGCCACTGTACTGGATGGCTGTGACAACAATTAACTCTGACGCTTCATCAAGTAGTATTAAAGACACAATATTCTTACTAGGACGATTTCACGCCAGGATGAGCTTCCTCAACTGCATCGGATACTTCATGCAAGAGGCCGGATTAGCTTAAGTGTTTGAAGAAATGTATGTTGGTAACACCTTTAAGCATATTATGAGTGAAATATCGGTTTCACGTGCTATGCGAGCCCATAGCATAGTCGACCAAGCGCTAAACATCATGTTGACATGCTAACTGATGAATTATTGCGCGTTGAAACATACTGTCACTTATCGTCTACCCAACGTAAAAAAATTCGAAGTAATATTTAAGTAAAGATAAAGAAGCGTTGTACATAAACACTATTTAATTTATCCTTTTTATCGGAGCCACAAAAATTCTGACAATTAACAAAACAAAGAAGATAAAGAACATATAATTTAAAAAAAAACCCTAGATAAAACATGATTATAGACATATAACAAGTTATCTTTTGAAACAATAACTAACAAGTCAATCTATTGAAACAATATGACACTCTCCCACCTTGAGGTTCTAACTCAAAATCAACAACACATATTAAGGAATTTTCAAAGACAATATTTCTTTGACGAAGTTCAGAGTATTTTGAGTCATTGTTCGTTTAACACCTAAACACAAAACATAATAATTTCATTATGTTAAATATCTTATACTGAAGTAATAATCTTTCTACCCATTCTGGTCCGTTTGTCCAGAAAAGTATATTTTGAAGTTTTTTGATCTCCCTCTTCTAAAGACGTATCAGTTGGCCTTGAGTTTGATTCTTTTGCCTCGAGACTGTACAGCCGTTGAATAGGTCTCATGACAGTGCCAGTACCCGTTCTCAGCTGAACCAGTCGATGAACTCAATCACGTTCAGCGTACAACTCTTCTACTACAGCTAAGGGCCAGTCCAGCCGTTCGAGGTTGTCACTCCCGATGAGAACCACCTCACCAACTTTTAAATTAATATTCTTTTTTGCTCTTTGAGTTTGCATCTAGCTGACCCAGATATTTACTGTGGAAACTCTTCCTCAAAACTTCACACAGTTTTTGCAAGTACCTTGACCTGACTGTCAGGATCATCTGATACATATGTCAAAGGTCGTGCATTCATTATAGCCTCACAGTCACATAGCACAGTTGTCAGTTCCACAAAAGTCAGCCGGGCTCTTCCAAGTATTCTTAAAAGCAAGGATTTGGCTATACCAATGGGGCGCTCTCACCAACTACCCCACCATGGAGCAGAAGGTGGATTCAATTTCCAAACAATTCGTTGTGCTGAGCTGAAAGTATTAACTTTCTCCAAGCTCAACTGCGAAAAAGCATTAGCTGTACATACAAAGTATATGACACGGTCTTCCACGTAAAGCCACGAATCTCCTTAGGGCCTGTATGAAGGCACCCGAAGACAATGCAGATACTAGTTCCAGGTAAACAGTACGATACACTGCACACGTAAAAAGGCATGTCCAGGATTTTCTTCCATCTCGTAGGTAAAGTGGACCCGCCAGATCCACTCCTGTGACTTCAAAAACTATGGTATCACTCACTCTGTCTTCAGGTAATGGTGGCACAGACAGATAAAAATGTGTGACTACCTAGCACGACCCATCAGCCCAGTTTGACCTTGAACTTGACTTGTAGAGAGTGTGTATTGTGATGATTACTCAATGTTGGTTTTACCCCTCCCCTCCCGACCGCCCCTCCTCCTGACCTATTTTCCCAAGTGATGATTACGAAATTGCCTCCCCTACAACCCCCTCACCTACCACTCCCCGGACATGTTGGTTCTTTATGATTAATTATTACTGATTGTTAATTAATTATTGGCTAGGATTAGGGGCGTTGTAGTTTATTTATTTGGGGGAGCATACAGTCCATGACATTTCGGCACGAGGGCACTGCACGAACCTCTTGCTATGGCTGTCTTGTGTAGAATGGGGGGCATCTTCTCTTCTCGCCCGCTTACCGAGTAGTGACCACTGCGCATCACGGGTGTGCACTCCCCAACCCCCGACCTCCTTACATCGCTTGGTACCGGCTGTTACATAGCTCTGCTGACTTTCCTTTCACCTCACCGCCCCCCCCCCTTCACGGCACTACCCCTCCCCCTTCCCGGCACTACCCCTCCCCCTTCCCCAGAGCTTGCTGCCTTGGTTGTCGACCCCCTTGGCCTGTCGTTCACTACGTTAACTTGTCTTTGTAAGGTTTTCGACTGTACCGTTAGAAGGCATTGATACAAGAGCAGTCATCGAATGTGGTAGCCAAAGCTATTACTTAGCCACCAACAAAGTGTTTTAGTGACAGACAGACAGAAATGCTAACATCGAGCCCTTGCACAAAGATTGTTGAACGGTATCTAGCAAACCCCGACCTCGACACATTTGCGTCCTAAATCCATGGGGGTGATGTGTACCAACATTTTGGGAGAGTAGAAAATCACCCAAGCGAGATTCGAACCCACGACCTCCTCCCGCCATAGCCCAAATAACCTTGTCATGTTACAGCTCACGCCATGAAAAGAATACTCAGTCATTGACATGGGATTCGAACCCGGGACTTTTTTTTAAAAAAACTTCTGTCTCGTTTGCTAAAAGCGATATAATTATTAGTACCGAAAGTTTTTTTAGTTAACGCTATGAAAAGTATACTCAGTCATTAACACGGGATTCAAACCCGGGACTTTTGGCACATCAACAAATATAAAGTTCTGTCTCTCGGGCTAAAAAAAGTGATATAATTATTAGTACCGAAAGTTTTTTATTTATGATTACTCAGTCATTGACACGAGATTTGAACCCAGGACTTTTGGTTCAACAAAAAATAATTATCATACGCAATATAGAGTTCTGTCTCTCCCCCTGATAATTTCAAGATTGTCACGCTATCTGTTATCGAAAAAGTAAAAGTGGGGGCTTGAAATGAGCTGTATTTAGCTGCCAATCGTACTATGCTCTTCATGCAAGAGTGAAATAAGTACTGAGAGATCATATTGTAGTGGCAAACTATCTATTTCTAGTTGCAGTGGTACTAATTTTAAAGAGTATTTACTAGATTGTTTCAAATTGTCTAGAATTAAACAAGTAATAATCAAGTAGGTGTGCGTCCGTTCAATACTCCCGAGTTAGATACACGGTCTCAAAGGCCCCCCCCCCCCCNCCCCCCCCCGTCATAGACGCCTTAGACCACGCGACCATCGACCGGGGGGCATACCACTCAATGCACACATCATTTGCGAGAGTGAAGAAGACGTAAAACATAAATTGGCCTCTAAGGTTATTATTTGGGATAGACCGCGCTGATAATGAAGTTGAAGGCGTGGGTTTAGGTATCCGTCATGGACCGGAGGAGTAAGGTAGAAATGTTCCAGCGTTTACGTGGAGTGAGGGAGAATAGAAAACCACCCTAATTCACCACAGGCGTGGAGGGAGTGTAGAAAACCACCCTAGTTCACCCGAGCGAGATTTGAACTCCACCCTCCACTCTCCTCCTGACCTCCTTTCCCATGTTCCAAACTTGTTGGTTCTTGTTCCAAACATGTTGGTACTTGTAATTTCTTGTTTCCATCATTTGTGCGGAGGGAGTGTAGAAAACCACCCTAGTGTTTGTTGCCCTCTAAGGCACCCCGAACCCCAACGCAACAATATATGGTTTGTATTTATAAAAGTAATTAGCGTTTATCCCTCTAGATGGAGCAGAGGAGAAAGACGTCCATCCTCAGTGAGAGAGTTAGCTCGAATGAAATATAACGTTAAATAGTTCAGGCTTGGTATAAAATCAAACGTCGACCACTTTGTCATCGGCCGTCTAGTGACATATTAGACCACGTGACCATCGATGCGAGTATACAATGCATTGTGACGGTAGATTGCTACCCACGTATAAAGTGAAAACAACAGTTCTATTCCTCAAGCTACTTATAGCAGAAAAAACAATTTAATGTTCGCAACTATATTTTCAAACGTCAATGAAAAAAGGGTGGTTTTGCCGGCCGACCAGATTTGTCTAGACCAGGTAGAATGTGTACTTCGCATTTGCTTCAAACGTCAATCACTCTGTCATCGGTCATCTAGTGATGCCTTAGACCATGCGCCCCTCGATGCAAGTTTACAAATTTAGATGTCGTGAGTGAAAATCGGGAAAGTTTTCAAGAAATTCCATAACTGTGGGGGATTTCTGTGAGTTCACTCTGATTGAGGTCGCTTGAGCAGGCACTTAAAGTAGTTGAGATACATACTTACAAGTGGTACGAGATTAGATCTTAAAGAGGGGAAAACACTATTAGCCATCCGGGGGGCAGTTATAAATTTGAAAAGAATTTTAGCGTTAATTGACCATCCGTGAGGACTTTGCCCTTGTCTAATATTAAGACAGTTCCAATACAATCAAATTTTCAGAGGAAGGTACTTTTAAATTGACGGCAAACTAATTCATCTCTGACCAAGGACCCCAAGCTAGATTTCACGCCGTCGGTTTCTATGTTCTTTGGCTGACAATGTCATGAGATTACAACCCCTCCTCCAAAGGCCAGAGTTTTGTGTACATAAAATGTACCTGCACTTGTGTGAAGGTCCCTGTTATTAGCCGCAAAGTTAAGCTTATAGGTATTTAGAACAGAGTCTTACTATCTGTTCGGGTTGTACGCTACCGGATTAGGAAAGGTGAATTAAGGAAATGTTTCAGCGTTTACACTGAGGGAGAGAGAACCTTTTATAAGAGTGAGCAAGCAAAAATTTAACATCCCAACTTGTACCCGTCTGAGGTACAAACCTTGGACGATGAGGGAAGAAACCGGTCTCAGTACACACTCACGATAGGGATTCAAACTGAGCTCTTCAGGCAAGCGTGAGATAAGAGTTGATTTTGGCCGGGCTAAATGTGTACCCTGCCTTTGCCAGGGATTGAAATGTGAAGTAATTAGCGTTCGTTGCCCTCTAAGGGACTTGAACCCCTACCTCCTTATGTCACAAAGTGATTGTGCACCCGCATTCATGCGTCATTGACAACTGAACGCTAGGGGTGAATTTAACCATCCCCCTTTATCTCCCTGCTAATAACCGCAAAGTTAAGCTTATCAGTATTTAGAACCGTGGCTTACTACCCGTCAGAGAGATCAGGAGTGTAATAGGAAACCATAGAGACATATTTTGTAGAACTGAATAAAAAGGGGAGATAAATTTACCCACATCAGTATGATGGTATAAAACAAAATGTGTCTTCTTACTACCCGTCCTGGGCACAAACCGTAGACGACGAGGGAGGAAACCGGCCTCAGTACACACTATCGACAGGGATTTGAATCCAAGCTTCTTATGTCACTATTTATTTATTTAGTTAACCCGTGGTATCCCGCGATGTTTTTATTCCTTTATAAATTTATGACTCACAAGCAGATTGGCTGTATATTAAATAATTATTTTCGGGATTACCATCATTAATGATCACCTAATTTAATAATAGTTTAAGGTTGAATATAAAAAAATACATTACGCTATAATATGTACCGTTACTAACAGTTTAAAAAAAATTTCAATTGTATCGAGCCAATTTGAAACAATAAGCATGGCTGAAAATTAATATTACACCATTGATGATGAGACCATTAGTATTTTCCCGATTCTATTTCGATCTAAATTAGAAAGGACGGGTCAACGATTCTCTAGAGAAAGCGGGTTTTGGTTCATATATATATATATATATATATATATATA
>CABEEJ010000757.1:187448-206156 GCA_901482245.1 Timema douglasi
TATATATATATATATATATATATATATATATATATATATGGAGGGTGATTTAGAGCAGCCCTGTCTTCTTCTTCACGTGAAAATTAGCTACGGGACAAGTGACTAATCAAGACGATGGAGCATTCAACAACATCGACATCAGGTATTTCAATTCTCTTCTGTTTGTATTAAACCATTCTGTTACATAGCTTGAAAAGAGAGCAACTTAATTTTAAATCAGATGTGTATTTGCCATGGTTAAATTTGTGACTGTCTAAATGCTAACATTTGTGTAATCTATTCATAAACCAGGTTTGATTCAAAATTTTAATCTAAACGATTATCGGGCATTATATGCTTGATTCAGCTATTTAATTCAAGTTGGATGTTTATTTGCGTGGGTTAAATTTGTGACTGATATAAATACTGCAATTTTTAAAATTTCGTCTATAAATCTATGTGCATTGAATAACGTTTGCTTAATCTATTCATAAACCATGTTTGAGCTAACTTAGCAAAACATTTGAAGTATTCTCTAAATTAAATCTAGTCCAAACCATCTAATTAAAAAAGTGTCCGGTGACACATCTTACTATTTGTATGATTGGTTTACACGGCTAATGAAGGTAGAATTCAGGGAAAATCTACACACAAACACATGAGCTGGCCCGTTGGCTACACTACCTGTGGCTCGGTGTCATGATTGACAAATATACCTTTTCCCTAAGACATGTTTTTTTGAAGCAAAACTATCAGAGCGGAAAACCGGTGCTAATGTTTAGAGGATTTAAGGGTTGTATTCTTAATATAGCGATCTACCTGTGGGGGAGGGAGTCCTAGTTTGATTCACTATCTGACAAATATTCTTTAAAATCTTGGATAATTTCTTAACTACACTTTATATATATATATATGATAGTCGCCTATGAATATATATATTTATTATAGGCTCCTATGAATATATATATTTATGATAGGTGCCTATGAATATATATGGGTTTGAAGCAAGAAAACATTTACTGCTATGTGTGCCAAAAATCCGAACTTCTTGTTTTAAAAATATTGTTTAATTTCTTACCTACACTTTAAATATATATTCATGAACGATACTTATTTTTTTTCTCTAGTAGGAGTCTTGGTTTTGACGAAAAAAAAACAACAATAACTATTATGTGTGCCTAAAATCCGAGCTTTTTAGTGATTATATTATAATAGCTGCCTGCTTTTCATTGACACGAAGTACCTTTGGGATGGAATCTAGGTTGTTTTTTACTCTTAGCATGGTACGCTGTGTGTTCATGCACATTTAGAGCACCTTACACACTTTAATAACGCTTTAACATTGGTAAACACTTTATTAAAACCTATTCTAATTGCTTAGATGAGACTTGGTGGAGCGCCAATGGCCTCACGGCTGTTCAACAGGCTGCTGAAATAGCTCAAGACAAAGAAAGTACGAGATTGGCTGACAATCTGATAGAGGCTATGATCGCCTATCTGACTGACGTTGTCCCCCGACGGCATTCAAGGGAACCGCTGGCGCCGCCCACCGTGGCCCCTGACGTGGGTCTCTCCACCGGAGACATACAATCCCAAGGAGACCAAGTCGTGGACCCCCTCCGGGACCTGCAGGACTTTAGGGAAACTCTCGACGCCCTGCCTCCGGCGTTTCACGACCTGATGTCTCCAGACGGCTCCCTGTGAGGCATGCAGGACTTTAGGGAACCTTTGGGCGCACTGCTTTCGGCGTTACAGGACCTGCGGTCTCCAGGTACTTCAGGGTCCCCGAAAACTATTTCACATGCGCAACCTTCGGGGGTTCGGATAGGTCGCATACGACCTATCCTAACCACGTTTTCAAGATCCCCAACAAGCAACAACAATAGTATTCCTACAATAAACCTAGCATCCCCTTCGCCAATATTAACTACAAGCTATCCAGCTGTAGATAGTGATTCGTATATCGACATAGACGCTGGGATGAGAAAGCTGATGTCCCGTTATTCAGCTATTGATATATAATAAGTAAACAGTGAACTATGAAATTATTTTAATCCTCCCTTTTCGATTTATTACAAATATATTAATTTTAAATATATCTTATCTGTACGACAAAACTATTTTTAAGGGGGATTGTTTGATTTGACAATTAATACTATATTTGTTCTTGGGGGAAAACAACTCGTATAGCTAGCTAGCTGGTGACTAATTATTAAACTCGATATTTTACCAAATGAACCTAATTATTTGATCCCAAATGACTTCCTTGGTATCGGTGGAACTCTTTTACATTATCAATAATACAGTTTATTTATTTATCTAAAATAAAATAATTTAAGCGTAGTTTACTTGCAACAATATATAGAAAGTTTGATTTTTTTAAATTAACAGGAAAAATCTATGGGGAAGGTTTTTTCATGATAAATAAGAATAACTTTTTTTTTTACAAATACCAAATAATTTCGGGTAATTCATAAATAATTTATTTTTGAAAATTTAAATTTGGTTAAATATATATTAGAAAAATTTGGCTCAAAATTTATATTTACAGATTGGTTATTGTGATCAACAAAATGGTGTGTTTGTTTTTATGAATAAAACATAGATCTTATTAATTGGTCCTCTATTTCAATCAGAAATATTATTATAGAATAATAATTGATTTTTTTTACCTTTTGGGTATGTTTTATTTAAATTAAATAAAACCCTAACAATATTTGTCTCTGTAAAGTAACATTAATTTTATATTTATATTATGTGTTACAAATAATTTGTTTGTTTCATTAAAAAACGCCACAAACAAACTTATAAATTACGTTATTGTTATTGACCGGAGTTCCTCAAGCAGGTACATTAAAAAAAACGGAAATATATTAGAAATAATTACATGCATAATATTTAAAACAATATTTACATATCTTTATTAGTATCATTTTCTCTTCCAAGTATACTTTTCATGGTTTGAGTTATATTTGTAAAAACATTTATTTGTGTAAATAAATTTTATAAAAACTGCTATGTTTGTGTTTTAACGTCTACACCCAAATACCTCTCTCTCCTATCCTATGAATACAAATAAACATAGTACTTATTAATTGGGCACCTGTAAAATATTATTAATTTTATATATTTTATTACGTGTTACAAATAATTTGTTTGTTTCATTAAAAACACTACAATTAGACTTATAAATTACGTTATTTAACCAGAGATCCTCAATCACTTCACTAAAAAAAGGAAATATATTAGAAATAATTACATGAATAATATTTAAAACAATGTTGCCATTTTCTTCCGGTCTTTGATTCTCTAACCAACTTATTTTAGGGATTAAAAAAATAATAACATTTTATTGGCAGTTTTTTGTTTCTGTATGATCGGGTGTTTTCCCTGCTGATCAACTACCCGCAAGAATAGCTATTCTTCAACACTGATCCACACACCAAGCCTGGGATGCATTGGTTCGCCATATTTATCGACAAGAACGGCGTGGGAGAATATTTTGACAGTTATGGTTTTCCACAGAAACACTTCCCGCACGTCCCATAGCACGCTACAACTTCAAAGCATCGCCTCAGACGTTTGCGGCCATTACTGTCTCATGAACCTTTTCTATCGCACCCAGAACATTCCGATGAAAACTTCCCTAAGTCTATTCTTGCCCACCAATCATACAGGCAACGACGCTAAGGTGGTGAGATATTACAAAACATTTTTTAAGACTGTAGGGTCCTGCCACCCTTCAAGAGTCTGCGTCCAAGCAGCGTGCGCCTCTAAAAGGGGCGTCCCGGTGGCGTACTGACCATAATCGCGACAGTCGTCGAAACGAACAAACATCATGGAAGTTCAAGACGTTTGCGCCCGCAAAGCAAATCCGGTGAAGCCACTCGCCATTACCAGTATTTTCAACACTTGGTTCCCGCTGGAAGGAGTCAACGCCAAGCAAGTCATCGTTGGCATGAGCGTCAAGAACAACTTTACGCCCTATGTCCAGCTAGAAAAATGCGGAGGGAACTGTGCGGTGTTTAACCGTACAGAGTGAGCAAGAACTGGGCAGCTACAAGTCGGTCTTATAAAAGTTTTTCAGCAACACGCAACCTCCTCAGAAGATTAGTCTGACTAATCATGAAATCTCTCTGAGACGCATGTGCGGTGATCGTATGGTTGTAATCAGCGAGAAACAAGACGCCGGACTCAAGCGAGTCACCTATTTAGCACCTAGCTGGGCGCATCTTTGTGATGTGTGGGACCTCATCGACGTCGACGTCGACTGACGGGACATGTGGTCGACACCCGTCGCACGATATTGCAACGATTTGATCGACACACTTGTCGTGGATGTATGTGACACGCTAACAGAATCAGAGGATGCCATCGATCTCGAACAGCCTACGGTGGAAACGCACATCAAAAATCTGGATCTTATCAGTGCTACCTACTATACACGTCAAGTAATCGGTTTGGACTATTACATACTGGATTGTGAACTAAAATCAAATTTACTAACACATCTAAGAGACACTGTAGAAAAATGTATGAACGAATATATGCTTCATTCCTGTAAAAATGTATAATTGTAAAACCTTTAATTTCTGTATAATAAATATATATATTTGTAATATCTGTGTTTTATTCACTGTTTGTTCCTTAAGAGTCCCAACTTGTCTTGTATGCCCGCCAACCTGGCACCAGGGTTGCGATGACGTCATCGGGAAAACCCGTTGCCTGGGTCAATAACCTCAATATCTATTCTTGTCTCACTCCCACATGGTTTGCCTTGACATGTGTCTCATGAATCGATCTGGTGACCACTGGATGATCAGAAGGCAATAAGGTAGGATATCTGAAATTTGACATATCCTTCCGTTTCGATATTCGTGTTTTCAGATGAAGAAAATCTTTGGCGTCCACAAATAAATTCAGTTACTTAACAGGCTCATATTTCGAGTCTTGAAAGGATTCTTTCTGAATAAATCTAATGACAAGGACTTCGACCTTATCTTCTTTAATGACACTAAAATCTCCCCTTTTCTTCGATTGCTTTCTTCAATTACGAATCAATCTGAGCACCCATACCAAAAGAAGGATAATTTTGTGGTACTGAGAGAAAAATCGGTAATACCACTCACCGCCGGTGTTCACATTTGGTAGAGTCGTAACCTTACCTTTTCTTTATTCCTAGTAGACAACTTCTTCCTCAACAGAAACAACTTCCATAGCCCATTGATCTGGAGGGAGCTTTAGCCATTCAGGTCCCTCCCACCATCTCACCTGCTTCGATTTCTTAGCAGAGCATCCTTGACTGGATATATCTTCTGTGTTAAGTGGACCTGGAACGTGGTGCCAGTCTTCTTTTGCCATCAATCGTTTAATCTATTGAGCCCTATTACTTACAAAATCAGCCCACTGCTCTTTTCTTTATATCCACGCTAAAACCGTACTTGGATCACTCCAGAAACAGAAGCCAAACCCATTCAAATTTAAATGTTCCACTATGGAGGAAAACCATCTAGCCCCAATAGTAGCGGCTAAGAGTTACAGACGTGGTATAATGGTCTTCTTAATAGGCGCTACTCTGGTATTAGCCTGAACAAGTTGAACTTCAATGCAAAATTCAGTCTCCGATCTCAAATACACAACAGCACCATATGCATCTTGACTGGCATCTTAGAACGTGGGGAGACTATGCTTTGCGTTCTTCTGGTGATATATATGGGAATTTCAATTTTGTTCAGACAGTGAAGTCCCTCAGTCCAGTTTACAAACCTCTCTTTTTCTTTTGCAGGAACTTCTTCATCCCAACACAGCTTAGAGGCCTACATATGTTGAATCAACAGTATCGGGATCAATGTTACAGTAGCTGTAAAACCAATTAGATTAGACAATTTATGAGCAACAGACAAAATTTTTCTCTTAGTCACACTCTGAAAATCAATTTGAGGACTAAAGTCTGAGTTGATGGCCAACATATCAGTTCCACGCCTCCAATGCAGACCTAAAACAGGTGACACTTCACTATTGTCAACTTTGGAGCTAGAATATTCCCATCCTCTCAGCTAAAATTTTGCTTCAAGCAACAAAGCAGTTGATTCTGTCATAAATTGATGTAGCTCACTCACATAATATATACTCGAGACACAATTATCAACATAAAAACCCTTCTGAAAATTTAATTGTTTTCTGTGAATACATGCTAGTCCCAAAACATTTCTTTTCACAATCTCTCAAGACTGAGTCTAGATGGTGTTCAATGAGAGTTTCTAACAGAATAGGAATGGGCGAAACACTGAAAACCACACGTGCATGTCTTAGGATTAAGCTTTCCCCATTCGGTGTTTTTCACAAGAACCGAATCTCGAATCTCGATCTCGTTCACAAAATCCAATCGGCAAGAAAACTTTCTTTATACAAGAATTAACACCAATAGCTCCCATTCCGAAAAGAAGCAGTAAAGGCAGAATACGTTCAATCAACTTCGACGGTTCCTCTAAGCAATCATTCAACGAAGCACAAGAATTGATCTTTGCTGAGGCATCAAACAAGGGGTGAATCTTCATGGTACCATGCTTCTTGATCAGTGATCGGTGGGGAAGATAATGTCCCTCATTACACTTAGCATTAACCACTTCTTCTATGATTCCCTCTCTCTTCCACTCTTCAAAAACTTCTGTGTAGGCTCTTTCTACTTCAAGAGATTTCAGTTTCCGGAACGTTGTGTCCAGACGCTTCTGGGCTATTTTGAAATTTGAAGGGAGAGGGGGGGGGTGTCCATCCACCTATGTAAGCTCAACCAGGTAACGACCATCCACATCCCGTTTGACAGTTTGTTTAAAATGTTCTAATGTTGCTAATTCTTTTTTAGCCTTTGTCCTTCGCTTCTCTTGGTCCTCGATTCTCACAACATCAAGATCCCAGAGTGTGGAAATAGACATATCTTTACCAAACAAAGAAGCTATGGTCATGATATGAGAAAGTGACTTATTACATGGAACCCTGCCCAGTAGCGTCCATCCTAAACAGGTGTTCACAGCTACCAAACCACATTTAAGAACAACTCTTTCACCTGTGAGTATTTTCCCCGCAAAATCAGTCCTTATCAAAACTTCTACTGGTCAGACCTCATCATTTATTCCTATACCCAACTGTTGTAGTTCTCTCTAACACAAATCTTTTCTTGCGGTAGGCACAGAACACCATATTTTGTCATAATCAAGAACTTTAAAGTTGCAAACATAACTGTTTTTGATGTTTATCAACTGGATTTGAAAACGATTGTGTGAAACTTCACCTGACTGGTTTCTTCCAAATAAAGTATGCTGAATAATTTCTTCCCCAATTTATGTGTATCCCATTTGTCTTACCACTTCCTTCAGAATGGGATCCCGGGTCTATCAGAGCTCGAACATTTCGATTACCCCGTTCTCCCTTCAACCGTACAGTAAGAGTTTGAAGAAATACTTCAGAGCATGAATTATTTGCTAATGTATTCTCCACAGGAACGCTTATACTTTCAGGTAAGTCTTTCTTTAATTTGACCTTATCCCCAGACTTAAGAACATTAGTTTATAGTTTGGGACAAAGTAGAATATTGTGTTTGCCATAACAGATCAAACACTTTAGTTTACATTTCTTTGCAATGATTCCACCTTTCAGAAAAACAAAACAATGGCAACTCTGACCAATAATTTTAAGTTTCTCAACCAGGGTAAATTTTCTGGCTTTAAAACAATCTAAAAAAAAAAGTGTTGCGTTACAAAATATACTTATTGAAGTTGAAGTGTTTGAACTAGGCCTATTTCTTGTATCTGCTAATGCGGCTGCTTCATAGCCGGGGATATTCCTCCTCTTACCTTTTACAACTTCCTCTCCACCCCTGATATTAAAACCTTTTACCGCAAGACATATGCGCTCTTCTTGTTCAACTTCCCTCCGTAGAAAGTCCATTAGGCTCCGAAACCAACCCTCACCTTCACCTGAAGCACCACTACGTTGACAATCACGGAGTAAATCTTCCATCAAACAGGATTCAACCATCGGGTATAACATTGCCGCGTACTTATCAGAGGCGACTCCCAAAGTCTTGAGTGCTCTTAGCAGAGTTTCCAAACTGTCATACATAGTCGATAACAGCAACCCATCTGACAAACTCTGAAGAGCCAGCTTCAATAGTTCCCACACATAAACTTCGATCAATAATTAATCGCGTCCGAAACGCGATCTTAAACTTTGCATAACCTTAGGATAATTTTCTCGAGTCTGAGGAAAACTTTCGACCCCTTCTCGAGCTCTTGAACCAGTTAAAGTGGCCTGAATCAAATACTGAAATTTGTCGGCTAGATCTAAATCCCCGTCTTCATAAATTTTAGCGAATTGTCTCAAAAAACTCAACCATTCTGTTATTTCACCCCATATTCCTTAAATTCGATCTTGGAGAGTTTGCATTTACTTTTTGAATAATATCCACCTCTATAATCGGTTTGAATACTGGCTGAAGGCTCTACATCGGTATCATGTACCCCCTTAAATTTGATAATATAAATATACATAGTTGCCCAATTAGCTGTGTGTTAGAGACAGAACTCAAGGTGGCTTTGGAAAGCATTTGTTTAATAGTTACTAAGAGACGGTTGATAACTAGTTTTTAAGATTGTACTTACATTGAAACTTTTGAGATTAAAAGTTATAGATTGTGATTTACAAATAAACTATATTCATTTTCCGTATCAATTTGTACATAACATCTGGCGACCGTGACAGGATCTAGTCGGAAAATGAGTGATATTAACAGTTTAAATAGGAAACGTGGTGTATATCGCAGAACTTTTACAAAAGCAACAAATCCACTAAAAGCGTTGCTGGAGATGGAAGAACTGGATATAATAGCGATCCAAGGGAATTATACGTTGCTGGAAGAAAAGGCTAACCTCGTACACAGTTTGGATCAGGAGATCTTCCAACACCTCATAGAGACAGAGGCGACAGAAGAAGACCTAATCAATGAGGTAGAGGTAGTGGACGACTACAAACGTAAGTTCCATGTTTTAGCAGCTGCAGTCTCCGATGCTGTTGCTGTTCGGAAAAGGGAACATGAAAGGGAGGCTCAGTCATCTGTAAGTACTAAACACAATTTAAGAAGTAAATATCGTCTTCCGAAGATTGAATTCCGTAAATTCAGTGGAAATTTACGAGATTGGTTGGGTTTTTGGAACCAGTTTCAAAAGATTGACGAGGATCAGGAGTTAGATGATGCAGACAAATATGAATATCTTATCCAAGCAACTTTACCCAATTCCAAAGCCCGTGATATTGTTAACAGTTTCCCGGCCACAGGAGAAAACTACCCCAAGGCCATACAGAAACTTAAATCACGCTTTGGTAAAGATTCTTTATTGGTAGAAGTTTACACTAGGGAATTATTATCACTAATGAATGCCAGCAATTTTCCTGATGTTTCTTCGCTGTATGATAAAATCGAAACTCACCTTAGTGCTTTGGAGAGTCTAAAGGTAACCTCAGAGAAATATGCTGCGATGTTGTTCCCTATGATAGAATCATGTTTGACTACAGATATATTACGCGCTTGGCAGAGGAGTGGTGGAGGAAAGGAAAAGGAGCCTGAAGAACGTCTTAAGAGTTTGATGAAGTTCCTGGAGAGTGAAGTAGAAGGAGAGGAGAGAATCAAGCTTGCTGTCAAAACTCCACCTAAAGGTACCTTCACTGCTAACCCGGATAAGTTAAAAGGTAGGAAGAAAGATTTTGAAAGTTACAATGAAGATACATTACCTTCGGCAGCTGCTCTTGTGGGGTGTAGTCCTCCGGTAGCATGTATATTTTGTGATAAGTCTCATGTTAGTGACAACTGCTTCTTAGCAAAGAAGATGACTTTAGGGGAAAGAAGATCCCTTTTGAAAGATAAGAAAGCATGTTTTCTTTGTTTGAAGACAGGTCATATTTCAAAAATGTGCAGAACTAAGTTAAAATGTGATTTCTGTAGTAAAAGACACAACAGTTTAATATGTCGAGACTCAGAACACACAAGGGATGCTTCTAATATGAAACTTCAGTCTCATTCTTTGATTTCCAACGAAGAGAAGAGTGGCAATGGTTTGCCGAATGTGATTTTGCAAACTTTGAAGGTTAGGATAGTTCGAGGCAGCTCTCTTGTAGAGACCAGGGCACTGTTTGATACTGGTAGTCAGAGATCTTATATTCTTGAATCAGTAGCAGAGAAGTTAGGTTACCCTTGTCAACGCACTGAAACACTGAGACATTCGCTGTTTGGTGGTGTAAATACCGAAAAAATACGACATTCATGCTATAGGATATTTTTGGAAAGTTTGGGTAAGCCTTATGCATGCAATTTTGAAGTCTTAGGGGAACAAGTGATTACAGGTTACCGTTATTTTCAAAAGGGTTCATGGTTGAAGGAACTTAAGGCAAAGAAAATACAGATCAATGATAATGAAGGTCCCATTGAGATATTAATAGGAGCTGATGTAGCTGGAAAGTTAATAACAGGACAAACATGTAGACTAAGCAACGGTCTTGTTTGTATTGAGACTCTGCTTGGATGGACCATAATGGGCAAAGCAGTTTCCAGTGATTATTCTGCTACGACCAACCTTGTTACCTCTCTCTATAACAAAGAAAGTGACTTTGGTTTTGAGGAGGAAGGCGGAGGGGATGGGGACGAATCTAACTATGGTGGCAGTCGAAAATCTCTCAAGTCAAGAGGCAGCCACAAGAGAGTAGCCACTCCTACCCCTTTTCAGGAGTCCAACACAAACATGCCAACAGTGACAGAAGTTTGCGAGACAGTTGGTCTAACAGATATGGAGGTAGAGTACAGAGAAGCTGAATTTCTAAACCCTTCAGCTAACAAATTGTTCCAGCAGCATGTACGTCCGCTATTGAGCAAGGAAAACCCTCGGGTACTCATGTCAAAACGAATGATGTTGGTGGCAGCCAAATGGCGAGACTTCACCAACATTAACCCCAACATGGAAGTAGATAACGAGAGTGCTGTAGAGGAAAACTACAGTCACAAATCCTCCCGCTCCAGGCAGTCCAAAGACAAGGGGGATGCTGATCTCGATTTGAACGAGGAGGAAGAAGAGCGCGAAGAAAAGAAGAAGAAACGCAGTAGCAGTAGGAAGAAGCCCGGAGCGAGCATCAAGAAATCCAGCAAGGTTCCTACCTTGAAGATCGAGCTTGGCAAACGCAAGAGAGGCAGATCGAAAGATAACCCCACATGTTATCTGCAGGAGGAAGAGGAGGGGGAACCTAGCGGCAACTCTGAGCGAGACTCTGACGCCAAGTTTGAACAAATGCTGGCCGAGACAGAGGAGGCCAACAAGAGTGGAGACGAAGGTGGGGACGATGGGGCAGAGTCAGGTAGCGTTGACACGCCCCTCACATCCACCAGTCAGGCGTCACCCGCTGCTGCGGCCGCTGCCACCGCCCTTCCGAGGCGTAAAGCCAAAATCAAGATGGGTGATATAGTCTTAGTTGGATCAGACGGCTCCAAAAGGATAGAGTGGCCCCTAGGAAGAATTGTGGAGTTGTTTCCGGGATCTGATAGCATAACAAGGTTCGCAAGGGTCGTGACTACTAAAGGTATAATTCTGGGACCCATACAACGACTCTACCCACTAGAGGTTCCTGACGATAAATGTGTAACACCAAGGAAGGAAGTAACTTCTTCAGAAGATCCTTCTAGACATGAAGTACAGCCCTTAAAGACCACACGTTCTGGCAGAAGAGTCAACGTACCCTCACGATATACCAATTAGTTGAGGATATCCATCCTCAACGGTGGGAGGATGTTAGAGACAGAACTCAAGGTGGCATTGGAAAGTATTTGTTTAATAGTTACTAAGAGACGGTTGATAACTAGTTTTTAAGATTGTACTTACATTGGAACTTTTGAGATTAAAAGTTATAGATTGTGATTTACAAATAAACTATATTCATTTTCCGTATCAATTTGTACATAACACTGTGTATTCATCCGCACTAGCTTTTTCGGCACTCAATTCATTTTCCGATGCACCACTTTCAAGCAGGCTGTTCAATCTTTTCTCATCTAAGTTTGCAAGTTCAATTGAAAGTAACAGCTGGTGATTTGTTTCAATGGTCACTAAGTTCTTCTCACCATTATCTGCAAACAAATTTGTTGTAGTCTTCACAATCTTCGTGAAAGAAGCTCTAATGGCAGCCGTTTTTTTCATAAACAACAGAAACTCTTTATCTCCACCTATACGTCCTGTCACGGTCACCATAATGTAACTTATCGTCTACCCGAATTAAATAAATTGGACGTAATATTTAAGTAAAGATAAAAAAAAGCGTTGTACATAAACACTATTTATTTTGTCCTTTTTATCGGAGCCACAAAAATGCCAACAATTAACAAAACAAAGAAGACAAAGAACATACTATTTAAAAATAGACTAAACATGATTAGAGGCATAGACATATAACAAGTTATGTTTTGAAACAATAACTAACAAGTCCATCTATTGAAACAATATGACAAGTACCCTTCAAATAGCAAGCAAGTCACTGAGCTGTACAAAGGTATACTACTTGTTGACAATACCGTTACTATTGAGGATGTTGACTCTTCTGGGGCTCTGCAACGAATATTAGAGAAACAACAGGGAAAGACATGGCAATTGATTGACAGCAGAACTGCAGCAATATATCTTAAATGGTCTCCATTTTTAAGCGCTTTATTTGAGCTGAGAGTAGTGGGAATTGGTATATGTACATGCAAGCATGTGTGCCATTTTGTAAGCCTGGTGCTTCAAAAGAAGATGTAATACCAACCTTGGAATAAGCGCTCATATGTACTCGTATTTATATGGGTACTAGCTAAATTCCCGTGTTTCGCTACGGAGTGTTCTTTAAGATCATTACAAAGCGTTGTTTTTTGTACTAAGAAATAGTAATGAACTTGTTCATTATTTATAAGGGAAAGGAAAATAAAGAGCAACACATATTTTAATTAACATTATAAATTTGACTAAAGACTTTTTATAAAACTTCCTTGTAAAGTAATTTTTAGTTCGCCCCTCTGGCTGTAGAATCACGAGGCTGTCAGTAGAGCTTACACGTGAACAGGCTAAGTACAACCGGCTATGGGAGAAACAATCATTCCTTAAATCCTCACTAGCAACTTACAAATATTGCCCCTGAGCTTTGATTGTGTTCATTGCGAAGCATAATTTGACGGGAAATTGCAGTCATTTGAATTGAAAGTGTATTTCGGAGGGAATCAAAGGAATGAGTGGTATGAAAAGGTTTTTCCTTGTAAAGATGGTTGCTTCAATCACGTTACTACATAAATACTTCCTCTGCAGCCTAGTGCCATTACAAAACTTAGGAAGTATCAGATTCCATAGCAGCATTATTGGTGCTCCAACTTTCAGAGGGAGATTGTGAGCTGGAATCCCTGGTTCATTTAAAGTGGGAAGGAACTCCAAAAGGTAGTAAACCCCGCCCTATATCTCCTCCACGGAGTCTACAGACTGATATCTCACCATCTCAGTAGAAAATTTGTCCAATAACGAATAATTAATTCTTGCTGTGGTGTCGTACTTAGGCTTGAGAATAGCTATTTACTTAAGCCAATTCGGGTTTTTAATGTGTAAATCGCTCAAATCAGGGTAAATCTTATCACTTAAAGTCTTCAAATCTTTAACAACTTCACAGATATATTCCAGAATGTGGACTTTGTCATCTTCTTCCCTTAATCTTTCATCGCCAATTTCTAGAAGTAAGTTTGAAAACTCTTCTGCCATCAAATCGCCTTTGAGATGGACCCTAATATTGTCTCGCAAGGATTGAACTTGGACTTGGGTCACAGGTAGTATGACTTGAGACAGGCTTCAACCTCATCAGCACGTGCGCCTCGAGGCACGACAGGTAGTGTCTGCCGGAAGTCCCCGGCCATTAGTACAGTCATCCCACCCATCAGATGTTTACTACTCCGAATATCCTGGAGAGTTTTGTCCAATGCTTCTATTCCTCCTTTGTGAGCCATAGTACACTCATCTCAAACTATCAACTCGCACTCTTTAAGTATTTGGACAGTTTCACTTCATTTTGAATTAATGTACCGAGGAGTTTCAGAGTAATTCAAGTTGAGACGGAATTTGAAGGCATAATGTGCTGTCTTCACGCCGCCTAACAAAGTTGCAGCTATACCTGATGAAGTTACAAAGATCACTTTTTCTTGTTTTTCCTTACACTGGCAAGCAACAGATTAATCAAAAAAGTTTTACCAGTTAGACCTGGAGCGTCAAGAAAGAAAAACCGTCCAGAATCTGAACCAACGCTACCAATGAATGACCTCTTTATAGACTTAACTGTGTTCGGTGAGCTTAGTAACGTTTTGAGCAACTGATTCAGAAAGTTGGATTACGTCCTTAGAAATTTTCCTCGGGTATTCGTGATTGACAGTAACATCACTTAAATCATTAGATGGCGAGGGAAGGCCAAGCTGCTAAAGTGGTTAGTCAGATATTGAAATTACTACGTTTTCTAAAAGCACTAAGCATTTGTTGTAAACAATGTCTAAATGGTGTTCAATGCCAACCTCTCGGAACTCAATATCCTCAGAAAGACTATCTCTGTGGTTTTCCCAAAGTTTTAAAGGATCTTACAATTGGCAAAACACCAACATGACAGAAAGTAGTTACCGGAGATTGTATGGTCAGTCATAAATGGCAACTCCCTCCAGAGTGTTGTCCCAGTGAGTGTCATCTTCCAACAATCCCAACGATCAGCAGGCAGACTGATAAGTAGGATGAACCACACCTGACAATTTTTAACGTAATTAAAGCAAGTGGGTCCTCTAACTTCGTGAAGTAGGAGTAGCAAATAATAACATTCAACATTGTTCGAAGGTACAGTGTACACTCGACCAAGCACTTGATTCTGTTTGACTCCTGCTTGTTCAGGGACAGCCTTTCCCTGCTTACTTCGGCTAGACTTATTGTTCTACCAAACATAGTACGCCGGAACTTCACTGTAGAGGAGCCATCTTGCAAAAGCATCTACTTTGCAAAGTTTCAAAAATGCTAAGAGAGTGGTTTTTAGAGGGGTTTGTACTTTACCTGAGGCATTATCAATTGTAAAATAAGCTCGCTGACCGTTCTCGAGATGGACAGAGAGATGCATGATGGGTGGATATCTTTCATGAATGGGGAAGCATAAGATCCTCCAAGCAGCTTCAGAACTACTAATATAGCGTCCTGCCTCATACTTGGTAACTTCATCCAATTGGTTCTCTAAGCCAAACGCTGCCAGAACACTGCCCTTGTTCACATATTTGAAGATATACTTTATGGATTTCACAGAATTACATAATTCAACGTTAATGTGTGCCATAAAGTTTCGGGACAGCACAGGGTTGTATGGCACCACCCACTTATTTTCAAAGTCCTCTCAGTTTAGATTGACTGTAAAACTACCATCAGAAAGAGATCGTTTGCGGTACTGGGGATAGCCATAATCTCCAGTCCGAGTATCCTTGGTTAGTGGATGAGGGTAACTCTTGCTACATTATCATACATGGTGAATTTCTGTTCATATTTCAACACAGCCCATGAATCATCGTAAACTTTACGAATTCATGAAGGACCGGATCAAGTTCTGCGTCAGAAATCTCAGCGCTCATGACACTGTCGATTTGGGCAGGCATGATTCTGTCTTGAAGCCATAGCAAAATGTGGGCTTGAGGCAAACCACGCTTCTGCCACTGCACAGTATACCAGTGTATACGTAACACCTACTTTGCCCAAAAATAGAGCCTTTAATCAAGAGATGGTTCATAAGTTTTTTTTTACTTTTATATGAAAAACCCGAGCATTAATGTCATGTCTTTCTTGGGGCTTTTGTCTGACATTTAATAACTCGTGTATCTTGGTCCACTTAGGGCTACATGTGAATGTGATGAGCAGATAAGGATGACTACATTGGCGTTCATGTGTCATAGCGTCCTGAGCACACTCGTGCATGTAACGGGTCCCACCAGTAAAACTTGAAGGTAGCACTTGCCAAGATTAGAAACTTGCCCATGGCGTTCCTCAGGTGTACGTAGTTTTACCTTCACAGCTTACTTTGATTGTATCTAATTAAATTCAGTCTTTCTGTTTCTATCTTTGCGTACATGTCAACCAAAAACTGATTAAGAAGACTGTGATAGAGTAAGAGGTAATTTTCTTGATCCTATATTTCCATGATTCGCTAAAAGTATGAAGTAGAAACCGTTGTCTTAATAGGGGCTTTGGAAGTTGGATCAAACTGGGGGATGCTAATGGAGTATCTATCTTCTCCAAGGCAGAACGTAAGAGGGTACTGAAGAGCGTCATAATCACGGTGAGTTTCGCTGATACGCACCAACTTACTGTATCTTCTGTGAAGAACGATGTCCCGCTTTTCAAACTCTAGCCCCACAATAGCCAAAGCCACCTAAATCATTGTTGGCGCGTTATATTGACCCCTATGTTCAGCTGAAGGTTTTTGGTCCGCATTAATATTAACTTTAAACTCTTGATCTGGTGCATTCTCCATTGCTGTTTTAAAATCTCATCTGTAAGAATTGTGATCGTGCAGAACTTTTTGAAGTTGTCCAACTAACCAGATCTTCATAACAGGGAATATATTGGATCAAATTTACACCTCTTTTTCATCAATACCAACAAAATATTTTTGTAAAAATGAGGGTTTTTATTGTGATGAAGGTAAAAAACTTCCTATCCTGTGATAAAATTGCCCATGAACCTTAAAAGTTGGTATAAAATTTCCTTCGTGTACCTTCTTAGCTCCAAAGGACGTCATTTGAAAACATACATCATACTTCTTAATGTTTATCAAAAAATGATGAGACTTGGGATGATCATTAGTAAGGAGGCTGTGGAGAGGATCAGGAGACTGTTCAATTGGAGGAAGATGTACCTTGCCGTTGCTACAACATAAACCGGGACTTTCTTCTTTCCACTTTTTTGTGTGACACCACTTGCATTCGACTTTCTGTCCAATAGAAACAACCTTTTCATGAATGTAGTCTGTATTGCAGTAGTACTTGAATCCTGATAAAGATTTTATTTTCCACGGGACCAATCGTTTATTTTCATTGTATCTCATAACAACTTCTTGAATAGCTTCGGGATGTTTGTTTGCGTATCTGGATACGGACGCTCTATTTACATCGGGATTTGCCTCGTATCTTTTAACAGCTGCTCTATTCACATCAGGATTTTTCTCAGTGTATTTCCTGATAGCCTACCTATGAACGTCAGGATTTTTCACAGTGTATTTATTAACAGCCTTCCTATTAACGTCGGGATTTCTCTCGTCATAAACCTGTATTGACCGCCTATGAGCATCTTTTTTTTCAGTATATTTTTTTACAGCCTGACTATGTTTGTCTTTTTATTCTATCGGTGAATATAGTGCAGTGCTTCTTTCCTCATTGGAAGGAGTAACTTTTGAATTGTTGTCCAAGTCAGGGAGAGAATTCTGATAATCCATCAGGCACAACAGAAAGACACTAATTTTAGGAAGAGCAGGGTAAGATAAATCAGTCAAAGGAAATTTATCAATGGTTTTGTCATTGGAAGAGCACTGGACAACAATACTTGCAAGACTGGTAACAGCTAATGATGTATGGATAGGGCGAGTGACAACGGGTGGATGGTGAGGTGGAGGAACATATTGAGGTATGAGTGATTCAAAATGCGATGATATCATGGGACCAGAACACCTAAAACGCAATATGGGCCTTCCCTACCCAGGCTCTTCAGGCTGTATAATCGCCTTGCCATCACGATACACCACCAGATGGTAAAGGTATATTTCATCAGCAGCCCTAATTTCACAGTGAGTGGCTTATGTGGTGTGGAGGGACATGATAGCCTGGTACTCAACCATGGTTCTGTATTTGTTACCACACGGCATCATAGTGAACTCTTGAAACCGTTGCCAGGTGTTACAAATGTGCTGTACGACACTGGTCCGCACCTGAGGCGCCATAGTGTCAGTGGCGAGCATGAAGTAAGATAGGAAATAGGAAAAACACGATCCGTCCCTCTTCATAGGCACAACATGGTGAGGTACCACCATGCCTAATAATGTGTAATGGTAAAATAAAAGGAAAATAGATGTAGGTATGAGAAATAATTTGTGTATTTTTAGGTGTGTGGGAGATGACACAAATAAAAAAAATTGACACAAAATAGTATTACTAATAGCACCGAATCTTACTACCCGTTTGGATTATATTATACTAATGTGTGGTGGTAGGACGATTGTGAGATGAAATGAAGGACCTATAATTTAACGTGGGATCCAAATCATGGTGGAGGCCTGGCATTCCAAACATTCACAAGTTGTGATTAATACACGTCTTGTCAGAGGGGAAGGAAGGGTTTGGCAATCAGAGAAATCTGTCCCGGGACCAAGGAATGAACCTCGGAACCCCATAATAGAGGTCCGACACCTTACCCCTAGACTACCAGGTCACCTGTCACAAAATAAGAATCAGTAGAAAGTGTCCCACTCCAATAATATCAGTGACAAAATTTAATGGCAAAACAGCTAAAAATATTGAAAGCAGAGAAAATAAAAAATCTCGAGAGTACAACTCCTTCCTATCTTAAAACCAAACTAAACTTTATTGAACGGTAGACTAAAACAGAGCTGGGAGCTCAAAAAGCTTAT
>CABEEJ010000757.1:206171-221302 GCA_901482245.1 Timema douglasi
AAAAAAAAAAAAAAAATCAACACGAAACTCTAAGACTCCTTAAAACTTCTATACAGAAACTCAAGGTAAATAGGTCATAAAAATGAACTAACTATAAAAACTAATAAATGGGTTTAGGCTGCTTGGAAGTCGAATTTTTCAAAAAGCGTTCTGTAATGCACCTCTATACAGTAAAAGAAGAATCACCGTGGGAAAAGAGAGTAGAAGGCGAGCCACCATGTGGAGATATGGGGGAATAAACATGTTTGGGCTCTAGGCCAGTTTTAGGACTCTTATAATATGAAATTTTGAAAACCCTTTCTTGGTGAACATCGAACATATGAGACATACCGCCATGTGAAATTTCAGCACTCTTATGTATTGTTACCCTGGAAATAAACTGATAGTGTTTAGGCCTTAGTCCAATTTTAGGCCTCTTAGGAGAAGCACTTTTCAAAAATCTTTCTTAAAGCACCTCTACAGTATAAGAAGAACCACCATGCAACATTTCAGCTTTCCAGGGCTTGTTGTTCTTGAGATAGAGTGATCAGTCAGTGAGTCAATGAGTAAGTGGTATTTGGCTTTTGTGGATAAATATATTATCAGAATCGTTGTAATCTGTAAGGCAGAGGCTATTTGTGACTAAACTTGCTTCATCGTCAGCTTTTGTAGAACCTCACAGACTTCCTTCAACACGCACCGCAGCACAGTTCAATTACTTCAGGGTTTACCTACAAATAATGGAATTGCAAGGTATATCTGAAATGAAACCAGAAGAGTGGGGATGGCATCTTGCAGGAGGGATATACATACGGACCATGACAGACAAGAAACCAGCGCCTCCAAAACCTTTGAGCATCATTTGGTGTAACTGTACTACTGGATGCGAGACCACACGATGTACAGTACATGCCAAAAACATGAACTTCCATGTACGTTATCTTGCGGCGAATATATGAAGACTAGTTTTTCTAAATGTGAGTCTCTTCATAAGATTAGGAAGATAAAATTTAAGTGCCATTTTGTGACTAATTGTGGCAAGAAAAACGTGTTAAGAAAATAAATGAAAGATGGGATAAGTATTAAACTATTTTTATTTATAAACATTTTAAAACAAGAAAGTCAGAAAATTATATTTAAATCCACCCCCTCCAACCCCACAAAATGTAAGCTAACTAAACTCTTGCTTTACCGCCCCACTCTCACTCTATTTAGTTACGGCCACAATAGACTAAAAAAAAAAAAAAGAGGCAGGTGATAGCTAAAGGAAACAATTATATGAAAAAGTAAAACATTTTGCAGTTTAATGAAATATTTGAATTTTATTAAAAGTAACAAGCAGTGTTGAAAAAACAAGTTGCATAGTCTTACAGGTCTTACTGAAGTTTGTTGAGAAAAAAAAAAAAATCTTAGCAATTTATTACATGCGCAGTTTGTTTCAAAAGTTTTTATAACTATACAATATAAACTTGTCTAGAAGACACCAATGAAATAAACAAAATAGTTACTATTATTTAAAGAATTGTTTTAAAATCATACACGCTTTTAATTCACCACAGTGAATTAAAATCAAACAAAATCAAAGGGATCAAAAAATTTAAATTACTAAATATTATAATGGCAAAGAGCTTAATGAGCCTCTTTTAAATGGTTCACAACGCGTCAGATTCACACCAGTGAATACAGACAAAACAATTTTAAATTTATGGAATAAATTTAAATATCGTACCAGATACTTACGTTACAGCAAAAAGGTTTGACTTCTCGACTAAACTCAAACCTTCGCAGGACAATTACCCTCGTCACTTTTAAAGAATTAAACAAAATTCCTAAATTTAAATATTTAATATTAAAACTAGAAAAAGTTACGTTACAGAACTTGTAATTTTGCTTAAATGAATTTGCGAATATTAAAGTACAATACCATATTAAACAACAAAAATAATTTACTTTAACATTAACTTGAAAGCAAAAAAGTTTTCAAAATAATAAACAAAAGAAACATTATCAATTTAAAGAACTTAAATAACTGATAAACACAAAAACAAAAAATATTAATATTTAACCTAAATATTACAAGACATAAAAAATAACCAAAGATGTGGCTATTTCTTCAAACAAAAAAAGATACTAGCACCCAAGCGACAACCAGAAGCATTAAGTGCTCCATAACAGAATTTACGTTTAGAATTAAAGTTTTTTGCAAAAAAAAAACCGATGCCTGCACCGACAGATTTCCATAACAAACTAAACCAAAGTATTTTAAGAAATTCAAACCCATTACAGCAATTTATATTTTACAGATTAAACAAAGATATTATAAGACATCCTGGCTAGATAACGTCCTAGTCCTGAACAGGACTTCTCGTGGAAATGGCCAAAGTAATAGTCTTCGATATTGTCTGTGGTCCCTCGTTATATAGGTTTAGTTGCTGGGTGGGAAGGTGGGAGGCCTCCTTTGTTATTACGCCATTCGCAAACATCTGGTGGAAAGGCTTCGTTGTATTCGTCATGTAGGTCGGTTTCTTGTTGTCTTGACCATCTGCTGCTACATTCGACTAGTTTCCAAACATGAACTCCAAGACGAGCAAATATAGAGCTATACTTGTTAGGTGAAGTACGCCAACCCAGGTGTCCAACATATAAGTGGTCTTATAATAGTACAGTACTGGCCAATCAGAGCATTGCTGGCTTTCTTAGTCGGAACATCAGGGGGCTGCACAACTGTAGCGTGTTTTGGACTTATCTTCATTCTAACATTCGTGGTGAGCAGGCTGGACTTGCACGTCAGTCTACTTTAGGCAGATATACGCGTGAGTAGAGACCTATAACTGACATATTAAGATCGTGATGTTTAATAATGCTGGATGTATATGAGTATAAGCTTATTTGGGGTAGTATTTTAAGATGGCAGGTTATATCGGTATTTCTATTGCAGGATGTCTATGAATATTAGCTTGTTTCAGGGCGGGTAGTAACATTGTCATATTAGCAGTACACGCTAATGTCACATTGTTATAGCTATTAAAGTACATAAAACCTTTACACAAACATTATATTTATGTATTACATGTACTACAAATGCAAATAATAACACGAACAACACAATAATTACTAAACCAATATAATTTTTATTACATACTGTCACCACAAACAACTTTGTGACCCCCAAAATAGGGTTTTCCTAATGGGCGATTTTGAGGGATATTGGATATGTTATTCAGCTCATTTTTATTTACATTTCAGTACCAAAAACATTTGTGTTGCAATTTTGTCTGGGTCAAATAATATCTTTATGTACTACATGATACTGAGCTATGTCCTGTATGGACTACAAAGTTCAATGTGCATGGTGTTTTTAAATTAAAAAACACATTAACATGTATTGCTTTCTTGGGATAGTTCTCGGAGTTACTCATTTTTGGGAGAGTCAGGATTCACAAATACATAAATAGTAAAGATATGCTTGGATTTACTTTTTATACTTTTTGCCCTTTTAACTATCTTTACCTCATACTATTTCTCTCAGACAAAGTCGGATAATTCATACTAGTTAAGTTAATAAAAAAAAAGTAAAAGAAAAACTTAATGATATAACTGAGCCCATGTTTTGAGAACCACTACCTGAATGTTAAGCTTGTTTGGGCCATTTAGTAATAAAAAATAAGCTTTTCGCCACAACTTCTCATACAATTATGATTGACTGATTGTAATAGTCAAGGTCATAATTACTTTTTCGCCTATCCGTGCAGATTTGTAACTAATGGTCATAATTTTAAGAATTATACTTAGGAAAATGTTAGCAGACCTTTTATATCTTCAAACATTTTCTGTTGAATTTATGACTCGAGTAGTCCAGTTACTTTGTTAATCTTAAGACATATCTAGTAGTACGTTATTTCCGCATTTTTTTCCCACTCTTGTACATGGCGTCAGTGAGGTTATAACGTAGCCTACTTTATTCTGTACCATTTAATAATGTTATACTCTGCATAGTTAAATATTAACACATTTAAGTTAGTACGTACGGTTTATTATACTAAACATTAACAGGTTATTAAGGTGACCTGGTGGTCTAGGGGTATAGTGTCAGACTTCTATGCTGGCGGCCGGGGTTCAATCCCAGGTCCCGGCACAGATTTATCTGATTACCAAACCCTTCCTTCACCTCTGACAAGACATCTTGTGAATGTGAGGAATGCCAGGCCTCCACCGTGGTTCGGATTCCACGTTAAACTGTAGGTCCTCCATTTCATCTCACAATCACCCTACCATTACACATTAGCGTAAGTGCGTATAACCCGAACGGCTAGTAAGACGCGGTGCTAATAATAATAATAATAATAATAAACAGGTTATTGGCCCAGTAGTGCTGATCAATATGTTAGTGAATATAGTACAATGTTAAAATTATTTGCACGTTTTAAACGAACACGCCGGCACAATTTTTTGATGCAGTCTTTTTTCTTTGTGAGTGCTTGGATAATTTCACTGTGTATTGATATTGAATTAAGTCTACCGTTCAGATATATTTGCGAAACTTGGTAAGTTAAACACCTCAATGTAAGGTCGCGATCAAACTGTCATTGTCCTAACAGAGAAATTGACAGCATTCAAAGGAAAGTTGAAACTATGGAAAAAGAAAACCCAAGAAAATAAGATGGCTTCTTTTCCAACTTTAAACCTACTTCTGGAAAATGAACGCACTGAGCTAGCAGAGGCTAAAAATGTAATAATTGGCCATCTGTAGAAATTAAGGCTGGATACAGTTGGGTGCACAGTCCATTTGACATTGATGTTGAAGACTCACCTTAACATTTTTCAGACATGCTGATCTTCAGGAAGAGCTCATTGAAGTTCAAATCGATGAAGATTTGCATCACAATTTCCAAAAATAAACTGAGTCATTATGTTCATTTTGGATAAAACTGAAAAAAGAAAAACCTACTCTAGGGAACAAAGTTATGAACGTGTTACTTTCGTTTTCAACTACTTACCTATGTGAAGCTCAGCAATAGTGCAAGGTC
Organism: Timema douglasi; assembly: GCA_901482245.1. Classification (NCBI taxonomy): domain Eukaryota; kingdom Metazoa; phylum Arthropoda; class Insecta; order Phasmatodea; family Timematidae; genus Timema; species Timema douglasi. The sequence goes on from CABEEJ010000757.1 coordinate 211,178, forward strand.
AAGGATCTCATTTAAAAAATGTAAATAACTATTTTTAGAATTTTGTTTGGTAAAAGTTTGAATTTTCAATTAATACTATATATTATTTGTCACAAAACATGTTAATACTAATGCCTTCCCAATAGTGAGTAGACTTAACACCATAATTAATAGTTATTAATGGTGTTACTGTACATTACTGTATATAATTTATTAAATTCAATAATGGAAATATATTCTTAATCCTACTATACCATTCTGATTACATTTTATAATTGCTTGTTAGAAAATACTAAAGCTTTATATAATAATAAATAAAAATAACTACTGCACTTATTTAAATTATTAAATTAGCGCTGTTTGGATCCAAAAGAGACCCATGGATCGCCAAGTTGATTGTCTGTTGATTTTGGGTCTTGGCCAAAAAAGGTTAAGAAGCCCTTCATTAAACAATCATGGAGACATAGCACAACCTGTTCAATGTCAAACCATTCACTTAAAGCTCCATTCCCCTTAACACACACTTTACTTCTATCATACACCATTATAATTACATTTATTAACCATGCATCCACACCATATTTCTCAAAACATACTCCTATCCAATCACAAGTTTTCTCCAGATCAACAAATATACAATAAACTTTAATGTTTCTCTAAAGATAATTTTAAGTCAATTTTCATTAATGTGTATTTATATGAAACAGAAACTTGTTATTAATTAACTTTACAAATAAATTAGATACTATATTTTCATTAACAAATTCATTTGGTGAGTGTAATTTGACCATTTTGACTAATTTGGAACTCGGTTCAGACCGTGGCCAAATTTATAATGTGCACTATTCCCATTAAGCCAAAGTACTGCTGATGAGGTTTAACATGGAACTCTTACAATTGGACAGCAGAAAAACATTTTGTACTCATGCACAGGCTAGTTCAAGGACAAGCCAACATTATCAGTAAAGTAAGGGCGTAGTGAGTAGCCGTGTGGTGCTGTATTTTTTTAAAAATAATTTTTATTCTATGAAAAATGGATAGCAAATAAATTGATCCCCAACTTGCCACCTGACAGTGTACTAGTTATTGACAACACAACCCACCACAACATTCAATTAGACCCACCACAGACATCTACGTGTAAACTAGTAATGATGAATTGGTTGAAACAACACAATATACCCTTCAGTAATACTATGTTCAAACCAGAAATATATTCACTATTCGACTGCACAATACCACGATTTAAGACATGTATGATAGATACAATACTCTTCTTTCTAACTCATGGTTAGCACGCAATGCACACACACAAAAAATACATTAGAACAAATAATTGATGAGGTATCTGATAATATTATCATCAACGTAGAGAACAATTCGTCAGTCGACAGCTCCAGAGAAACACTTTGGGTGATGGCAATAATATGAGTGGTGTGGAAATCTAAAAGATAATTATGTAGGGTAAGTAATAAATATTTGTGTTTGGAGTAGTAGAGGGAAATGTATCATACCTAAGAGAGAGAAATAAACATTCTTTTCCAAACACAACATATCACTGTCTCTTGTCCCTTCCCCCCCTTCCTGTGCAGTCGAGTTTCATGTAAAACCTCACCAGTTGTACTATGCTCAATTTATATGTCCAGGTGGTCTTTTTCAATGTTTGTGATGGTGCATAAACTGTACCAAATAATATGTATGAAGTGTCAGGCACCAGAGAATTGTGTTATACTCCATTCACGGTAGGAATTACTCTCTGAAAGGTCTTTTTTCCTACCAATATCCTACTATATAATAGATTTCTGGTAGGTAGAAAGGCCTTTCAGAAATAAATTCCTACCGTGAAAAGACTTTACTTTTTCTATTCCTTCAATGTGATCTTGACTATCTGATGTAGTTGGAATTAAATTGATTTACTTAATCATCTGTAAATTAAAATTATTTGAAACAAATTCAATGTTGGCACATGAAATAGCTTTCAAGTAATAAAAGTTTTATTATTTATCAAATTTTTGAACAAATTATTTCATCCTTAGTCTAACACAATCTATCTATTAGGTGAATCTTCTTTAATTTATTTACCTATTAAAAGAAGGACCCTGGATTTGAGTCCTGGTGGGGCTATCAAGTTATCATCAGCGAATTTACAGTAAGAGTTAAAATTGAGACAATGAAGTGCCAATAAAAGTAAAAACACTAACACACATTTACAAATACTTAATAACAACCATCCTAATGACTCTAATTTGTGATGGACCAGTCACAAGATCTATATATACATTTAGTTTTTTATGGTGTTTATCAAAGTGAAAAATGGAAGTTGCACTTCATATCAGGAGTGGAGGATACAGAGTAATGGATGAAGGTAGTGGTGTATCAAGCTACATGAATCCTACTAGTAGGTAAACCAGTTCACGCAACACAACTGATCCGACAGTCCTACACACATGACTATCTCTTACAAGGGCTCCAAGGCAGACCTAACAGTCCTACACACATGATTATCTCTTACAAGGGCTCCAAGGCAGACCTAACAGTCCTACACACATGACTATCTCTTACAAGGGCTCCAAGGCAGACCTAACAGTCCTACACACATGACTATCTCTTACAAGGGCTCCAAGGCAGACCTAACAGTCCTACACACATGACTATCTCTTACAAGGGCTCCAAGGCAGACCTAACAGTCCTACACACATGACTATCTCTTACAAGGGCTCCGAGGCAGACCTAACCAATATTAAACACAGGCTCCTGTCAAAATGTGCTGGTTTGTAAGCTAAATGATCTATTAGCAACACCTCAGTAGCTTCATGCACTTCCTATCTTAGATACAAAAGTAATATTGTGTTACATGAATTGGGAGCATTATAATCGAATCAGTTAAATTCCTTACAACTTCAATAATTTAATACCACATGGCATCTCCCTCAGAGAGTGCTTGAAAATGTGTGTTATGTTTTTACTTTTATTTGTGATTCATTTGCTACCAATATATCATATTAATAAATATATTCCCCAAGGAATAATAATAATTTAACTAAATAACCAAAACCATGTTACCTTGGGGTTTAGGGGAATTAATTAAATAATAATGGCCCAAGCCTTACAATCCTATATATAAACTAACCTATTTTGTAGTATTTAGTTAAATTAAGCCAATGAGAGAAAATAAAAATAAATTTTTGAATGTTTATTTCAATATTAAGATTACATGTGAAACAATTGAACATAAAGTTTAACTAATATATATAAAAAAAACTTTCTTTAGTGAGACTAAAACTTGGATTTACTCAAATTTCAAAGAAAACAAAGGGACTCTATTTCAGTCAGTCAAAACATTTTATAATCAATTGTAGAGTAAACATAACATTCATTATAACTAGTTGAACAAGAATAGTTCCAAAACATAAACAAGGTAATTCTTAATGTTGTAAGGTTAAATAATTATCAATACAGAAAAATACTCAAAATAGTATTATCAATAAGAACCACACACCAAAATTATATTTACCAATTACAATGCGACCAAAAAGCTGTCAGATTATTTTATTAACAGTACACATACTAACTTATATTAAATTATTATTATAAAGATGGAAGGTGAAACGCTTGATGCACAAGCATAAATCATGTTATATTACAATAATGTAACATATAAAAAATATAAAAGAAGGATTAGAGGACAAGGCCTGCAAAATTAACAGAAATAATTGTTATATTTACTGATCTTGTTAATTTTTTTTCAAAGAAAAAATTTACAAATATTTAATCAAATTAAAGCCATATAATGTATCTCACACTCAAATACTATTAGCAGAGTTAATAGAATGATAAAAGTTTACATCAGTGAATTGTTACAATGATTATAGATTTAACTATGTCTAGAAAAAACTTTAAAATAACATTTTTATGAAAATGTATAAAAAAGAGTGTGCCATATGCCTTAAGTCTATAAAATCAGTCAACACACTTTCATTTAAATGTTACAACTAATGGCACTCTTTAAACAAAGTAGTCATGTCAAATTAAGTCCTTCACTAAAAAACTTTGGAAGTAATCTATTATCAAGGAAGATACAAAACATAAATACAGAAAAACTAGATTTGAAAGCTTTAAATTAGTTTGCCTCCCATAGTAATTATTATTGGTACCAACATTATGTTTTTTATACTATTATTATATTGACCCAAAAATAGGCCATACTTTTTTCACATACAAGGCCTTTATAAAACCAGAGTGGGGCCAATAACAATGCCTTTAGATAATATATCTGGAAGATACAATATGGTGGATCAAGTAGAAACAAAAGTACTTTCTTACAAGTTATGACAAATTTTATAATATCAGTAATAAAACCTGAATAAACGAAGAGCAATAGAGGAGCGAGAAGGAAAATAATGTACTTCATTGGAGATTGGAAAAATAACTTTAGGTCATTGTTCTAAGGACCCAAACATAGCCAACATTCCAAAAGTGAAGCATATGTTCCTTCTTTTGTGATAGCTGTGATATAATTTATACATTTATTTTCACTTAAGTTATCACATGTTTTGAGTGTGGCCAATAGGGGTGTGCGAAGTTCATTTTTTCAATTTGAAGCAAACCCGATTGCACAATTGTTTGTAATATTTCATTCCAATCCAAAAACCAAGTTATTATCTCAATAAGTAATTCAAATGATTTAGATTTTTTTAGTATAAATGTTTATTTGTAAGATATTTTGGTCAAAGAGAGATGAACACACGGTAGAATGGATAAAGCCATATAATGAAAAACTTCATGATTTGCAAGCATCTCCGTCAAAGTTAGGTCCAAGTTTTGCACAATCTTATCAGTCAATATTTGGGTCAGTATGTTAAGTTACTTTATTTATATTTTAAAATATTTAATATAAAATTATATGATTTACAATATTAAATTTAGTTTATATCTAGTTATCTATGTATTCAAACCTCCATCCAGTAGCATCAATATGGTAACACTATAAGTTTCAGTTACTCTTAAAACATTTTCAAATGTTACTGTTGACATGTGTAACTGTGAAAATTATATGAACTTAGAAATGTGAAGAGTGTATGAAGAAATTTATTTGTTTCTATCAAGCTCTAACACAACTATACTTTCAGTTTGGCTTCCATCCATATCACATTCATTATATAATTTAACAGTGTTTACACGGTCTTAATATATTTAATATTTATTATGATGCCTTTATTTAGTATATGTTATCATTTTTACTGATACCTTTCTCCAACATTTCATTTTATGTAATAATTATATATGCTTAATACATTTATATCATTGCTAAAGATAACTATGTATAGAAGAAAATATGGTCCACAAAATTAACATAAAAACATATAGGTATTACACGATAATGTTACAAGTAGACATCATTTTAATGCAATATACTGTAATGTACAATACCAAAGATAATACACAACAATGATTGGCACTTTTCTCCTCTTTATGACCATATAGCATTTAAACAAGTAATAAAGCAAATGTGTCTGCACTTTGCTTTCCAATTCATTCTTTCATCCTTTCATCTTATGAATTATATCTTGATGATGACTTAAGGATCAAATCAAAGACATTCGATGAAAATTAGTTAAGAAAGCAATGTGTAACTGCAGATAAGACAGCAGATACCAAACTGTCTCTTTGCACACTTGGTACCGATGACTGAACAGGTTTTGATTTTCACGACATCCATTACAAATAGCTTTTGACTTCTTTGAAGAATTAGATTAGCTCATTTTGATTAAATTGAAATACACAAAAAGAGCTTTCTATATGATGAAACTCAGTCTGTGGCATTGAAAGCTTATGTGTGTTTACAGATCATGAGTAAACCTATCTGGTATTACCCCAACAAAGCCCATAATTAAATTTTTTACTCATTTTACAAAATCTCCCCAGATAAGATTTATTCCCATACAGTTACAAGTATCATTAATAAACATAACTAAAAATGTATATTAAAATTGCAATGTAAGCATCTCATAGCATGGGTTTCCTATATGTTATATATTACTAGTTTATTTAGTATTTATTTATAAACAATGATATAATAATCTCTTTTGGGGTTATTATTAAAGTGAAATATTGTATTTGAATGAAAATTGTAGAAGTTTTTGGACCTTTGTACTTAAATAATTAGAGAAGAGAGTTTTACAATTTTTTCAACTAATATTTATGTATATAATATATTTAGTCAAATAATAATGAATCTAATTTTGCTTTGGATACTTTAAAAGTTATACTGAAATATTGTTTTATTATAATTAGCAGCAAATTCTCAGAAATTTAATTAAAATAGAATACAATGCACCACTTACATGGGGGATAAAAATATGACAATAAATTATACATGATTGTTTATGATTATGTTTTCTGTAACTTATATAACATAAATAAAAATGTCCTTCATAACTAGGCATACAATGTTGCTTTTACTTTCATGTCATGCTTTTAAATTTATAAACATTGAAAACCTGTTGTGTCGGATATGGTTTAAAAAAAAATCATCAACAAAGTTTGATTGAAATGCTTTTACAGTGTCTTTTTAAGCTGTAGTTAAGACTTACAGGAATATTCCACAATTTCTAAATGTGCTGACTTTGTATTGAAGGAGCATCTCTGGCTCCATAAATTTTTGACTTATTATTGATAATAGAAACACATCTTTAAAAGCCACTGATATTTGCTGGTTTTATATTTGAAATAAGGTATAGGGAATAAAATAATGATTGACTGAAGCCAGACAGGAAAAGAATGGTAAAATGACAGAATTTTTGGACATTCTAACAATATCATGAGTAGCCACTTGCTGACGATGCTAGTATCAATGCATTTATTAATAGTGGGTTGCCCAACACAGGAGAGTTGCTTTTCTACAAAAAACAAGAAATGCCTGCTTCAAAAGAGTGATGTGGACTTTGAAGTAGAAGAAGCCTGTGAGGAGATCCACCATACAAGATACCCTTTTTCAGCTACCCTATTTGTGCCTCTCTCCTCTTGCGTTCAGAGCCCCAAAATAGAGTCGTGCAGTAATGGAGGATTCAAAATAGAAAGCTTTCATTGTTTTACTGATACTTTCATAAAAGACCTACATAAGAAATCCACTCTAAGCACTGAATGAAGACAAGTTCAAAATAAAGTTATGAAAAACAACAAGAGTGGTTATCTAATACTAATGATTTCAGGATGCTTTGTACTTTTATTTCCCAACTCCACCTGTTTAAATTGGGGCATCTAGAAATATGTAACTATAACCAAGATTAATTCCTCTCTATTCTGTAATTGTTTAGTTGACTTCAGTATCCATATGTTTTATGAAGTGGACCAACATTTATGTTAAGATCATTTCAGGTCAAAGCACTTGATGCAACTTAATTAGTCAACTTATTTAATATTGAAGTGTTCAATTCAAAATATTCCTGTATAGAAACTGTTAATTATGAATATGTTTAAGAAGCAATATGTGTTTATCCACAGGATTATGTCAAGTTCTGGTATTAGAAAGTTCTGTTTAGAGGAATATAATCGCAACAGACGTAGGTGATGCAGTAAAAGTATGCCTACTACATTAACTTCTGAGAAGTTGTAGACAAACAAGTACCTATGCTCATATTTGTTGGAAAACAATAGTTTGTGTCATTTTCTGATGTTGAAAAAATAAACTTTTCCACAGAAATTCTGTTGTTAAATAAGATTTATGGTCACAAGATAACAGTTTTTAAGGAGTGTGTTTATTCAAAGAATATATCATAGCTCTATAGCAGGGGTCGGCAACAGGTCAAGCTCGTGTCGATTTTCAGTCAACTATGTGAGTCTTCTAATCTCAAATTATAATATTTGAGGGTGACCAAAAAAAGCTTGATCAGTCATAATTGGCAATGTTAAAAGGAAATTAAATAGTTTAATATAATAATATACATTTATCTAATCTATCTTTACTTTTAGGAGGGTGAAGACATAAGAATTTGAAGAAAATTGATTTTAGGAAACAAAGCAAACATGACATAAAAAACAGTGAAAGTAGAATATAGAAACTATGGGTCATCACTAGACCTTTGATAAACCTTTAAGTTGATCGAGAACCAAAAACGATGCCGACCACAGTTCTGTAGTTTATTTCTAAACCAGTCAAATTTAAACAACAAAAATTTAATTTCAAGACTTATCCAACAGTGACGATCGGTAGCTCCCCTGATGTGTAACTTAAGGCTATTTTAATTTTAGAGACATTACTTTTAAAAATCTATTTGTCAAGAAGAATAAATAAAAGACCCACAAGAAATTACTTGACTCTGATACAAAAATATATAATGTAAGTTTTGTTTGACTCCTCTTAAATTAACAGTAAGACAATCTAGAAGTCTGAAAATTTTCAGAGGTAGAAAATAAGAATAACTGTTAATTAAACTACTGTAATGTGCTGTGCAATAATAAAAGTTTTTTCTTTTCAGAAATGAGGTTTAGCTTTTTTTTTTTTAAAAACAATGTAGAGGATAAATATTTTGATTAATAATTATAAGATAATCAGTGATTCCAAAATATAATAAAGGGAGTGTGCTAATATTTAAATTTATGACAGAAGATCATCGTTAGAGGTATAGGTAGTGTATTATTATTATTATTATTTAGCACTGCGTCTTACTACCTGTTTGGGTTATACGCTTATAGGTAGTGTAAAAGCAAAGAATAATTAAATATTCAATCAGTTTACTCTCATTTTAACACAGTTCAGCTTTTAGTAATACATATTTAAACCAATTGTTATTTTTTATAACACAAAATAAGTAGGTTTGGAAAATGTAATTATAACTGGGTTTAGTGTTTACTTAGAAAACTTGTAGTTATCCAAAGAGTTGTGATAAAGATTAACAATTTCAGGTTTATATAATATATAAATGTAACTTTGTTTCATTCCAAGACATTGATTGTGGTAGTAAATAAAAGGCTGTCTTTGACAAATGAAGCATGTAGAGCTGAAACCACAAAAGTTTAAGTTTTACTGCTATTCAATGTTAATAAAAATCAAATACACTAGCTAAAGTGAAAATAGCTATTAGAAATTTTAAAAGTGAACTATCAGTATCCTTATAAAATTAAATATAAAAATTTATATAAATTTTTTATGGCAGGATTTTAAATGGCTTCAATTCTGAAAAACACAATATATATATTTTAAATTTGAAAATATTAAAACTCATTACATAATCTTACATTGGTTGCAGTAACTAAGGAAACATATATTTAATATACTTATTTTATTTGCACAAACATTGGCAAAATTCATGTTAAAGAGCCACCATTACTAACAAATATAAATGATGGGGACAAAAGAACTTAGTGTCAACATAATACTATAATATTAAAAATGTGAGAGAGTTTTATTTTCAAATATCCAAGATCTCAAAATAGCTCCTTGACGAAATGAAGTAATCCAGTCATGACTGCACTTGTCAAGGTTTCCTTAAATGCAGTCATTGGTCTGAAAGAAGTAATAATTTATTTTTAGCCACAGAGCATACTTATAACATGCTAATACTTATTTAAATAGATTTTATCAGACAAATGGAATAGTTAGAGCCACTAGCAGTTGAGGATTTGGTAGTGCTGTATTTCAAATCACTTGAACCATAGCCGCGCCATTTAAAATATCAAGCAGAAGTCAAACCAGTGAGCATCAGGTGAGATGCTATCATTCCCAACAAAACTCGGGGGATTTTTATTGGTGAAATACCAGGAGTTAGGTATAAAATAGTGATGTTTAAATTAGCGCTTCTCAAACTATCTGATGTGGCGGACCGCAATTTACGTGGCAGAGGACCAATGTAAAGTTACCAGCTTAGGGGATTTGAATTTAAAAATAAAATGTTTTATTGAAGGTATTCAAACTAGAAAAAGAGGAAAACAATGTTACTAATATGTATAAATATAAATTTGGGAGTTATGGCATTTTAATATTATGCTTATGTAATGTTACCGAATGTATATTTCTCGGCAGCTTGCTGCTGCTCAGCAACTAATGGCTCATGGACCAGCACTTAAGGGGAATGGGGCATGGAAATATTTACTTCTAAATTATAATTTTTATAGATATTATTAATTATAAAGTTTATTTATATCTTA
>CABEEJ010000758.1:0-16206 GCA_901482245.1 Timema douglasi
TGTTGTTACTATGCATATTTTTTAAGCAATAGCCGGCACAACTTTATCGTTCTTATATAGTAGGTGTCCATCCGAATCTTAAGACTTTCATAGAGGTTTCCTTTATATACGATTATTCAAATTATTGATTCATAAAAAATAAATATATTTGATGATCCCTAAAAGTATAATAAATTTATAATAAATAGAAAAACGCTTTTTATTTACGATATTAAAATCTCACTAAAAATTCACTTTTTTAATTCACGTTGGTTTATTTTGAAATCAACTTTTTGTTTGAAACAAACATGTTAAAGAAAGAATTTTTTTTTCTATAAAATCACTGTGCACTTGATTAGGTTTAAGCCTAAAGTTCTCAAATGAAGTTTAAATGTGCCTATCAAACAATCAACTTTAAATCAACGGGACAGTATTTTTTCATATGATTGAAACATATCTACATTTTCAAAAATACCAAGTGGCGAGAAAGATTTCTAATTTGTACAACTATTCCATCTCAAAACTTTAACAGTGAATGTATTTCAATAGAAGCGACAAATACGAGAATCTATCATATTGGAGATAGCTATTTCCATTTGAGTAATTTCCATTTACTATTGATTGGTGATTTACAAAATAATTATATTTAAAATGATCCAAAATAAATAAAATTTAAGATGATTCTTTTTTACAGAGAACAAACAATGTTAGTAATTTCATTCATATTCCGAATTTTAAACAATTTTTGAATATTGAATATGAATAAGAATAATTAGCTTAACGTTAATATAAGAATTTTTTATTTTTAAAAAAAAAGAACACTTTAAACTGATTTATCAATAATTTCTACTAAGCTTAGGTTTAAAATAATATTTAATATAGTTAACTTCACTATTAATAATTAGTATTTAATATTTTCCTGGAAAACATCATTTAATCAAGAATAAATAAGAATTTTATATACATTTGAATAAATACGCTTTGGTAAATATCCAAAATTGTATATTTGTGTTATTTTTTAAAATCAATTAACATGAATCTAATGATATATATAAAATACAGGAGGTTTGTAAACTCATAGCCCAAATTACACATATATCTTGTTTGAACCAAAAGTAATACAAAATCCCTACGCACTTTCAACCAGAAAATTATGCTAATACAATTAAATTGTTTTTCAAATCTCGGCGTACAGCGCCGAGGGAACAAAGCTATTTAAGTTTGCATTCACCACAAGCTGCATAGGAGTTAGGCACGCTGCATTCCACATGTAATAACGGCAAGAACTTTCAGTGAAGTAGGAACGTTAAAAATGACCCTCGGAACGTATTCTCATTTCCAGATTGACTGGTGTATTGTATATTATTATTAATTGTAGTATGTTCCACTTCCGTGCTCCTTGATGCCAGGTTGTGCAGTGCCACGCTCCTAGCCCCTATGCAACTTGTTGTACACTCAAGCTTTAATAGATTGGCTCTCCCAGGGTTGCACGCCGAAATTTGAACACAATTTAAAGGTAATAACATAGTTTTCCGGATGTATGTGTATATGAATTTTGTATTAATTTTGGTTCAAACACACTATATGTGCAGTTTTGGCTATGAGTTTTCGAACATTCTGTATATATATCAAAAGATTACACCTATTTTTATAACGTTAATGTTATTGGTATCAGTCTAATCTAGTTTCAGAAATTAATAATGTATATGTCTTATATTTTAATTTTATAAAAAACATTACACTTATATTATTTGTCATTAGATTAATTTGACAAGATTACAAATTAGGTGACCTTGAAAGGAAGCTTTCCGAGAGATTTTGGTATTAAGGAGGTATATATTAAATTGTTTTAATACTTTCCCTTCAAGAACATACTGGTAAATTTTCTTAAAACTGTAACCTTTATTCACCCTATCCCTTTAGTGTAACTAAGGGTGGATATCTTCGATAGATGGTAAGCCATGGTGCAAAACCAAACAAAAAAACTAAGAAATAGGTAGCTGTCGTGTAATATTAAAATATATATATATATATCACTATATACTCTACTGCTTGGTATAGCATATTTTTATGGTTAATTAAATGACAACATTTGATTGGTTGCATATAATAATATTAATGATCATAACATTGTCGCGATCTAAACTATTTATCATATACGCGATTCATTGGTCGAATGGTCTAAGGCGTCACCGTCGTGTTAAATAGGTCTATTGATGACGGGGAGATCGGGTTTCAAACTCAAGTCAGATCTACTAAGGGTGTTGTTTTTTTTCTAAATAGTTTCAAACTTTCCTTCAAGGCGAATGCGGGTGTATTACCTCTTAATTTTTCTTTGTTCATCCCTAACCCATTAATTTAATTATCATATATGTGTACAACAAGTGTAGGTAGTAAGACGTAGTGACACCTAAAACATATTTCTCATACCATTTTGTACACCCCTGTCTAAGAACTTATGAACTCCCATCACCATGAGAACTTGAAATGGGAGTAAGTCAGTTTTCACACTGATCGTGTTATTTAGGAGTCTAAGAGCCGTCCCTTCGGGCTGAACAAGATGGCGCGATAGAAATGTTTCCAGGCTCACATATCATTACTCCATCAAGGTGATTATGCGTGAGTGGTTACTGCCAGGTCGCCAAAAGATGGCATATCTAAATTTTACAATGGCTATTTTGGTGAAACTACCATACATATTGGAGGACTCACTTCTAACAGAACCTGTTCCACACCTTACATCTAGATCTATCATTAGGGCACGGTTACCACCAGGTTGCCAAAGGATGGCATATTTACATTTTCCACTAGTTAGTTTGGTGTAACTACCATAAATATGATATTGATATCATTCAAAATATTATAATACTCATATTATTCATTAATGTCCCATAACTAGTCCCAACTTTCGAATAAAGGCAGGTCGTATGCCATTCTCTCCTTCCCCCTATTAGCAAGCTAACTACAGTCCCATCAAGCCCAAATTCCCAAAGAAACAGTCCCCAAGCAGTACAAATAATATTTTAGATTTTATTTAAATTTTTATTATTCAAAAATATTGTTTCTCAGGATATTTACTAATATTTTGCATGTGATTATAATTAGCAATCTTTATTAAATATCTTAAATCTATCGCCAAAATAGAAATAGTCACATGACTAGGTTTTAGAAGAATAGTTATTTAAAATTATGTTCATATAAAACTTAAATATTAATAAATAGATATAATAAATTAGATGATTATAAAATGTATGAAGGCCTCTTACACTGGTTCTAAAAAAACGTTTAATTACTCATACGTTTGAGTAAACAGGTTCTCGTATGCTTTGACTTCAATTTTTAAGCAAGGGAATTCAAAAAGTTATTATATAATTTTAAAAATGTGTTTAAATATGTTCACATATTTATAAATAATTTAAGAGCCACGCAGATTTTACCCTACGCTTAACCCGAATAACATAAATTTCGGCAAGCCTGGTTCACCGTGGTGTACCTCTAAGATAAGGCTATAGGGGTCAGGTCAGATTTAACAATGTCCATATGTTATTTAAAAAAAATAAAAACATTAACTTGTAGCGCTTATCTACCCTAAAGGAGCAAGCTTACTTTCCTTAGTTCCTCTATGGCACATTTAATAAGCTAGCACCATATTTACCCGATTCGGTAGCTTCATGGCCTAAGGCGTTTCTTCGCAATAGACCAGACTGCCAATGACGAGGATATCGGGGTTCAGACCCCGGTTGCATGAACTGAGAGTGGTTTTCCTAAATTACTTTTATACTCTCTCTAAGTAATTGCGGTAATTGCGGGTACACTTCCTCAAAATTCAACCTTTTCTAATCTTTAGCATATTAGTGTAGGCTATATGCGTGTAAAAATAAACAATAAATTCCAGCATAATCTAATAAATTAAGGGTTGTTTCCACACTCCCACCTCGTGAGTGCATTTATTTGTGGACTACAACCTACTCATCCTTAACCAATTGTTTTCAAAAAACAAATAGGCATATCTTTGTTTTATTTTTTATCGCTGAGTCTCAATCCCTGTGCGGGTTATACGCTTATATGATAATAATTAGTATAATAGAGTAGGGATGATGACGGGACTATTTATTGGTAATATACCCGCATTTGTGTGGAAAGAGAGTAGGAAACAACTTGGGGAAAATCCCCTTCAGTAGACCCGACTGGGATTTGAGCTGTGATCTTCCAGTCTTCATAAGACAGTTGTAATACGGGAGTGACGCTATAGACAATTTGGGCTCTGAAAGGGGCTATACCTTTATTCTTTAACGAAACCATTTGGAGCACCCTTTATTAAATACAAACATATATTTTGTGGCCAACATTTATTATTATTTTATCTGATTTTATTAGTGATATTTTTAATATGTTGATGATATAAATAATAAACGTAGCTGCTTCAGCTCATACGAGTCGACGTATGAATACGTGAAAGTAGATCTAGTAACCTTTTTCTAGTTATCAGATACTTTATATCCATTCGTAATAAAATTTTGATAATGAGTCCTAGATGTGATACCAGCTTCTGGCGGCCGCACACAACCTCACTGATTTTCTTTCTAGCTGTGTCTGTACCGTAGGCAAAGGGGGCAGAGGGAAAACTTAAGATGATGACGACAACTAGGAATCGTGCATCATGCATCGCATATTGATGTCTTCATTGAAGATATGCTAGGAATCAGGGAAAGGAGGTGTGGGGATCTAAGAACTCTGTGTAGGTCCCCGGTGGTCCGTATTAACATAGAAGGCAGTAGCTTAAGACTCCAGGGGATATATTTGGGAGGGAAATTATGTACACCCGTAACACCAAATTTTAGTGACACGCCGCTTCTCGGTTATAACGCCGTCTGTTATACTATGAATTTCGTATATACCGCGTGTCTTTCTTTATACCCGTAGAGTTATTACTACCCATGATGATAGACAAATATATTTTTGAAAGCGTTATCAAATAATAAAAGGTGGAGGTTAGTTTTGTATAAATGGAATTATAAGAAGAGGATCTAGTCAAGGTTTTGAAAAAGATAAGGAATAATCACGAGGTTTGGAGACTGTTATTGGATGGTTATGGACACAACGAGTTGTTTAGAAAGTAAAAGTTATGCAGTTAGTTTTGTTTTAAATATGGTCTTAAAAATATCTTATTAAAAACAACAATATCTTACGGGTTTTTAAAGAATCGATTAAATAAATTTTGTTTACTATTTTTATGGTGTATTATTTTATTGTTTTATGTGAAATGAAATAATTTTCGGAAATTATGTTTGTACTCACAGTACGTGTCCTTATAAGTTATTTGTTTAATTAATCACCTACCCTGTATCTAACCTGCTTCTGTTTACTGTAAACTTTTACTGTGCCCAATAGTTTAATATTATAAAAAAATTTAGTCTATTAGATAATCACTATTTAAAAAAGTCAGGTAAGTCATCGGTTAAAGCGTGGCTGTCACAAAACGCAGGTAGGTTCCCTAACACTCGAACCAGCATTATAATTCAGGAGTGGAGTATTTGCGGTCCCCTGTCTTACTGCCCATCTGGGCTAGTTGCATACAGTATGTTTCAAATAGGAAAATACATTGCATAGCTGTTAACAAAATAAGTTTACAGCACCCCGACCACATGTTCTCTCCTTTAAATTGAAACAGAGACATTCACTAAAAACTAGTAGGCTTGGTGAAATGAAATAATATATATTGTAGCATAAACATTTTATCAAAGATCATAAATTAAATAATATACGTTGTTACTGTGTTACTGAAAGACTCTGTCCACCAAAGAGCATGACAAATTAAATTTCAAAGTGTTCCATAAAAATGTATTTATATATTTCCTTATAGCTCAGAAACTATTGTTCTTAACTAAATATATTAAATTTAAAAGCTTCTAAATTTTATTGCTATAGAGCTTTATACAATAATAAGTTATTTTGTAATCGGTGACCTATTTGCCTAGAGGTAAGGTGTCTGGCTACTATTATGGGGTCCGGAGTTCAATCCTCGGTCCCAGCACAGATTTATCTGATTGCCAATCTCTTCCTTCACCTCTGACAAGACGTGTATTAATCACAACTTGTGAATTTGGGGAATGCCAGGCCTCCACCGTGGTTCAGATTCCACGTTAAACTGTAGGTCCTCCATTTCATCTCACAATCACCCTATCATTACACATTAGCGTAAGTGCGTATAACCCGAATGGGTAGTAAGACGTGGTGCTAATAATAATAAGTTAATTTGTATCTGAAATATTGATGAAGATTTGATGAAAATTGAAAATTTCCGATGATGTAAGATACCCTTAAATAATTTTAGGGGGAAAACAAGAATATACATTATATTTGCAGTGCTAAACAATGTCTAGATAGAAAATATAAGCAGACTCGTTTGAGCTTATTCCGAGAAAAATCATATCTCTATTTGCGTAATATACCCTTAATTTTAGGGTTAAATATCTAATTTCAAAAACTCCTCGAGGTAACCTTATAAATAACCCAGATAAGAACTTATGTTTAAAATAGTTTGGCTTTAATCTGAGATATAAATATACAAACAGACAAACGGCATTGCGAAGACTACTTTTTTAGTTTAGGGGGTCAAGAAACTTCAATATTTATAACAAACTCTAGTTCCATTGTTTTTTTTTACAACCACAATATTTCTCTCTCCGTGAGATCAAGAACAAATATAAATATTAAAACAATTGTGATAAGATCATATTTCACTCTGTAATCTACAGCTGTCACTTTTTATATTAAGCATATATTACAAATACCTGTAGAATAACGCTGTTGATATAACACAATTTTAACACTGAATATCCCATGAATATTATAGAAGCAACCACCCACTTCAATATTTATTAAAATATCGAAGTCTAGAATATTATATAGTGACGATTTTAAAAGTAATTTTTTTGCACCACTTCTTACTACCTTTTTAGGTTGAATGCATATGTACTAATTACCCTAATGACTTAAGGATGAAGAAAGGTTGGATTGAGAGAAAGTGTATCAAAATTTGCTTGGAAGGATAGTGGAAAAACGTGTTTTTGGATAAACCCTCCTCAGTACACCCAACCGGGATTAGAAACACGACCTCCCTGTCATTGGCTGTCTTTTCTAACATGAGAGTGACACCTTAGACCAAGCAGCCACCGAAGCAGGTAAGAAGAAGTAATTTCTGTATACCTCATTATGGGTCTTGTCGTTGATGAATAAGAGATCGGTTTGCTAAAATTATTCAAGATATCTTTAGAAACATGCTCCAATAATTTTAAAAACTCATGATGCCAATGTAAAAATAATTTAATATTCACTGGCATGGGGAATATTCAACTTTATGTGATTATTTAAGTATATAATCTTAATGTTTTTAGTACGCTTAGTTAAAGTAAGTTGTATATTAATATATAAAGTATATCTTCATAAATAAAACTTATATTTTTACTGTTTTACATTTAATATGCTCACTTCGGTGGCTATATGGGATAGGGTGCTGCTTTCATAATAGACTAGACTGATAATGAGAAGGCGGCCAGGATTCAAACCCAGTCGGGAGTATTGAAGGTGATTTTCCCTAGATGGTTCTCCAATATCACTCTCTAGGTGGGTAAAATTAATCTAAATTCAAATTTTACAATCCCTAGCATATTAGTGTAATTAGTAGGCCTATATAGGCGTATAATCCTAACGGATATTAGGACTAGGTACAAAAAAACACACATTTAATTTAAAAGTAAGATAAATTGGATTCTTCTGAAACGGAGTAGAGCTTGGACCTTTGTATAAAAGTATCTTTGGTCTACCGACTATACCATTCACGTTATTTACCATCGTTTTAGATACACTTCTCCCTTGATTTCTACTGAGACTCTACAGGCATAGTATTAACAGCGATTATAAGCGATGATAGATAATATCTTATACGATTTAAAACAGAATTTAGCGTGCTATTATCGTTTGTGCTGGTATATCTGTTCCATCCTGGGAGAAAAATGGTTAAAAGTTTGTCTTTAATATGGATAGGAATCTTCGTGTCTCAGATCAACTTCTAACAGTTCACACACATGTCCAGGATATATATATATAGTTAAAAATCTTTCAGCCTAAAAATGACATATGAATAATCTAATCCTACAAAACAAGAGATACCCTCAGTTATAATAACATAAACAGAGAAAGAGTATAGAATGATGTGTATGTGTAATTTTGATGTAATATGTCAGTTTGTCTTTATTCATTTAAGGAATCAGTCTTGTCCATGTATTTACCTGGTTCCAAAAGTTGTTTCATTTTCTTTCCCCAGCCTTCATTCCCATCTTCACGTAGCCGGAGATAACCTTGTAAACGACCAGACAAGACAATGACGTCCAAAAAGTTAGCGGGAAGTTCTTTAGTAACTTTCTCTCCTAGAAGTTGGCGAGCTTGGAGGAGAGGTAGAAACTCAGGTTCAAGGTAATTACCTCTGATTACTCATTCTTTGGAATAGACCGGTCCAGGCGTACAAGAACAGAACAGACCTTTGTGGTTTTTAGAGTTGCCTTGAGGTAAAATACACTCCATTTTTTAATACAATCCCATAGGATTACGTTCAAGCAGCAACATTATTTTATTTTCTCTTACACTACCAGTATTGTTACAATTGTTATCAATGTTAAGTTTTCATAAGCTTCTTCCATGAATTACAATGAAACCTCACTCCTTATAATTAGTTTAAGAATTGCCATTTAGATCAGATACAAATTCAGATTAATTAAGTTTTCTTGGTATATATATTTATATAGAAAGTGGAGCAGAAAGTGTTGACACATTCAATAACACTATGTATTTACTATTTTAACTACTAAATACTTAAATTTAAACAATTTTCTACATACCCTTGAATTTTATTTTTAACAATGTCCTTAAGATGGCCACTATTATATGTACTACATTGTTGTATGTGCTCCCCAAAATTTAACATGACTTCACGCAATGTCTCTTGCTGAATTGCTTCAGCTTCTGCTACACTTCTTTAAGTTTATAAATTGTTCTTGAGCGAGTCGCATAAACATGACTTTTTAACATGTACCATCAGAAAAAGTATCAAGATGTTAAGTCTGGTGAACGTTGTGGTCAGGAGATGTCTCCATATCTTGAAATAAGGTGCCCAAGCACCTTCATTGATGTTAGGCCTTCCTGACTAGTAAAATTCATGTATTTCAATAACATGTGGGTCTAGCAAGATGGGTCAACGGCCCACACATACCAAACATTGGCCTACTACACTACCCTCCGTCCGGCCACCCAACTCCAACATAACCTGGCGGCCGGCACATACCTTTTCTTTTTCTTCTTTTCTTTTTCCATGAGCATAACTCTAAACTTTAGGCAGGCCTTCCATAGGATCTCTACATCCTTCATGCAATACAGTTCCGAATTGCGGTTAATATCAAATACAATATTTTCTTTGACCAGTGCGTCATACTACTTCTCAAAGTGACATCTCACCGATGCTGCAGTCCTCGTTTGGCGTCAAGAAACCCTTATACCACGAGTTTTCTTTTTTTTTATTGAAAAATGGGGTAAATGTCCCTTGGCCAAGGATTCATCCAATCCGAATGTATTTTACATTTTGGACGACATCGGGAGAAACTTCAGCGAGTCAAAAAAGTGGAGTGGGCCGTAACGCATGGACAGGATTCTCCCACCATTCATTATCAGCTCTGGAATCATTTTTTCCTCCATCATGTATTTTAAAATAATATTTTCATTATAGTCCTTGGCATTTTGGGCTAGGAGGATGATGTCTACATAATATGTTGTTTTAATTTGCTCTAGAAATCCGAAAGATTGGGCTATTGTGGCATCAACTTTGAATAGGCGATTCCTCTTGCCCCTACATTCCGATAATTGATGGTTATTTAAATCGATATAAAGGCAGTCCTTGCAACACGTCTTCACGACACAGAGGTTGGTTCATGCAAGTACGTGTTGGCCACACCTTTAAGAAGCGTTTCTTGTCAGCATTAAAAATCATAGAATACGAACATAAAATTGCTCTTTTCCAGTGTCGGCTTGTATGGAGATTGCTTCACATACTAGAAATGACCAAAAATATGATGGGTTTCGTATACTCTACAAAAAATCTCATAGCACCTGTGTGAGAATTCTGTTCTTTCCAAATTGAAAAATTTCCCGTATACCTCACAACCCTTTTTTACATTACAGATCGACATGTGACCTCTGCAAAAACAGGAACGCTTATGGGTATCAAAACAAGTCTGGTTTGTGAACCAACGCCCACAGTATTTACGGGACACAGATCGTTCTCTACTACAAACCACTTTAGCATAGTACTTTTTGCACGCGTATTCACATTTAAGCTTGTTCTTATTACTGAACGGCACACGGCACTCACGGAAAAAGTACACACACTTAAATGCGGCTGTCAAGGATGTTATGACATCAAAATGGTTTTTCTTACTGTCGTGAAAATGCAAATCAAGGTAGCCCCTCATATAGGACCTGCCTCCACCGATGTTCCCTGAATACTGTGATTTTGTATTCGGAGAGGTATGTTTGAAATTGTTTCAGTTCAGTGAGCGCACCACTTTTCAATAAATTCACACTGGCATCACGGCATAAATCTTCTGCTTTGCATTTTTGAATATTGTGGCCCTCCTTTATGTGTTTATAGGTGTTCACGTCTATGCATCCTGGCTTTTTTTTAACGTTGCACACAGCATTGGCAACAACCAATGCACGGGCAAAGCAAAGTGTGTGGCCCTTCTGAATTTTAATGATTCCTTGATTGTTACGGCTATATGTGATAATGGGAGAGAGTTTATCAAATTTATGGTTACCCCTCCCTAGCGGCTCATTAAAGTGGTGTAACTTGACATTCAAGATGGTGGAAGTGAGAAACGAAGCATTGCTTTGTAACATTCGTTCTATATTAGAGAGCACATCATGCACGTCAAGCTGATCGGCAAGTCTAAGCGAAACAAATACAGGTCTTGACGAGGAGTCTGTGCTGTCTAATAGCAGACCTACGTGATCCTCAGTGCTAACTCCATGGTCCTGGAGACGCCGTAACAAAGCATTGATTTGCTCATCGAGCCAGGTTTGAGAGTCACGATCGCTCTCTGGCATTCCTAATTGTATGATCAATTCACTCTCGACATAAAAAAAACTTTTATTGTTTAAATCTCTCCTCGACGATACGATGAGATATACCTTGGGACAATCCTTCCTCAAACTGATTTACCGAGCCACTAATTATGTGTGAGGGTGCTGGTGAGGGGGCCTGCTGCTTCCAAATCCTTCGCAAGGATGTGGAAGGTTCTGGACGGCCATTCCTTCACCCTTAGAGTTTGTTGAGGCGGGGCGCAGTCAATAAGCGCCACGGCTTCAATGGGTTGGTTGGGCTCATCTGTACAGGTGTTTCCCGCCTCCAGTTGAACTTAAACAATTTAAGACGGCAAGTTAGTTAAATTGCAGCTCACATGACTTGACCTATGAACATGTTAAATTGTGGGATTATTATAGTTAAAATATTAGTTGTATTATTATTATTTATAGATATTGATAATATTTATAAATGTGTCAGATGCAAACTACATGACTTGGCGTATGATAATGTTCAATTGAGGGATTCTGGAAGTTTATAATTTTATTTATATTATTTATATATATTGGTAATATCAATAAAGGTACCAGATCCAGATAACCGGTTTTGACGTATGATAAATATTCATCAAACTGTTAAAGAAAGCCTTACATTGACTTATTTTTTGCGCTACCCTAAAAATCACAATAAACACTCTTAAATAAAATATTTGTAAAATACTATATAATTATTTTGAATTTACTGAGTTATTTGTACTCCAGTTCACATGACTTGACGTATGAATATGTTAAATTGTGATATTCTGGCAGTTTATATTTTTTAATATTTTATTATTTTATAGGTATTAATAAAATCTACAAAAGTGTCAGATGCAGATCACATGACTTGACGTATGAGAACATAAAATTGTAGGGAATCTGACAGTCTTATAAAATACAAAATTTGTTGGCCTTCAAAATCAAAGTTGTGGATCCCATGATTTGACATACATACCGTTCGTCCTTCTATATCTGTCACCGTAGATGGCAGTATATTAAGAAACCCTTTGCTAATGATAGGGTGGGAGGAGAGAAAACAAAGCTATTGAATGCAGTCCATAACTTTAACGCAAATAGAGAGTGAGAGTATAATCTAGTCACATTAGTTCACTGCTGTAACTTCCAGGTTTCATGCTTAATGTGTTTACCATAAAATTACTGGCATAAAACATTGTCAATCTCATCCATATCCCTATAGATGCCATCAGTGTAGGAGTTGCTTGAACAATCACCTTCCAGCCGCTGAGGAACGGTCGTGAAATGGGTGGTAAGTACTAATTCAGTGACCTCGCAATTTTTTTAAACAAAATTATGAGACATTGTTTACATGTCAATAGTTTGACCAAAGAAATCTGGGGGGATTTAATCTTGTTACACTCTTCAATCCACCCACCCATTCATTCTAAATTATCTAGTCTCAGTGTTATTTGTGCAGCACCCTAAAACCAAATATTAGGCTGTTCCCAATTCGAGGAGGAATTGCCTGAACAATACAGTTTAGTTACAACACTTACCATAAGATGCAGCTATTTCGGCCAAACGAGCTCCGTCATCTGTGAAGTTATCTAGCATGTGTCTGATAGACTTTTCCCCTTCGGTCCAGCCTTCAGTAAATCCAAATAAAACATACACAGCGAAATATTTTCGATTCAAAAAATACATAACAGTTGTATTACATACAGCCAGTCAAAAGAAAAAAGCATCCAATGTTATTAGGATATAAAAACTAAATTATTAAAGAAAGTGATCGATAATATTTTAAATTAATAAACTAAATTATTTAAAAAATATGAGTCATCATTATTTAAAATATGACTAAAAAAATTAGTAACACTGACAAAAATTTAATGAAAGTCATAATATATATGTTAGGGGGTCAGAAGATATAACATAAATAATGTTGTCCACAATGTTTACATACCTTCGTTTACTCCGTCAGGCAGGCTTGCTTTCATACGCTTGAAGTTACTTTTTTATTTATTTCCGTTTGAAGGTCCGAAGTAGAATGAGAACATTTTCAAAATGCGAAGGTTTTTATACAAAATCACATCCTGATGTACCCTACATATTTTCTCGCATCTTATTGGCTAGTAATAAATTTTAATTTAGCTTCGTTGATAAATTAGATGTAATGTACCGTTACTTGATCAATAAATTGTGTCTTGATCACCATTGCGTACTGTCACAGCGCAATGACCACGACGGATATTGAGGTTCGAATCCCTGTGGTCACTCCATCATCTAATCTTGGTGTAGGAGGTGTGGATCGAATTCCTGATGGTGAAACATTTTCTTAATTAATATATAGACGCTAAGCCAGAAAGAGTGCTTGTAACTCATCTGGTTATATAGGTGGAGGTCGTGGTTCGAATACCCTCTGAAGCGTACTGTCATTCTCGTGTTTTGCTCATCTGATGAAAACGAGAAGAGCATGGTGTGAACCTCAATGGATGGTACTGAGGGTAAATTTTCCCCGAAATTGCGTTTGCACTTCCTCACCCGATCAGATAGTAGGACGCTATGCTCTGTATGGCTCTCATACATCAATATTGATCATCTGCAGCTCACATGAGTTTTTTTACCAGCTGTCAGTATTTAACAGACTTGACGTAAGAATATATTTAATTTGTTTGGTAGAAAGAACAAACACAATCTTATATTTTATTTTGCAATCAATATTGACCATGGACCAGAACTATAGTATGATTCTGGTAGGATGAGTAGTTTAAAAATACAAACTTTATGGTCAAATCACGAACTTGCCGTATGAATATATTTATGTTCTTGGGTGGTAAGAACGGTTTAAAATCGCTAGGAGGAACGGTTTAAAATATTCTCACATAATTTGCTATAAAGCGTATCTTGACGTAATTGTGCTTTCCTGTCAAAACCCTACTATAGGAGTCATTTTACAGTAAATAATAATCATATCGTTAATGATAGCGTCAGAAACACTCAGCGCTCATGCTATTGTGTGACACAAACATCCGTGTCAAGGAGCTGACTGATATTTTCCTGGTTGAACGCTTTTACCTGTAATGACTGCCCCAAGGCCCCGCAAAATTACCGTAAATGCTCTCTTTGAACTTGTAGGGGGATCTGTTTGCCAAGGTTGTGGTCACTCATTAGTAATCAGGCTCCACTGCTCTCAGTCTGTGGATTCCAAGGGACGAACTACAAACACTGCACTATAGTATGATTCTGGTAGGAAGAGCAGTTGAAAAATACAAACTTCATGGTCAAATCATGGACTTGCCGTATGAATATATTTAAGTTGTTTAGTAGGAAGAACCATTTAGAATCGGTTGGAACAGTTTAGAATATTAACACATATTTGCTGTCAAGTGTGCTGACCATTTCTACCTTACTCGTGATACATGTTGGTATGGCGGATACCTACACAATCAATTTTTACGGGGGATGGATGGCAGTCCCTAAATCACTGTGAGGTTTAGTGAATGTATGGTATAAGGCATCACTCACGTGTTTGACTCGCCTGTTGAGAACGAGGAGAGTGTGGTTTTAACCACAGCCGTATGCACTAAGGGTAATTTTTTCCACGCAATTGCATTTGAATTTCCTCGCCCCTATCATATTAGCGTATAACATAAGACGCATGGCCTTACAGACATCAACATTGAGAATCTGCAGATCACATGAGTCCTTATTAGATGGTCAGTATCTCACTGACTTGACGTATGAACATATTAAATTGGTTTGTTAAAAAGAACAGAACCATAGTATGAGTCTGCTAGGAAGATCTGACAACATTGATAATCTGAAGATCACATGATTCCTTTACCTATGGTCAGTATCTCAATGACTTGATTTATGAATATATTTAATTTGTTTGGTAGAAAGAACACATACAAACTTAATTTTTTTTTTTGCAATCAACATTGCCGTAGGAAGAATAGTTTAAAATACAAACTTTCTGCTTCCTATCTATCAGATCCCGTACTTTCCATATGAATATAATTAAGTTGTTTGGTAGGAAGACCAGTTTATATTATTCACATATGACTCTTGAAGTAATTGTGCTTTTCGGTCGAAACCCTACTCTAGGATTCCTTTACCGTAAATAAAAATCTAATCGTTAATGGCACTTAGCACAGCATTATTAACGAAATAATTAAGAATTTGACTGGTATTGTACATGTAATGAATGCCCTGGAGCCCCGGAAAACTAACAGCAAATGCTCTCTTCGATAGTTTCTTCACTCATTAGTAATGAGGTTTCGAATTGACAACATTATATACTGCGCCAACGGGCACACATTAAAATCATGAATGATGATAAGGGGAATAAATTAGCCTTACCCCCCTGACCGAGTAATGACAAGGGCCCTCCGAGGAATAACTAACAGAGCCGTACTGAACCAGTGCCAACCAGTAGGTTCAGCCACCTAGTAGTGCCCCAGATGTGGAAAGGGGGTCATTACGAATCCATTCTCCGAAGCCTGTTTCCAGGCATCCTTCCAGCTCCGCCTGTATGTGGGCTCTGAGGCCTTTCACAGTGGAACCACTGTTACCATCGGGATGGAACCTTTTCGTCGGACATGGACCAAGGTCCATGAGTGCCATTCCGGTTTACTCGGGCACCCGAAAATCCGGGCCCAGCCCTTCCATGCCAGACCCACCTTGGGTTACTTGAGAAAATCCCCCCCCCCCTCACTGGGACCGGATGAGGGTAGGAGTTGGCCCCTCCTAGTGATCTCCCAATCACGAGGGGGTCAGAAACTCAGCCTCCAAACAACCGCCTCCTCAGTGTTCTTATCACCCCAGCCTATGTATCGCCCCCATACTTGGCATTCTGCCCCATCTTTCCATCTCTGTGAGGCCGACCATCCGGAGTTGCCCAGCGGGGACCTCGTGGAGGTGTTCTGACCAGCTATCCCCGCCTCGCGGGTACGCACTACCAACCGCTTAGTGCATGTCCAGGAGCCTCGCTCCTCACATACAGGTGACCTGCCGGGGTCTTAGCTATGCCCGGACTCCACCGTCCGGACACATTGCCCAGGGCCGCCCCGAGGAGGCGCCCCGGCCGGATTTTCGGAG
>CABEEJ010000758.1:27953-53921 GCA_901482245.1 Timema douglasi
AGACGAATTTCAACCAGGTTTTCTGAACATATCAACGATTTTAAATATGACAGGAACAAATCAAAATTCTCTGAACATCTCAAAACTTCTGGTCATCAACCCACCCCCATGGAAAATTGTATGAAACTACTCTACAGTTCTTCCAAAGGTACAGCTATGAACACTGCAGAAAACATTTTCATTCAAACCGCACTACTTAACAGCAAAAATGTTCTTAATGAACAAACACAATTTGAAAATCAAACCTTAATTAATATTCTAAGAAAACTTCCTCAACACACTAGATTAAAATAACCTATGTTCCTGCCCTTCCATCCAGTAGTCAATGACCTGTTCGGGCCAGTGTCGAGAAGATTTGAACCTTCCAATTCTCCTTTTCTCATTACAACTTCTTTCTCCTTTCCACACTTAAAATGTTTTCATCTATCTATTTACCTTTTTTTCAATAACATAAGTTTCCCCTTATCACATTATCCATATTATCTATTACTTGGTAGAAGTCTAGAATTCACATTTTTACTTTCAATTACACAACCGTTCATAATTCTCAGTTGACGTTGAGTTTCAACTAGAACACCGTATTCAGGCTGTAGTTCATGGTAAGCTTGATATTTCATTCTTCACCTTAGTGTAGTTTTTCAGTTCAGCCCTTTCTCTCTTTGTTAAATAATGTTTCTTTTATATGGGCCAACGCCCCTATACTTGAACCATAATTAGTTGCACTTTCTTTGTTTTTCTTTAATGTAGTCTGAGGATGACGCCGTAGAGCGTCGAAACATGTTACATCGTTAAATTACGGGCGTTCTTCTAGAAGCCTACTAAAGGAGCAAGGGACTCAGTTAAGGAAATGAATTCAATCATATAACCTATAAATTTATTAAACATTTTTAACTTCGACTATTTCATATTGTCAATTTTTCAAATTTAACTTATTTAACTTCACTGCTTCAATTGTACAACTACAAATATTATCCTAGCCATGAACAATTCTTTATTATAGCCTGGTTAATCCACAGTTTTATTTTAATATGTTTTTTGTCTAATGACTCACATTTTAATGTGCCTTTTAAAGTTTTTAATGTGTGTTAATTTATATGTTGGTTCAATGACATTTTAAACTTATTCCATTTAATGTCTTTGTTTACTTAATAATTTATACTTGACATGAGTTGTGTAATATAACTGCTAAGTAATGTTAAATTGACAAGTTCCATTTCAATTAATCTTTTTATTAAACATTAAAGTTCTTTTTCACCTTATAAAATTTTTTTACATTGAATTCTACAAGTATCGAAATATATTTAGCTAGAAAAAATTATTAAAGCTACTTTAAATAATTAATATGTCAAAATATTTGATCTTCACCTCACTTTTACTAGATACTGTATTATCAATAGGCCTACCTATAAAATAACACTGACAATATGGTAAAATGATTTAAATTTATCTTTAATTTCTAAAGAGGTTTTAAACAAATATCCATTAAAATAAAATCCAGGTATAGATGTGCTGGTAAATAATAAATTCTCATTAAAATTTCAACTGTAATTATTTTCCAACTTTTATGAAAGTCAACTTGACAAACCTACAAATTAATTCACGTTTCCACTCAGCTATACAAACAAAGTCTTAAATAAAAATTGTTAATAAATTATCCACTTCTTGCATTTACTTAATATTTATTATTATCATAGGACAGTTGTAGTGGTTATATTTTTAGCTCCAAGCATGAAATATATAATTATTTTGAATATATTTAAATTCTACCTCCCTATACCCATAGCACCGTGATAGTATCCTGGAGGAATATATAAACCTGATACGTCATAGTTAAAGAATATCTGAAACAAAATTGAGTATATATTTCACAATAAATATTTATATGAAGCAATATCACGCTTGTAATGAAAAATTAATTTAGGAAAAAAAAAACCATTTTGCTAGTAAATAATAAAAGTGAAATTTCAATAAATTTTTTTTTTATTATGATTGAAAGAAGGAATTTTAATATTACCTCTATCTGTATAGTTAATTGGTCCATAAATATGCACGATTATTCTGCATATATATTTAGTCACGATACTATTGATGTCGGTACTAATTTTAAAAGATTACTTTTTAAATAAAAATTATTGTTTTCAAAAAACGTAGCA
Source organism: Timema douglasi (assembly GCA_901482245.1). Lineage (NCBI taxonomy): Eukaryota > Metazoa > Arthropoda > Insecta > Phasmatodea > Timematidae > Timema > Timema douglasi. Next base: position 30,107 of record CABEEJ010000758.1, read on the forward strand.
TTAAAAATATGTTTAATGGTTTTTGAGATATAAGGACGTAAATTAGACTTTTTTGAAAGTACATTTTTGTACCTGAGAGAGAGATAGGTGCTATATTGTGTGACTTGGATCAAAGAAGGTAAAATTGAATAACAAACCGGATGCACTGGAAGAACAGGTACCTTGATTTTCTTAAGAATGGTCACTTGTTGCAGCTTTTAGGGAAATCCTCATCAACTAGTGGTCGGGTCAGTTAAATAAAATGCCTCCATACTCTTCTCTCCTTCAGGGTCTGGCCAGTTGGTTCTCAGCTTGATGGACTGGGAGTGTGAGGATTGATGACGAAGTCCTCGCCAGGACCAGTAGCCTCAGTTAGGGGATGAAGTCCTCGCCAGTAAAAGTAGCCTCAGTCAGGGGAAGTTACCACCAAGAGAAGGTTTACCTCGGGACCTACTCATAAGTGGCAGTACCACTACTCGGGTTTAAGCCTGTGGCCGAAACACACCAAAACAGCCGAGAAAATAAAGTAAAATAATGGAATTTTAGGAAATACAAACATAAATTTGGTGGTTAGCATTTGCGTCTATAGTTTTTTTTTTCGTGTGTGTGTCTTCCCACGGGCTTCAGAAGCCCCTAGATAACCAAGGAGCCTGAAACTCTGCACAATTATACTAGACTATAAACCAGGAGACAGAACCTAGAGGAGCTGGATTTTAATATTTTTTATTCTTGTTTTATTAGTAAATAAAAATATAAATAACTTAGTTATTATTATTAGCACCACGTCTTACTACCCGTTTCGGGTTATACAAAATTACGCCAATATGTAATGGTAGGGTGATTGTGAAATAAAATGGAGGACCTACAATTTAACGTGGGATCTGAACCACGGTTGAGGCCTGGCATTCCACACATTCACAAGTTATTATTAATATACTTCTTGTCAGAGGCGAAGGAAGGGTTTGGCAATCAGATTAATATGTGCTGGGACCAAGGATTGAACCCCGGACCCCCAACACAGAGGTCTCACACCTTACCCCTAGACCACCAGGTCGCCCAAAATCTTAGTTTAGTCTTACAAAATGCTAGACAGTACTATACTTTTCTTACAATTGAGGCACAACCTTCGATGCGCTGATCAATTATTAGAGGTTAGCTTTAGTTAGGTTGGTTAGTATCTAAATAAACCGGTCTTAGACTGGCCTAAAAACTAGTTGGTAATATGATACTACTATCATTATTCCTTTATAGTTATTGATAATATAAATTGAAAGTAAGCTACAGATCTCATAGCCTGAACTATAAATGTGTGAAAGTAGATCTGGTAATTTTTATAGCTGTCAGATATCTCCAATCATTAGAAAATTAGGGTATGGCTTTGTTTAAAATGGTTTTGTCCAAACTTTTCACAGGTGGGTGCTAGTGCATATATTTAAAGCTATCCTCTCATAATGTCATGTAGTTTAAATCTCTAAGGAATGGCAAGCACACTTTAACAAATTGTTATTGTAATACAATTATGTAATTTATACTATTACATAGACAAAGGTGACGATACTCATATTGTTTGATGTTCCATTAGCCTGACGTTAAATGTTTAAATATCGGCAAGGTGTAGTGAGGTGTTTATTCCTGAATAGTTTATCATTCCTAAGCAATTAGTTTTTTTTAACATTAACCAAGATGGGTAGTAAGACTTTGGCGAGGAAAACATATTTTAAGACATAAGGTTGCATGAACAGTGTTGTCGGAAGCTGCGTATTTTAAAACCAAAATAATAATCGTGTCGTTAGTTACCAAACAGATATTATTATTGACAAATATTTTAAAGTTTATTATTAAGGGATATATATTATTTAAGAATCAATAAATGTGTTGTAAAAAGATATATGATTATAAAATATATCAAAGAGAGTGTTATTAAAAAGGAAACAAGCTGGAAAGATATACGAGTACATTAAACATGATTAATTATGTCATTTTTTAAGATGTAATTAATAATGTTTCACAAGCTTGTTTAGTTTTTAATGCGTCTCTCTTTGATATCTTTTATAAATGTATATATAATTGTATAACACGTTGTTTGATTCATAAATAATACTTATGATTAGTAACAACTTTATTTTGTATCATGTATAATTCAATATCTAAGCATGTACACCTGTCTGGATTACAACTTTAATTGCTTGATTTCTGAAGCTGAAATGATTGGTACATCTGAACCAGTAATTCGATTATGCTTTTCATAGAATTTTTAGAACACAGGTGTATACTGTACATTTTCCTTCTCTCATACCATGTTAGGAACAAAACTATGATTGAATGTTAGAACTATCAAACTCACCTAAACGTGCAAGCATTATTACACACAAACACAGTAAACCACCAGTAGTAATACATTTATGATAGATAATATTAATCAAATTTTAAGAAAACGGTGTAGGAGGTAACCAATTAAAATGATTATTTTTTGTTGAAAAACTTAAAGTTGAAAGAGAATATAAGCAACAGTGATAATAAATACTGTACTTATTATTTACATGTTGTAGTCAACACAAATTGCTTTCCGGTTACTAAAAATAATAAAATAATATTAAAAGATATAATTAGACATGTAATCCGGAAGCTTTATTTTATATATAGATTATGCATACAAAGCTCGCATTATGCGCCCCAAAAACCTTTGGAGGTAAATAGTTAGGTACAAAGTTAAAGATAAATTATATTTGGGGGTAAGTGAACGGTGGTGAACCCAAAAAAGATTGAATACCACTGCTCAAGAAAATTCACTACCTATCCTGAAAATACTTTGATTTTAAGGGGGATTAAAATTTTAATATATACGTTTGAAAAAAAACCACTCGTGAAATAAAAGGGTGAAGAAACATTTGCGACTATGTTTTATTGTAAGCTATAATTAATTTCTACCTAATTTTAAGACATTAGGTGATCCTTATTTTATTGATTCTTCCAAAACTTAGAGGTATATAATTTTTAATGATAATACTGAATAAAATACTTTCAATCAAGAAATATTTATGTTCAGATTGGAACTGTTAACTCTTCATTTTGATAGTTTAATTCTATTAATTCTTTTACTTATATAATTTAAATTAAATAAATTGTAATTATAAAATAAAACTAATATTGTTATAGCTATATTAAAATAAGGTTAAATTTGACCTTGATATGTTTATTATAAATACCTAAATAATGGGTCTACTCAACCTTACCTTTAAACTATCGATTACAAATTAAAATATTACTAAAGTAAGCCTGCTCTTACACAAATTACACATATCAAGATGCGGATTAAGGTTAAAACCCAACTGCTTGATGCTCTGTTTGATATTAACATTAAAATTCTGGTAAATACTTTCACGTTCTCACACATTAATTCACGTGATATGCAGTTATTACATTGATAGATAAGCCTATTATCAGTACACATAAAATACCACTCATATCATAGCAAAAGGTTATTATGGTTGGCTGCTACAAAATACTTTTGTATTTTCTAAACGGTGCTTCAAATATGCATTAAAAATAAAATAATGGTATACCTATAAAATAACATTAATAAAATAGTGAAATGGCATGAATATCAATATTAATAAGCCAAAAGTGAAGGGGATGTTAAAACACAAAAGGCCGCTTAGAATCAAAATTGGAAATCAATATCTGGAAAACATAGAGCACTTCAAGTACCTGGGAATTTTACTGACAAAGGATTACTATACTACTGCGCCAAATGAATTAGGTCAAGGATCGTCATGGTCAAGGGATAAGAAGGGGTTACTGCTGACCAGCAAGTTTAGTTTGGAACTGAAGAAGAAACTGAATAAATATTACATTTGGATCATCTTAGGATGAACTATCTACTGAACGACGTCATAGAAGGCAAAGTTGAGGGAAAGAGGAGCTTAGGAAGAAGGAAGATTCTAATATTAAATGTCTTGAAGGAAAGAAGAAAATTCTGGGAGGAGCTGAAAGAGGAGGCAGAGGACAGGTTGCCTCGCCGGTTTAATTTCACTGACAAAAGGAATTGACCGGTCGTAAGACAGAACACATAGTAATAATAATAATAATAATAGTGATAATAGTAAAATTACTAACAATAATAAATTAATAATAATAAGTTTATAAAAGGATATTTCAATAAAAATTGTATTGCACTAAATATTCCAACTAAAGGCCCTTCTGACAGAAATGAGGAGATCATATTGGTAACGTGGCGATGCCTTCAGAGGCATCGGTACCCCGCTTTGGACTTGTACTGTTCTTCCCCCCTCAGGTAACTCTCAATCCTTGGTCTGTTATTACGGGGGAAATGAGACGTTGCACCAGTCATGAATCAAGCAATAATAACTTAATCTTCCTTCGCTCTTGTCTCAATATCTTCCCCTCTCTCTCTTTCTTAGACATGTGAGGCACGACCAGTGAATCAGAATGTGGTGTGCGTTGGAATGTTGGCAACATTGTTCGTCTCATCGGACATATCCTTGTGAAGGGGGCTCAACACACGGCCTGTGAAACAACTATTAAGGGGTCACGATAATTTAATTCAATACATTTCAAGGGATATTTTTCTTTATTTAATTTTCAAAAAATTAATGGTTCTTCTAGATTGTCATTGTCAAGGAACCTTAAACCATTTCTAGTCTTTCTTTATTCTGTAGGGTGATCTGGAAGTCTAGGGGTAAGGTGTCAGACTTATGTGCTGGCGGCCGGGGTTCAATCCTCGGTCCCGGCATAGATTTATCTGATTACTAAACCCTTCCTTCCCCTCTGACAAGACATCTTGTGAATGTGGGGAATGCCAGGCCTCCACCATGGTTCGGATTCCACGTTAAACTGTAGGTCCTCCATTTCATCTCACAATCACCCTACCACTACACATTAGCGTAAGTCCGTATAACCCGAACGGGTAGTAAGACACGGTGCTAATAATAATAATAATAATAATAATAATTTATTCTGTATAAAATATATTAACCTGATGTTTATGTCAGTGGCGTGTTGTAAAGAGTTTCTAAAGTAAGACCCGCCTCGGTGGCGTAGTTGGCTAACGCGCTTGTCGTGTTGAGCTCAACCGCTGAGGACGGGGAGATCGAGGTTCGAATCTCGGTCGGGTGAACTGGGGGTGGCTTTTCCTAAATGGTTTTCCACTCTCCCTCCACGCAAATGCGGGTTCAGTTCCTCTATTTCAACCTTTCAAATTCCTAGTCCATTAGAGTAATTGGTACTTAAAGCGTATAACCCAAACGGGTAGTAAGACGTGGTGCTAAACATTATTATTATTATTATTATCCTAAAGTAAGCAGAGTAAACTGTACCCGTGGTATGTTCTTATCACAGAGTAGAGTACTCATATCTCACGTATCAACTAAAATGTATTCTCATGTGAGTTCCGTAGAACAGGTTGTATGTATAGTTATTGGTCAAATGGAGGACATTTTGTGAAAGAACATTATTATCATAGGTACAGTTTTACAAGCTCTTACTACCCTGGCAACACTCCACTACACGACACATGTTTGTCTATATCTGCTGCCATTTAATACTATCCTGAAAATGTTTAAACAAGATAATAAAGCTTTACTAAACTTAGTACTCAAGTCAGCAATGGTGGGAATTACAGGACAACGAGTGATATCACTGCTGAGACAACTTTGTGTCTTAAGGAGAAAAGTATTATTATCTTCGATCTCTCTCAGTTAACTGTTGACAAACCTCCTCGCTCTCATTTACGTTGGATGGGCTTTTTCTGGGGGTAGGAAGGGGCTACTGGCAACCTCGACTAACCAGCGTTGCGAAACTTGTCTTATATTTGAGGGGAGATTAACCACACAAAAACGAGGAAGTGACAATCTTGTTTCCTAATAGTAACCATGCAGTTATCTTAGCGATTATATCCAATCTAGGATGATTCATCGATGATGGAAAGGTCAGGGGCTGAACCCCAGACGAGTGTTTTTTTCTTCTAAATGATAACCCATTTTATATCCATGCAAATGTTGGGATATTTCCTTTAAATCCAGATTTCCTCATACCTGCCCCAGTAGTGTGATTATTATAGGTGACCTGGCGGTCTAGGGGTATGGTGTCAGACTTCTGTGCAGGCGGCCGGGGTTCAATCCTCGGTCCCGGCACAGATTTATCTGATTATCAAACCCTTCCTTCACCTCTGACAAGACATCTTGTGAAATGTGGGGAATGCTAGGCCTCCACCGTGGTTTGGATTCCACGTTAAACTGTAGGTACTCCATTTCATCTCACAATCACCCTAGCATTACACATTAGCGTAAGTGCGTATAACCCGAACGGGTAGTAAGACGCGGTGCTAGTAATAATAATAATAATGTAAGTATAGATTGGATGGAATGTAAGACGATGTGCAAAAAAAACCTTTTGTTTTGATGTGGTTGGATATAATAATTTCATACACAGACATGGTTTTGATTTTGTGTATGTACATAATCTTAATATCCGTCCGGGTTATCAATGGAGAAGAAATGTGCACACATTTTCCCGAAAGAATAGGGAAAAACAATACAGCAAAAAAAAGCACCGGTTTGGCCAGATGAGACTAACTTGACGTCCCGCCCGTGGGTCCACCGATGAGGGTGTAAAGATTTGAGATGGAACATCTTCTATCTTCTATTTGAGTTTGATTCTGGTATTTACTTGAGAAACTGATACAGGAACATTAAAATGTCCTGAAGATGGTGCCGTTGATGTGCCGAGACATGTAGAATGTTTTTCAAGGCTGTTTCTACACAGCTTACAAAGGAGCAAGGGAATTATCCAGATAAGAAATAGAATGCAATTATCAATTGATATGATTCAACATTTCTTCACCAACAAATTTAATAAAATCAAATGTTGAAATATTTTCAATTTGTTTCAATATTTCTTTCTAATTTTATACAGCCAAGCATTAAACCTCTAGTCAATTGTTAATTTTCTAGCTATATATTTTAATTTATGATATTTAAAGGGTTGTGCCTTGTGCCTTTTCATGTGTATTTTTAATTGTTCTTTATGTGACCTTGACTCACATTTTTAATGTGTCATTTTAATAATTTTCTTATATCTTATAACTTATGTGTAATTTTTAAATAATTAATTTATTCTAATTGTTAACTAATATACACATACTCACTATATCAAAAGTCTGCAATTTCACGTAAAAAATAAAATTATTTTTTACTTTATATTCAAATATACCAATAATTTTCATATTGAATTCTATTATTATAAATCTTCTATTATGAAAAAGGTTTCATAAATATTTTACAGAAAATTTCTTAGCTATTTTAATCGAACGAATGAAATCGATATATGTCTTGAGTCTTAAAACTAATACTTCAGTTTAGATCCTAAAAACGCTAACACCAGAAACATAATCAAAATAGATTAAAAAAAAAGAACTCTTCACACACTCATGTAACTACTAGAGTGTTTGGAGATCGAGTTTTTCTTCTACGTCGAGTCTGCCGTAGACCAGATTTTTTAATACCTAAATATTTCAATCAAGGCTTTTTATGAATATACCTACATCCTCTTTCACCGGGATTAAATAGACTGAAACTTTTACGATTAAAAAACTTACAAAAAACATTAATCCTTTCTTGGGTGACATAGGAAAAGTTATGTTAGCTACATCACAAATCAAATTTTACGCTCACTAAATTTGAATCAGAAACAGACTGTTCACCAAAGCTAAAACTGTTCAAACACATTCTCTAACTTATGAGAAGATTGTAATGAGAGATTCCTTAGGTAAGGAACCTAATGAGTCGATATTAGATATGGAACGGAGTTCCCCAAACTTCCAGTTTTACTGCTGTAATAAAGTGGAAGTTTGGTAATTTGTAAATCCTATCCTAATATACACTGCACATAGGCCTATGTCTTCGCAAATTTATTCCAACTAATCGCTAGTTTCTCTATCAAAATGCACGCAATGAAAAAAATGTAATCAACATTCCAATGTTTTCCTGATAGAGACAAATTCTAGGTTTAATGAATAATTAATTAAATTGAAAGCTGATCTACTCTGTTAATTGCGTTTTACTGCACGCCTATACCGTAATGTAAATTTGTGCGTTGATGATTAGGATTTTATTAAAACATGTTGTTTGTCAAGTAAAAACAACAGGTTTGGGGGGGTGTATTCAATATTCTCTCAATATATGGCCAGCCGGGAAATATTAATGGGGAAATGGGGGTCATGAATGTTTTGGGGGAAGTGCACAATGTATTTTAATTAAAGTTAATAAAGTGACGTGTCTAAAAATAATGTTGCCATTTATTTTCCTTGGCAACTGACAGACCAATCAATATAGCTTTATGTATTTAAAAAAAAAAAAAATTAATTTGTCTCTATATATGATAACCTACTGGCCACAGCGATCGCTAAGGGGTTTGAGGTGTTTAGACACAAATACGCTTGATCATTGTTTACGATAGAGGTCGGGATTGAAAGTTTGAAACGAGGATAGCTTAGGGTGGTTTATCTGGAATTCACACTGTGCTTTTTACATCCTCTCTCCACGCGGATGGCATTTATTTAAAGTTACATTCATCATCATTACTTCCTAGACAATCCATTATTGTCTTTAGCATATAGGTATGTCGTTTTTTTATTCAATACATATATTTTCCTCTACCCGAGGGGTAGGTCTGTCGTAGCTTCATATGCCTTAGGGGACGCCCAGACTGGGAAAGTGCGCGAGCAACAAAATATAAAATAGAACACAATGATTGTTGTGATGAGAGATGGCCAGATTGGAGCGTGCGAGCGAGCGACTGAGCGCGCACGCACTTGAAAAAAAAAACTGATTATATTTTTCAAGTATGCGTGGTCGACCCGGAACAGTCTAGTTTACAGGCACTAGCCAATATTATTGTATTTATGTAATATTATTGTTGGTTCATTGAGTGCTAGGAAAACTTCTAATTTTGATATTTTTATTATTATCGATAGGTTGGGTACACTGGCCACTAACGGCCTAATTTAATTGTTAAGATCATAAACCATATATATATATATAGAGAGAGAGAGAGAGAGTAAGTAGCCCCATGGCTTCTTTGTTGCTGACTGACAGCTCACAGCTGACTTCTGACAGTTAACATTTAGGTATATACTTAAATTTTGAATGTTAGAAGCAATAGCTGCCAAACACATGTCATTGCAAATCATATGGCTTGACGTAGGGATACATAATTTGGTATGGTCACTTTTCAAAGCTTTTAGCTGTCATCTGTGAGCTGTCAGTCAGCACCAAAGAAGTCATGGGGCTACTGTACATATATATATATATATATTCGTAAAATTGATATGTTTAAATACTTCAATATTAGAATCAAAGTAGGCCTTTACAGATAAGAATCACCATTAGCGTGGAGAGAGGCTGAGAAAACCACAACCATAAATAACTTGTCTAAGACCACCCTCAGTTCACTGAGCCAAGATTTGAACCTTTGCCTCCTTGTCAAAAAATATCGAGAGCTACTTGGTAATCACGTGTTCGCTCGCTCGCGCGTACGCTTGTCAGTCTGGCTGAACTCTTATAGTCTACCTTAAGACTAAGGCAGGCACAGAATCCAGTCCCCGACCATTATTTTATCAATGTGAAAGGGTAAACCCACATTTTCATCAATAATAAATTTTTGACCATACCGGGAAACAAACATGGGACCCTTATGTCACTAAGCAGACACTTTACCAACTTAGTTAATGTGTTCGACCATTTCTTCCTAGCCTCAACCAAAAATAACACTTTTATTGAACTTACAAACAATTTTCAGAAATACATTAACACTAATTATTGTATTGCTAATAACCAGCAGCAGCGAGCAGGTGTTTAAAGGCAACGGTCTTTGTCTCGCCTGGTTTTGTAGTAACGGGGAGTCTTGGGTTCAAGTTCTGGCCAAGTATACTAATGTGTTTTTTTCCTTAATGTCTTCCCACACATCCTCCATGTAAATACAGGTACAACTCCTCTAAATTATCCTTCCTCATTCTTACCTCGCTAATATAAGAATCCGGATAGCCAGGTTGGGTAGTAATACGTAGAGCACGATAAAATATATTATTAATAGTAAATTAGCTTATTGCCTATACAATCTGTTATGATGACATTTTTGAATGTGTATTATTTATGTCATTAAGATAAATTTTAAGAAATGTTGATTGTAGTTAAATTCTAATAAACAAAAGTTCAATTCATATAGATAACTAAAATACTATTTTATGCATGGATACATTATATATATCTCAAAACTCTGCCTTACAGCTATCTGCATTTATGTGATCTCTAAAAATTGCGTAACCATAAAATATAAACAGCTAAATATCCAAAAATACACCTCCATCTATGCTTATACGAGATAAGCTTTAAGATAGTATCTTACAGGTAACCGGTGGCCTCTAAAAGCCAGTGAACAAAATTAAATGATCGCTAGTTATAAATCATGGACTTATATAAAATTAAAGTGTTCCTCAGCCTATGCTTAGGTTTAAGAAGACCTATACTTGAGTGTGTATACGTATTTCAGATGTCAGGATTTAGAAGAAAGGTAACAGCATGTTCCTAAAGGCCTAAATACCTTACATTTTGAAATTTATTAGTTTTAAACATACTTTTAAAGGTGACATTAGTATACTTCCAACGACTCTTTACGATAAATGTTGCATACTGAGATACAAATTAAACTATAAAAAATATAAATAAATTTCATCAAACGGTCATTTTTTGAACAGAATAGCAACAAACAATATATGATATTTAAGGGTTATTCTAAAGTTTTTGTAGCTATAGAAATGTCAAGAAACCCGCCTCTGTGGTCAAATAGTCTAAGGCGTAACGTTCACAATATACAGGACTTCCGATGATGGAGAGATCGGGATTCAAATCCTAGTCGGATATACTAAGGAAGATTTCTCTAAATTATTTGCCAATCACCTTCTTTGTAGATGTGGGTAAACTATCTTTATATTTACCCTTCCTTATACCTAGCACAATAGGGTAATTATTGCGTAGCCCAAACGGATAGTAAGACGCGATGTTAAACTAAAACTGCTAAAACTATTGCAATGTGAAACTATGTCCTCTCAAGAAATAGGTGGCTCTCGCACAGCACCTATCTATTCTCGTATTAACTGCAAAGTCACTGCGTCTAATCTGTTCCATTATCATTGTCGGTATACCGGTACTTTCCCCATTCTTCTGTTACCAATTTGCATAGCTTTCAAACAGACGCTCGGTAATTGAAACTTACCAAATTTGAGTAGCACCTCAATTATCTATGAGAGCATTCAAACTACTAGGTCTGAAATTACAGAGCAAGGTAAGAATATGGGATATATTGTTGAAGATCCCTTCTGGCAAAGTGAAGCAGCTAATGAGGTCCTCTATAAGCTAACATAAAAAAAAGACTTAGACAAGAAATTATTGACCTGAAGTATAAAAGGTTATAAAAAGTTACTAAGAATAAACCAATAAGTTAGAGTATTTTTATTTTAAAAGCTGACAATGAATTTAATTTAAGATTTAACACACATGAAAATATTCATAAAACACAATATTTACATTTTTAGATAGTAAAGAATAGTGGTCCTTTAATAACATTTAGCTTGAGAGCCTTTGTTACAACACAAACAGAGCTAAAACATACATATATAATCACGCCGTTACCCTACGGGTTAGGCAAAAAAACCTTTGCATATAGTTAAAAAAAATAACTCCATACTTAATCCAACTTAACTAAATTTATTCACACTTCCCTTCCCTTGAATACTCCTTTCCCTTCAACAACCTTCATACACCGAGTCATACATGCTATTTTATTCTTAAGATTCTTAATGTCTCTCTTTTTAAAAGATTCGTCTACAATATTCAACCAAATTTTACAAGATGTATCCCTTCCTTTCGATTCATACATTCTACCTTCATATATTTTCTTCGTCACTCGTTCAACACTCATCCTCTAAACATGCCCAAACCAACGTAAGATGTTTATTTTACATTGACCTGTTTATTGGATCCCTTTAAAACCGCACTCCTTCAGCACCCATTAATTACTGACGCTGTGACGCATATGAGTTTTTCCACATAGATTTCTTAAATATATCATTCCAATAAAAAAATTAAAATAATTAGTCTCAGTAAATTGATAATGTTTATTTTTAAAATATCTTAGTTTTAATTATGTTCAGTGGATGATTTTGTACAATTAACATAATTACCAATTCATATTTTCTACTTGATAATATATATTTTTTCAGTTAGGAAACTAGAGTTTAAGGCTGGTAAATATAGTCTAATATGAGTATTAAATTTAAATAACTCTAAATGTTGAAAATATTAATAGTTTTGACTAGAAAGATGTTGCTCCTCATTACATGACAGTGAACGAATGATTTAAAAAAGAAAAATCATATTTTATCTATAATAGACTAAAAATATATTTAAAAATTATCATTTTGGTTTTTTAAAAGTACAAAGTATCTCGTTACCCACCCGGTCCACCCTAATATTTACACTTATGTGGTAGGGATAATTAATGTAGAATATTAGAGGAATTTGACCAAAGGTTGTATTGTGAAAGTTGAGTGGATTGTTTTTTAAACCCACAATATACATGGCTGGTATTCAATCCCCAATCTCTTTTGTCCTGGAAACTCAAATCTGATGAGGTTAATGCCTTATCCCGTTTGCTAATTGATGTGGGTCCTTATAATAAATTCATCAATTTTAGTATACTAGTATTTTACAATTAATCTTAAGGGTGCTCTGATTTATAGAACTGATAAATATACCAGCACAGGTATTTATTTACCAATGCAATGACGTGGTGTGGAGCGTTTTAATTATAAGCAAAGCTAGTTAATATTATACCTTATCTACGGTAGGAAAGATAGTGACAGCTAGCAGACTTATTTATTGCAAACATTGGCTAGATATAATGACTCTAATAGAATAGGCATAAAGAAAGAAGTATTTTGAAGTTATCCTGCCCACATTTGCGTGAAAGGAGAGCTGTGGAGGGGAAAAATAAAGAAAAACCAACTTCATAAAACCCAACCTCGATTCAAACCCCGATCTCCCCGTCTTCAGAAGGTCGTCTAGCAGAAGAGTAAAAGCAATAAAATACTATATTATCAATCAAAAGTGTTCTCAAACGATTTTAATAATATTTTCTTAAGGTTTACTGTATAATTGGAATTTTTAAATTTAATGAAAAAACCAAACAATATACCTTATTAGTAAAACTATGATTTTTGTTTCGTGGTTGTGGCAACAAGAGATATTAAATTGTAATAAATAATACATTAGAAATGTATTACATTAACACTTGTGTCTTTTTATAACTGGCCACCAAAATAATTAAATCTGTTTTTATAATTTAGATAAAGAACCATACAAAACAGAAGTTTCCTAATTAAACGTTTTAATTTTGTAAATAGTGCATGAACACAACCGAATACGACCTAAGGTCATCACCATCTTAATTTATGAAGAGAACGCGGCATTTTAGGTCTCGTTTGGAAAGGATTACTAAGAGAGCCACAGACATCGCTTCCGAACATAATAAACATTTAAATGTTCATGTTCACAGGTTAGTGTTTAAATTTTGTAATAACGGTTAAAATAAAAATTAAATTAAACCAAATTGTCTGTTGTGAAAGTTTTCCCTTCCAAAAGTGACAGCAACTCATATTATTTTCTGGTGAATGGACACGTAGCTTATTTAGCTGTCACCACGTCTCCTAGCGTAGTTGAAGTTAATACGCGCGAGCTATTATGATCCCTCTCTATGACCTTTATTGGCAAGGTATCATTAGGAAATACATACATATCCCATCTGAGGTGAGACCCGCCTCGGTGGCTTAGTTGGCTAACTTGGGCTTACTGAGTTTTTTTTAGTCTACCTTCTCACAAGTTCAATACCATTTCATGTAAATTCTATTCCCTTCCGTTCCTCAAGAGTATATATAAACATACACACACACATATATATATATATATATATATACATATGTATATGTGTATATATATATATATATATATACATATGTATATATATATATGTATATATCAAGATGAATATTAAGACGCGGTGTTCACTATTATAGTAACAATACTACACATAAATGCCAGGCCTCCACGGTGGTTCGGATTCCACGTTAAACTGTAGGACCTTCATTTCATCTCACAATCACCCTACCATTACACATTAGCGTAAGTGCGTACAACCCGAACGGGTAGTAAGACGCGGTGCTAATAATAATAATAATAATAATACACATACTTCGGTGTGGGCGCATGGTGTAAGGCGTCATTCTAAGAATAGACTAGACAGCCGATGATGTTGATATCTGGGCTATAATCGTGGTCGGGTGTACTGAAGATGTTTTTACTAAATGGTTTTCCACTCTCCTTCTAGCAAATGTGGATAAAACTAATTTAAATCCAACATTACTCATTCATAGCCCATTAGCTTAGTCAGTACATGTGCGTACAACCCGAATACTTATTAAGACGTGATGCTAAAAAAAAACACCTAATAAATCAACGATTTCAAGGTACCTGTTTGATATTTTTTCTAGTACCGCGTCTTACTACCCGTTCAGGTTACACGCCTATGTACTAATTAGGTTAGTGATTTTAGGGATTGGGAAGGCCATATTTAGAGGGAAGGGATAGTGGAAAATCATTTAGGAAAAACTACCCTCCATGCACCTGACCGAGATTCAATCTCTCCGTTATCGGCAGTCTGTTTAATTTATCTATTTATTATTTAGCAGCGCATCTTATTAGCCGTTCAGGTTATACGCTTCAGCTGTCTAGTCTACTGCGAGAGTAGCTTGTTGGAGCACGCGACCGCTGAAGCAGGTTTGGTTGGTATTAAGCTAAAGTCTACCATATCAATAAGTATTGCAGACCTTTACAATAGCCCCACCAACATGATTACCAATGGTTATGCATCACCTCCTGCTCTTTAAAAAAAATCTAGTGTATTCAATGGGTGGAGAAGTGTGCGCGAGTCTAGTGGGTTCACTATCACGTGACACACTGCTACTTCCGGTTCGTGTCCCGACTTGACCGGAAGTAGCAGCGAACAGGATTCGAGAGTGGCACCTCCCATATCGCTAATGGAGTTCCTCTGTCACCCCCCACACGTGACAGCGGTAGCAGTATCGACATTCTTTGTGGGCCACCGTAAATGTTATTCAAACTGTCTTTCTAACAGTAGTGGAAGATGGGACGACGGCTCACTATTTTGTAGCATCATGTCAAGTTTAAGTGTAAAAAAAAAAAGATACGTACTTTATATAATTGAATAATTCTTTTAATTTATCTTTAAATTACCAATGAAATTAGCCATTTAGTAAATACCAGTTACCCACTTCAGTGGCCGCATGGTCTAATTCGTTACTCTCGCAGTTGACAAGACTGCCGATTATGTGGAGATCAAGGTTAGGACTTTTGGCGGGGGTAATACTGGAAGTAATTTTTTTCAAAATGAGTTTCTACCTTCCTTCCACGCAAATGCGTGTACACTTCTTTAAAAATATAATACCATTAGCGTAATTAGTACATAAACGCATAAACGAACGAGTAATAAGACGCAATCCTAAAAATAGCTACAGTCGAGGTTTCATTATAATAAATTTATATGACAATTAGAAAAGCTACTGGATCTACTTTCACCTATTTTTCAAGTCATATGAACTGCAGCAACCACTTTTTAAAGATTATAATTTCATATAAAATAATACTATTATTATGATTATCAGCACCGCGTCTTATTACCCGTTCGGGTTATACGCACTTACGCTAATGTGTAATGGTAGGGGTGATTGTGAGATGAAATGAAGGACCTACAGTTTAACGTGGAATCCGAACCATAATGGAGGCCTGGCATTCCTCACATTCACAAGATGTCTTGTCAGAGGTGAAGGAAGGGGTGGTAATCAGATAAATATTTTCCGGTAAATAATAATAATAACAAATGAAAATGCTGTTAATGGTTTACTGAAACAATATGTTTTTCTTCTATATAAAGTTTATCCTACCAACATACTGGCTTAGCGGGAACTTAACGTTAGTTTTTAACTAATTATTTACAGATTTCTAACCCTAGTTCCGAGAACTTATTTTCCTTTATCCTTTTTTTTTATTATGAGTCTTATTACCCATCTGGATTAAACGCATTTTAATGAAGCTAGTGAGCTGGATATGAGGAAGGTATAAATTAGTGTAAATGTGCCATAATTTGCGTGAAGGGAGAGTGGAAAACTGTTATGAAATAAATGCTCTCATTAATGCATCCAACAGAGAACTTATCCCATCAGATCCCATTCCCCAGCAAACCAGACAAAATTAATTTGACATGCATCGATGGCCGCATGGTCTACAGCGTCACTCTTGTGTTAAACTAGACTGCTGATGACAGGGAGATGTGGTTTGAATTATGGTCAGGTGTAGTGAGGGTGATTTTCTAAATGGTTTTCCACTCTACCTTCCCACAAATGCGAGGTACATTTACTATTCATATAGCCTTCCTAATCTCTAAAACCATAATCTTAATTATAATATAAGCGTACAACTCAAACAGGTGGTAAGACGTAGTAATAAAATAAAAATTATTACAACTTTCATCCTGAAAAGAAATGTCATGATTATGGCTAAAGTCAATGTTTCAAAAATTGTCTGTACATCAAATAAAATTGAGAATCATCTCTAACTTACTTTTTCATATACGGTACCATATTGCTTTTTAAGAGAATAATTCCATGAGAATCCGTTTATTTCTACTTTATAGCAACTGAAAGCCAATATATTTTGCAAAATTTAACTGAAATACAGCAAAGAGAGAGGTTTCCTCTATAAGACCTGCAATTCCCTCAGAGGTGATACTGTAGTAATTAATTCAAGTTCAAGTATTACATCAATAAATCAAGTTTTTGAATAGGAAAATTGAATTGATTTAAATCTCTAAAATAGTTTCATATCAGGTTGAATATGAAAATACAAATATACTCGAACATACTCCTTCACATCTTAATGAAAACCATATTTCTCTTACAAACATAGGGGTGACCCGGTGGTCTAGGGGTAAGGTGTCAGACTTCTATGCTGGCGTCCGGGGTTCAATCTTCGGTCCCGGCAAAGATTTATTTGATTGCCAAACCCTTCCTTCACCTCTGACAAGACATCTTGTGAATGTGAGGAATGCCAGGTCTCCACCGTGGTTCGGATTCCACGTTAAACTGTAGGTCCTTCATTTCATCTCACAATCCCCCTACCATTACACATTAGCGTAAGTGCGTATAACCCGAACGGGTAGTAAGACGCGGTGCTAATAATATTAATAATAATAATCTTACAAACATAATCATTAATAGCTTTATTTTAAACTCATTTTTGTAATAATTTTGTTTTCTTGTATATCCACATAATATCCAATAATTTATTGCTACTGTCTTCATTATTAGCACCAAAAAAGTAGGGTTGTCCAACACATTGATCTACATTTATATGTTTGTCAGCATTCTATTTTTGTTAGAAGCCTAAGAATTTGTATAAAATAATCGAATCGTTATTTTAACCGCTTTAATGTTTGTATGATAAGCTTGTTGATTTTTGCTTCAAAACTTTCTAGTCTTAGGGAATTTTTATTATTTTCAAAAGCACACAGAAAACTTGAAAAATAAATTTATTACAAGAATAATCCATAAGTTTTAGTGCAACAAACTTATACAGTATGGCAAATAAGAATCAACCTAGGTTTGAGCTTCCTGCACAGTGATGCTAACTTTGAAAAAGTCAGGTACCACTGTGGAATAATAATGTAAAATATAAGCCTGGATTAAAAAGATTGGTCTCTACCAACTTGGCTGCATGGGTTGCAGTGCGTGAAATGTCTGAAGACGTCGAACAAGTTTCACCATGTCGTCAATCATTTAAGAGTAAAAGATGCGTTCTCCAAGCTGCAACAGTTAGCTTTGACTTCATATGGAGCCGCGTGGATACGACCACAACAGAACGTGGCGACAACAGCCGCATGCGACAGTAGCAAGGTTTTTTTTCGAAGACATGACTCCAGCCGCAGTCACAGGTAGCTGCTACCGCTTGGACAACGCACCTTAAGGATGTGTATATGGGGTCACTCAAACTTTCGTAGCACATCTATATTGTGGGCATGGCGCTGCGAAGCAGTTCTTAATGTCAAGGACACATCTATGACCGGTCGGGCACACGACGCCTCGACACGCGTCCAGAGACGCCGCAGATACCCCCAGGAGCACCACCGACAGTAACAAGATGGCGACCATCACTACGGTCGAAGTGGACAGTTTTGACATTCCTGCAAAATAAGAATTTGTCTGTTAACTAAGGCTTAAGATGATTAGTAGATTTTCATATTGAAGATGGGCAGAATAACCTCTTGATTATAATTTTGGTAGAATGATAGCTCCTGGGGATATCGTTCTTGCTCATTCGTGAGCCAAGACCAAAAGCCATCTTTTCTAATCAAAGTAAAGTACTAACATACCATTACTATCATTCACAGTAACCCAAATATTATATATATATATATATATATATAGAGGCATATCTGTAGCCGTATAGTATAAGGCGTCAGACCTAGGTGTCCAATCTCATCACTGACGGAGGAGATTGGATTTATAATCTCTGCCAGGCACACTAGGGATTGTTTTATGATCCTTTATTTATACTGTTGAGGGCACTTCCTTTAATATACCCTTTTCAGGCCTATCCCTTAAATTAAATCGTTTATAAATAATAACTTCTGTCTTGAACGCACTAACTATCTTTAGTACGCCAGCTGTTGTTTTATGTTAGTTTTGTATTTTGTATAACTTAATTTATTTGGTAAAAAAAAAGTACTGCATTAATCTTTTGTTAACTAGTTTTTAATAAGAAAAAGCTTCAAATTTGCTTTAGAGAAGTAATCTAACTACATATATACGTATTAAATTACCACAGTGAAAGAATTATTAAAATATAAGTGAGTAGAAGTTGAGTGTAAATGATTTAGCGATAGTGTTGTTAGACTAGGATATTAAATCTTAATAAGTTAATAATACATCCTTTCTACTGTTTTATTTTACTAATATTGTGTTTGCCAATTTTTTTATTTTGTATATTTTTATTTTATGACCTTATTGAGTAGTCTACTCAATTGAAATTAAATTTTATCTGTTTGTTTGCTATTTAGCTTGATTTATTATTTGGGATTAATCAAATTTAAGTTAGTTTTTAGGTCAAGAGCACCTTTAAAAACAGCAAGAGGATATTTTTATGAACATTTTAAGTAAGTTTATAAACATAGTACTATATTAGAAAACGCAAAGAAACAGTTTCTACCTAAAATTAATCCCCATAAAATATATATAACTTATTTATTATCTGGGCTCGAACCAGGGTTCACTTAAACTGAAGTTAATTTCCTACCTACTTGGATACACATTAAGAAGTATTCACTAATCGTAATGGCAAGAAAACACTAGATACAATTTATGGTAAAACTATTGTGCGAAGTTAAATAAATGTATCAATTATAATGTAAAATAGTAGACCGATATCAATATTGAATTAAATCACTAAGGCCATTTTTTTAAACATTCATATTATAAAAAAAATGTCATCAGTAAAATACCAAAAACAGAATTTACCCTCAAAAACAAGTATAAAGCTTTATTTTCATGTTCATGTCAAACCCTCCTTACATACATTTCAAGCAAAATCCTATAGCAATTTTCATAATAATTCAAATTTTCAAAATACACTCACTGAATGGACTTTTATCGAATTTTTACCTGAAACCAAGTAAATAGTGTTATTTGTCATGTTAAACATTTCCAAGATATATATTTGGAACCAGATCGCTTGAGCAAGTTGTAAAATATTTAAAGTTTTTGGAAAATTAATCCTAATTAAACTATCCATAAGTAAGTTTTCACACAAAGAATAATCATAGAGTTTTATTTGTCATACTACATAATTTCCAGATACACATTTAAAACAAAATTACTAGAATTTTTTTTGAAATATTTAGAATTTAAAAAAATATTCTAACAGTGAACTTACCCATCAGCTAATTTTTTTAGCCAAAAACCAACTAAATAGGGCTATTTACTATGTCGCTCAAACCCTAGATAAGCATCTTAAACAAAATCGTTAAAGCCATTTGCGAAAAAAATTTGGAAGTCAAAAAAATTACTTCTTAATTAACTACCCTTAATTGAAGGGCTAAGGTAAATAAAAACACACATACACACACAAAGTTTTAAGGTATAGCCCTGTAAAATCTAAAAATGAAATTTGAACAAAATCCACCTAATTTTTATGGATTTTTGGCCAGGGACAGATTGGCAGATAGACACGGAGAGAGAGAATTGTAAAATCTAATGGTTTTGGGTTCGTCTTCACATAAACCATAAAGGTTCTTCATAATATCAAGATGAAAAAGTAGAAAAAAAAGTTAGTGAGAGCTTCTATCGAATCATTAATACTAGTGTCCCAAATAAAACCGGCCCCAAACGCACAGTATTTCTAAGTTTGTTTGAAATGTGTGTCACCAGCCGCTATGCATAGTTTCTATAAATAAACGCTTATTAGTTGGTATCAGAACTATGTATATCAGCTGCTGGCTAACGATTCGAACATAGATCATTATATATTATTATTTTGGGGCCGGTTTTATTTGGGACACTCTGTATAACCTTCCTTTTGTGTGTGTGTGTGCTCTGAAAGTTTCTACCCATCTGGGCTGCACACATTTAATCACACTAATTGGGAAGAGATAAGATATATAGTTTAAAAGTACCCTTATTGGCGTGGATAGACAACGAAAAGCGATTTATGAAAAAAAGCCACTCAATATATCCGACTGGAATACGAACCCCGACCTTTTCATTATCAGCCATCATTCCTATTGTGAGAGTAATGTCTCAGATCTTGCAGCCACCGGGATGGGTATCAGTTATTATAATTATTATTATTATTAATAATTATAATTATTATTAAATACTTTCAGGTAATTAAAATCTATTTTTGTAAATTGTTTACGTCCAGTTTAGCTTTATTTTAATTCTGTTGCTATAGCACTAGTAATGGCGAATGGTATCAACTAATTTAATTTGAGAGACCAAAGGGGAAACAATCATTTTGAAATAAACTTCCCTAATATTCACCTGTAAGAGAGGAAAAGCGTTATTGTTATTGATAGAGTACTTACTAAGAATGTGAGCGTGTCGTAGTTTATTAGAAATGCTTCTATTAGATGGAGTGTCCAATATTATGTGTAGATAACAACAGCTCTTCTGCGGGTCTTATATAGCTGAAATAGTCGAGGAGAAACCTAACACTGGAAAGTGTGATGCGCAAAACACGCCTGAAGCTGGGAGGGGGAAGTACCATCAGTGACGTCATCAAGGTCACACAAGAGTTCATGAGCAGGTTGACACGAGCGATGGTGTTTACATTGAACAAGTGTTTTTTTTTGTTCATATGTTTTTTAACACCAAGGTTATCTCTATGGCTCAAAATTTGTGGTATGGATAAGTACAGTAGCCCCATGGCTTCTTTGGTGCTGACTGACAGCTAACAGCTCTGAAAAGTTACCACGCTGAACCATATGATCTGCAAAAACATGTATTTAGCAGCTGTCACTTCTGACAGTCAATATTTAGGTATATACCTAAATATTGACTGTCAGGAGTCAGCTGTGAGCTGTCAGTCAACACCAAAGAAGCGACGGGGCTACTGTATGATAGTTTTATAACAGTTGCAACCACATGAGTTTAGAGTATATGAGGAAAAAACACCTTGAAAAATTGCATCTTTGACAAATAACTCCTAATGCACCTCAGTAGTGATTAGAACCTTGATCTCCCGTGATCACGTGATCCCAATATATCACAATAATGACACCTTAAACCGTATTATCATTGGTGCTATCATTACATTAGAGGTCATAAAGGACCAATTACCGATTAATTTTTAATATTTGATGTGTTTGGTAAGAAACTAGTTTATAAAGTCGTTTGCTGGGATGACCACGATTTTAAAAATTAGCATTGACTTTACAAAAAAATTTACTGGCACTATTCTTGAATACACAAACTAAAATACACACACACGCACCAAAATTATTTGAACGATAAATGCTATCACTTTTTAAAAAGCGTTCTCATACAAAAAGTAGGTATACTAAAAAGAAAAAAAAATCATATAAAATTACAGAACTCAACTAAAACCAGAAAACATTAAATTTAATGTCATCTTATACAATGAAAACAGTTAAAAATAAAACCCGCCTCTGTGGCGTAATTGGCCAACGCGCTAGTCGTGTTGAGCTCGACCGCTGAGGACAGGGAGATCGAGGTACGAATCTCGGTCGGGTGAACTATGGGTGGTTTTTCCTAAATTGTTCTCCACTCTCCCTCCACGCTAATGTGGACCCACTTTCTCTAATTCAACCTTCCCAATTCCTAATCCAATAGCGTAATTAGTACTTAAAGCGTATAACCCGAACGGCTAGTAAGACGCGGTGCAAAATAATAATAATAAAAAAGTTAAAAAATAAAGGGTACGGAACTCCAAATAGAAATTCTCGCTCTATTGTTCAAAAATTGAAATATTTATTCAAAATTCATAATATAATATACCCTAGCGAAACGATAACAAATTGCACTATACACACGTAAAACATTTTTTGACTCACGGTTTTATATTTTATAATTATATTTAAGAGATTCAATTTAAAAGAATTAACGTCTTTGTTTGTATATTTGTACTAATAAAAAATATCGATATTGGGTCCCGAGGGTCAACAATTACAATTTTGACTTCTGGTAAAAATCTTCAGAATTTTATTAGGGGATGCACACTCGTGGTTATCGTGATGCTACTAAATTACTCTTTTATAAATTTTAATCAATAAAATAGGTAATTATTGACTATTTAATCTAAAATTAGAGAGATATTAAATGCTCTACCAGGGGCGGACCCAGGAAGGGAGCATGAGGGGCACACCGCACCCCCCGTTAAAGAAATTAAACCAATTAAATCAATGTTAAAGTCACTACTAGTTTTATTGTCACGTAATACTATCTCACTAACCAGATTTCATTTTTTAAATTGTTATTGGTAATATTAAGATTTAAAACAATCATATTAAGTATTAAAGTAGTGAAAATAGGCATTAATGAAATCACCCAGAATAGGGCTGGGCGCCTCTCATTTTGTTGCACTAACCTTGTTTAGGTTTAAATTAATTTTATCATTTTTATTATTACTATTTAAATGATTAATAATAAATTAAGATCTTTAAAATAATTTGTTTTTAAATAAAGTGCTTTAAACAAAATCTTTGAATAGTACCACACACATAACGTGTTAGTATGGCTTAGTGGTAAAGAATCGATTTAGAATGAGAAATACCTAGCTATACTATAGAGTGGAGTTAAAGTTCGATTGTTCGAAATCTGAATAAGTCCATCTATTTTGTATAATTGTTTGAATAGCTAAAAAACTAGTTATATAATAATTCTTATAATGTTTGAACTTATTTCCTTCTTGAGAATCCATATTTGTTAATATTCTTAATATTTATTTATAATCAATTTCAATGCCAATTGCAAATTTCGATTTATACGCTTCATTAGAGAATTATCCTCAAGTTTAGCGTTACACTAAATAATTACTCAAATATTAACTATCAAATTTGGAAGTCGTTTTATGTCAAAATTTATTGAGGTAACTCCTCCCCCCCCCCCCCCCCCCCCCCC
>CABEEJ010000758.1:54675-93393 GCA_901482245.1 Timema douglasi
ATGAAACTTCGACATCCATCAATATCTTGAGCTAGATTTTTTTTACTGTCATAATAATACTTTACCTTAAAGTGTTGGAAAAGTTAAAAGAAAAAAATATTTGTGTACAGCTTGAAAACTTTTGGTTTTATAACAATATATTTCAAGTAAAAGTTGTTTATTATAAATAGATCCAAATGTATGCAATGATAAGTAATTTCATATTTCAAGGAATTACGGAGATAAAATTAGGGCTTCAGAGTCATTTTGATGAAAAGTTGAGTATATCCATTTGGTTTGTAATATTGATCAAAGCTTAGAGATGAAATTTAATAAAAATCAAAATTCCTCGGGGTAAGCCTATGAAATCTAATATACCGAGTTTTAGCCCAATCGGGAAAATAACCCGAGATACAGACTGACAGACAGACGGCATCGTGAAAACCACTTTTTAGGGTTCACGGAGTCATGAGAGGTCGACATCCATATTTTACGATCACACTACTTGCTTTACCTGTAAAATGGCAAGAAAGTAAATATTTATATTGGGTCCTCAAAGGTCAACACTTCGTATTAAAATGTTGACTTCCGGTTTTAAATTTTTGACATCTTACCTTTACAACGAAAGCTCACAAAATTGTATTAATATATTTGCCAATATTGCTCAAAAACTGTTGTTTTTATAAAATTGCATTCAATATAATTTTTTTAAATTTTAATAGTATTACAATTTTGCAATGATAAGTTACTTAGTATCTCAAATAGTTGAGGAGATACGGAAATTTCCACTTCCTTAAAGTACCCTAAAAGTCATTTTCATGGGAAAATGAAAAAAAAGCAGTTTATTTATAATCTTACACAACGAGATACGAATTTTAATCAAAATCGTTAAAGCCGATTTTGTAAAAATCTACTTTTTATCTTTTTAATTTTCAGTAGATTATCCTTAATTTTAGGGTTAGATATCCATTCCCAAAAATTCCTTGGGGCAGCCCTATGAAAACCCTAGGTATCAAGTTTTAGCCTGATTGGTAAAATAGTTTAGGCTCTAACCGGAAGTACAGACAGAAAGATAGACGGAAATAAAAAAAAGACATTTTGGATTAGGAGGTCATGAAATGTCGAGATTCATCAAAATCTCGAGTTCGATTTTTTTTAACGATCACAATACTTTCTCTACCTGTAAGATAGCGAGAAAGTAAAACATGGATTCTAAGAATTGTATACCATTTTTATAAAATTGTAACTAAAGATAATTGAATGAAAATAAACTATTGGAAACCTATAGTAATATTCTTATATTATTTTTATTTTTGATACGCCATGTCTTTCTACCTATTCAGGTTATACGCCATTATCATTATTATTATTATTATTAATAATAATAATATTGTAGCTATAATATTATTGGAGAATAGTAGCTTGTCTAAGATTTAATATTTGATTTTATGAAGTTTGTTAGTATTTATTATTTATTATAAAACTATTTTTTTAACACCGTGCCTTACTACCCGTTCAGGTTATACTCTTAGCTACTAATTACGCTAGTCGTTTTAAGGATTATAAAGGTTATAGCTATAGGAATTGTACCCACATTTGCGTGGAGGGAGAGTGGGAAACAATTTTGTATAAATCACCCTTAGTACGCCCGACCAATATTCGAACCTCGATCTCCCCGTCGTTGGCAGTCTAGTATACTGCGAAAGTAGCAAGTTAGACCATGTGGTTAAAATATAAATATACTTTAACTCGTAAAAATATTATGGTAGTTAAATATTTTTTGTAGGATTCCTATAGATATAATTAACTATTTATATTGTGCTTACAAATTTAGAATTGAAAATTCAAAGTAATTTGACAAGTCCAGCTTACATTTTGAAGGATTGCATGCTCAAAATAATAAATCACCAGAACTATTCCCTAAAATACAAAACTATATGAAAATATGTTGGAGTCCCGAAAGGTCACTTATCTGATACAGCTCAAATATTCTTAAAAAATGGCGCAATTGTTCACCGGAATTGCTCCCCAAGATGCGCCAATAGCCAGGATGGTACGTTTTCTAGTAGGTAAACAAATGCACTGCAGGCATAATTTCCTGTCTATTGACTTACCTTCCAAATCTTGATAATTGGGGGATTACTCCACCCCATGCCACCCTATTCCCCCCTCCTACTTTTAGTTTTACATCATTTTCCCGAGCGACAGCTCTGTGAGATATTTCCTGAAAAATACAGTCATGAACTTCAGCACGTAGCTCCCTTACCGATTCAAACTAAAAAAGCAGTGTGAACTCGCTCTCGCTGAATTCCGTTACCCTTAATTTTTCACCACCATACCTGATGGTAAAAACATCTTATGGTACAACTGGGTGGATGCTAACGGCGTGGAAAAACTATTCAAGAATCACATCTCGTCTGGAAACTACAAGGCTAATAATAATTTAGTCAAGGCCCTAAACGCTGTAGTTGCGTTTAATAAAGATGCCGTTACATTTAATTAAATAAATTTGAATAAGAAAGTGGAAATTGTCAACATTTCGCAAAATATACAGATGGTAACCCTATCTAGCCAAATAAGTCTACAGCTCGGGTATGAACCAAATACTAATCTGATCAAAGTTCAAAAGTCATCGTACGCGGCCAATATTCTACTAGGATTACCTTCCTAAATGTTCATTTTCACGGGTATTGTCAAACTCCAGCCCGTGCGTGACAAGGTGGTGCCACTTCTACTTTTCTTTGATGTAAAAATCTACAACTATGACTACGGTTTAAATATGACCATTAATTTTACACGGTTGCACTACTACCCTGTACTTAGACAGATCATTGAGATCCTGGAAATCAATATAAGAACAGACACAAGTGAACTCATTACATTTGAATTTAGGAAAAGTTTACGTGAAACTTCAGTTTCTAAGTTGCTCAAAATTAAATGTCTCTACAAGAGATACTTCGTCAACTAGGCAGGAACAGGAATATCTTATCTATACTACGGTGTTCCCTACAAACGTGGTCACAGAATAGGGAGTTTTTCCAGTAGTTTGTTAAAAGGTGCCATACTGTTGCTGACAAGTGGCGCTAAAGCCATTGGAAAACTGATGCTTCATACTGGCATTGGCGTGCTCTCTGACCTTGCTAATCAACGTCGTCCTATTAAGGAGGCCCTATGCCAACGTGTAAATGAGGTGAGACATACCCTTAAACGAAGGATGGAGCTAAAGATCAACATACTGATGTCCAGTTCGGGATATAAAGTGTGTCGTGGGTGTCGTAAGAAGCCTTGACGTCAGTCTTCTGTTGTTTCTCGAAGTAAAAAGATCCCAAAGAATACAGAGACAGTAGATATTTTCAGTTGAAATAACTTTTCTACACCCCAATCCTGAGAGTGGGCTAGCAGTTAACTTTATCTCTATTCTTTTATGTCCCGCTGACACAAACCAGTCATGTTGGAGGTCAATGAAGCCAGTACAAACCTGTACCTTCCTTCACGAATGATTCACCCGTTGAATTTACTGTTACCAGTCAAGGTATATTCCAAATAGATCTTTCCCAAACCATGCTGTAACTCATGGCTAAAATAATAAAATCTGATAATGGATCAAATCGCCTCCATCTGTAACTGGAGAAATTCGCTCTTTATCCATGTATATATGTTTTTAAACTAAAAGCATGTATCTAATAAATATGAGAATAGATCGTACATTGATACACTGCTAAATTACAAAAGTGAATTCCAAAGAATGCATCTTACCTGTAGCCTGTGTTACGCACACTCTCCAAACATGTTTGAAGATGTTGCTCACACCAACAAGGATATTTGAGGATAGTTGTAATCTCTCTACAAAAAGTAAGACAGTGGACATTTTGGGGTTATCTACACAGTGATGATTTTAACCAGGAGAAATACCTTTTGAACAGTATTGAACTCAGGCTCAAGTTGGTTCATTACAGAGACGGGCACAGTCTAAGCGCTGCCAATGAAATCACTCAGTATATAGCCCACATTATTGAGGCCAGTCTTTTAGTGAAATGTATCAAAGTATCACCGTTTGTCTTGCTTTCATGATATAACATTAAACGTCAATCCCACAAAGTATCTCAACAAACGGGTGGAAGTCAAAACGTGCACCATTCCTTCAAGCGTTCAAGAGAAATCTTCGGACAATGTATTCATGAGACATCTATCCAAATGGTGCAACGTGGGATTCGTATCGAATGCAACGTTTAACGGAAACGTTACAACATATTCTTTTAACTTTAAAACTTACAACGTAAACCATTTCTCGCTAAATGTGAACGGGGAACAAATGCCATCCAAACCATTGTAAACCGATTTCACCAATGGCAATTATATCATGTCCTACCACACACTGTTTTCAGGAACGGGTTCAGATTTCATGAATGAGGGTGGTAACATCACAAGAAAAGAC
Organism: Timema douglasi; assembly: GCA_901482245.1. Taxonomy (NCBI): domain Eukaryota; kingdom Metazoa; phylum Arthropoda; class Insecta; order Phasmatodea; family Timematidae; genus Timema; species Timema douglasi. The sequence continues at coordinate 59,090 of CABEEJ010000758.1, forward strand.
TACCAAAAGTGGTGTTATCTCATGGGATTTGACTTCACACCGCATCTCTCTGCCCACATAACCTTGCATTGTAATTTTACGCAGAACGGATCTCCAAGCATCAATATGAGCTTCACCTAAGCACTCATCGAAACCATTAACTGTATCATATACGGTGGATTTTCAAACATCATTACCATCGACAAGGACAGAAGCGTTGTAACTGAATTTGGGATTTAATATAAGCAACGGGCCACAACCTTTCTAAGTCATTTAAATCTTGGACGTCCTTAAAGATCTCTATACCTACATTGGCGATGAAAAACAAGTTAGTAGTCAAAGAAATTAGAGTTTTATCTGTCTGTGAAACATTACTTCACCATTGGATTCTCAAATTCCCTCACGACTATAAGGAACATTCCTATAAGGCTAAAACAAATCCAGATATACTGTGAACACATTGCAGTATAGAGCCTAAGATATTGGTGATGATGATTACAACCTATTTGAATCCCTAGTTCCTCATGCCACACTGCATATATGTAATGCATCTATGTAAGTTCGGGTGTTTACCCTTCTGATCAACCGTCCATAATAATATCGCACCCAACAGCCCTCATCATACAAATGAATCCACACACCAAGCATAGAGTGCATTGTGTCACCATCTTTATAAAAAAGAATGGTGTGAGATTGCACTTTAATGGCTATGGGTTTTCCTACGTATAAAGTGGCATTTTGCAATTATATGCAGTAATTTTTCCATTTAGTCTTAGGCCCAATTTTACAATGTCATGTTATTCTATTCGTTAGGGCTTAACATGAGGTTAAGCGATAACGACCACTACTTTTGATTTTACAATGTTTGATTAGCGCTAATGTTCACGTAAATGTGCTCGTAAAGTTAACGCGAGGTCTACCTTCCGGTTAGCAAACATAAAGTCCACATTAACAACGTTAAACACTCCGCCATATTGTTTTCAAGGCAATTGTTGTTATTATTAAAGTGAGGTTACTTTTATTTATATTATGAAATGGCTGATTTATTGTATGATTATGACTACTTTGATTAATTAATTCAATCAGCAACATTTCCTCTTCTTTGCTAAAATTTACACTTCGTTCGCGTTTATGATTCTCAACAGACATTTTAGCAGGAAAATAAATACGATAAAATATAGCATATAACCTCAACAAACTCGATATATTGAACTCGTTTTGATTGATTTTTTCATAACAGTTCCATAGACGTTGTAATGACTTGGTTATATTCTCTATGGTCAAGTTAGGCCAATCAAAAGCTTTGACACAAATCTAGCGCTCCGAGAAAGTTAACGCTAAGAACTAATGGAAGGCACCTATCCGTAATTTAACGCGCACATAAAAATAGTATTGTAAAACGCAACGCTAAGTTTAACCAACGGTTAGACTTTACAAACGGTTAAGTTACGAGGACTTTAACGTGACATTGTAAGATTGGGCCTTACATTATGGTAAAAATGTAAGACATAGAATCGAACGTTAGTAACTATTATTGCCTGAGGTACTTTTCATACCGCACTAGAAACATTCCAATGAATACTTTCTTGGAATTATTCTCACCCACCAATCACAAAGACAACGATGCCAAGGCGGTGAGATATTACGCTTCATGGTTCAAGAGTTGGCATCCTGTTAACCCTCAAGAGGCTGCATCTAATCAGCGTGCACCCTTTATTGCTCCATTGGCTATAGACGGCCTTTCTAACGACGTGTCACCCATAATCCCAAAATTCGTCAAAGCAATCGCACATCATGGAAAGCCAATAAACACTCAAAGACGTTTACACACACAAAGCAGAGCCAGTGAAAACAATAGCCATAGCCAGTATTTTCAAACCACTGTTTCCGCTGGATGAAGTTAACCCTAAATGAGTCTTCGTCGGAATGAGTGTCAACAATTTTACGTACTTTGTCTGGCTAGAAAAATGCGGAGGGAATTGTGCAGTGGTTAACCATAAAAAAATAGCAAGAACTGGGCAAATAAAAAGGCAGTCATATAAAATATTTTCAACAACACACAGCCTCCTCAAAGACTAAATATGACAATATGACCAAATATAAAATCTTTCTGAGATACATGCACTGTGACCGAATGGTTGTTATCAGTAAGAAACACGAGACAAGAATCAAATTGTCTGTCTATCTCACACTAATATGGGTGCATCTCTGCAAGGTATGGGCTCTAATTGACGTCAACATTGACCAAACCAAAGGGACATGTGTTTGACATCCATCCCTAGATATTTCAAATATTTGATCGACACAGACGTCGTGTTTGTATATGACACTTTAAGAGAGATCGTGGGTGTCATCAATCTCAAGCAATCTACGATATAAGCACACATCAGAAACCTTCGGTTTTGACAATTAAATGTTGGATTGTGAACTCAAAGCCATTTTACTAACATATCAACGAAACAATGTAGAAAAATGTACTAACGATTATATTAGTGATTCATGTAAAAAATGTATGCTAAATATATATGTATATTATATCGTGTTTTATTAAAACCACTCCTAATATAGTTAATTACAGATCAAGTGACATCAGATGTCACCCATGCTTAAGCGACAAGTGAATAGGTTAGCGGTAAATTTCTCAATCAGGATGTCGTGCCACCAAACCAGAGCCGGGATTGAGTTCCAAAATTGATTTTGATGTCATTAGGATTGGCGTGTTTGGCTCTCCACTCGCTACCGACTGCTCCCGACTCTCGCCTGTGTCCCGCTTTTATACCAAAAGGCAAATTGAGCTCTGGCGGATCACAGGGAAAGGCCGGAGGCAGCAGGGCGAGAAGAGACCGTTGAAGACTTTATTAATTCATGTACATTTAGTTTACAATACAGAAATTATACATTTTATTACTATTACAAGATTACATGAGGAACCCGGAGCATAATTCATATCAGGTAAGGGTGTCTTCTGACCGTTCTTCTTATCGCCTCTGGAATCTTCCTCGCGATTTACGACTGTTGTATCGTCCTCCACCTCCAGTTGACGAGAAGTTGGGTGTCCTGGTGTTCATCAGTTGCAGTGGTGGTGGTTGTATGAATCCCGGCGGAAAAACCACCGGGGAATCGTTCCCCACCGCTGCAATGGCCGTGGGCCATCATCGAATTAGAGCGATGTACAGCACATTAATGCGGTTCATTAGAATGTTCTTCAGTTCTAGTGTCAGGTTCCTGTAGTGTGAATCTTTGGCCAAAAAGAAGTTCACTTGTTTGGCCTATTTGGCTCTCTACAGGAGGTGGAAAATTACAACGATACATTTCTCAACAAGGACGAAAAATTCCTAGCTCTACATGTCATGCCACCAAGTCAGCACCAGTGTTTTTGTACCTAAATATATTCTGACGTTATTAGGCAAGGCCCACCCGAATTTCAGACATTTGTGACGAGAGCTCATTAGTAACCAGCTGACTAATACGATACACCTTTCGCTCTGTGTCGATACAATTTTGAGCCCCGACGCCCAGGCTGACTAGTGGTCTGAGGATGACCATATCCTTGTTGGGCTAAGCTCCTGAATCCTACCCCTGTATAGTGGGTTGAGGGTGAGAAATGTTTATTTTTTGGGTAAACCCCTGAGCCTAAACACCAAGTCTTGCTAGTAGGAAGAGCGTAGGCTCCCTAACCCATTGGGCAGAGGCTGGACACAAAATGACCTCTTCTATGGGCTAGCGAAGCAAGGATGTTTGATTGGGAAGGGTGATTAACCCCATTACAACGAAGATGTAAAATGTTAGTCAAATGATCGGAGGGTAAGGGGTGGTGAAAATAAATTAATATCAGAGTGTAGGAAGTAGGTTAATTTACAGGAAATAGAGCCCTTAAGGCATCTGCTGACCTCTTGGGATATTTACTGCCCTATCTACTTGCGCCTTATTGATTTGTTGCGTTTGGGTGTAGAGGTAAAAACTATATACCTTAGCTAAGAACAGATAGTCCTTTGATGAAATAAAATATGAAGAAGTTGTAGTCCCTCACTGAATTTATAGACTAAACCAGGAGCAAACTGGTCTAGATAACCAAGGTGATGTAATGATGTAATCGAAAATGAACTTTATTCAATCAATTTGTGTGAATAATTTACTTCCAAAGTCGGTAGTACTTTGTTTTGATCTCAACTTAAGATGAAAGAAAATAAACATTTACAAAGATTTGTTTAAAATTTTCAATGAAAATATTAAATAGTAACATAAGTACTCGGGGAACGCTTTTCTTCGCTTCAGACAAAATAAAACTCTTCGTTTTCTTTATTCTGACTAGGTTTTTATAAATCTTAAAAAATCCAATCAAAAAGCTAATATTCCATCTTTGAAAATGTTAAACCTCTGCGTGTGATACATATTGCACAACACTCATGACAGACCAACAACCTTTTAATTTTATTAATATAGATTTGTGGTCTTCTCAGGGAGAAAACCAAAAATATAGTTTTTACTTTTGTTATTAATGCACGGCTTTCAACGTGGTCTTTAAGTATTCATATCAACTTTAAAACATGCTTAATAATCAAATAGCCAAAGCTATTATTTATGCTTTTAGTGAGGATTACTACATCTAGATATATTATACTGAAAATTGAAAAATGACACCTGGACACAGGAATCGAACCTGGGATCTTTGGCTTAGTACGTCAATACTCTAACCACTGAGCTATCCAGGAATCATCCCATTCGCCCCCGAGTCATTCTTCACTCATATTTTAAGGCAGAGTCTATGACGGACGTGCGGAAATTGTCGGCTACGAATGTGTGATTTTATTAAGATCACGAGCTATCAGATAATGCAGCCACATTTGACTCGATAGTTGGTTTAATTCTGCCACTCGTAATATTATTATGTAATTAATATGTAATACCTTACAATTATAATAATTGTACAAGTGGCAACATTAAGCAACTACCAAAGTCGAAGGTGGCTGCGTTATCTGATAGCTCATGATCCTAATAAAATCACACATTTGTAGCCAACAATTCTAGCACGTCCATCATAGACTCTGCCTTTAAATATAAGTGAAGAATGACCCTTGGCACGGGACGACTCCTGGATAGTTCAATGGTTAGAGTATCGGCATGCTAATCAAAATAACCCGGGTTTGATTCCCGTGTCCAGGTGTTATTTTTTAATTTTCATAATTTAAAACATGTGTTTAGTATTTTGATTGTGAGCCATTGAGCCACTGAATCAGATACAATTAATTATGTTAATCTCAATAGATGAAGAATTGCACATTTCTGGTTGGATTATATATATTCCCTTTATTGGATGTGTGCTTTTTATAAATATATTTGTTTGATACAGAATTTTTTTTATGGTTTCTATGTTACTCATGTTTAATATTCTTGTATCAGTGTATTGTGTATTAAGAATGAATATTATTGTTTTTGTCAAAGAATGTACAGTAGATATGACGTTTTAAATTATAGAAAGTATGCTTGATAAAAGCAACCCTTCAAATGAATCCTAGAAACACCTCTTTATGGCATATCGTGTTTTTGGGATTAACACTAACAGTTAGAAATATAATCTCATAATATATTAATTAATTAAACTTAACAAGAGTAATTTAACTATCAATTCGTAAAATTTTCGAACTTAAGTTTATGTGTTTAATATTCTCTGAAGACGTGTTTTGAAATAGACTAGAAAAAAATCCTGACAAAACCTTGAATGTAAATATATCAAATAGATCACAGCTGTATTATCATTACAGCTTATTTTAGAAATAAAACAATTATACTCTGCTAGAAATTTGTTATTTTGATTCCGATGTAGACCAGCTACTATATTATATGTAATCCAGTTCATTCATATGCATAATCACTGGATGAACAACATAAATCTTTTTAAGAGGCTAGTGAAACCAATAACACAAATAGCTATAAAATTTAATTGGCCCTCTCGACTAACTCAACAATGCTCAGTTTCATTTATTATAACTAAAAAGTTGATAAGATTAAATGGTGTATTCTAGGCAAAATGTTAAGGTTTTAAAAAATTATGACCAATAAGCAACCATTTTAATTTTTGAGACGCATCTATTTGCATGCTAATGAATTAAAAGTTTTTATTTTAATTTAAAGGACATCAAATAGTTCAATTTAAGACAAAGCCCCAACAGAAAATATTAACTAATTTTCTCGTGATAAACTTCTTATTACCCGTGAAGGCTATCCACATGGCTATACTGATGGCGCTACAAAAATGGAAGGTACACTTTAGAGAAAGTGTAACAGCATTTTTGGTGATAGGTAAAGGGGAAATTAATTTATAAAAAAACTTACAATTCAGTACACTCTGAAGGGATCCTAAAACCGGCGAGCCGGTCAAGACGAGACTGATGCCTATGTTTACGTTTACACTGGTGTAGGTAGTCACTATTAGTTTTTGCAAATTTTTTTAAATAAAAATTTCATAAAATGTGTTAATAATGTTCTTTGTATTTTACCTATAGCCAATAATACTCTCATTATAGATAAAAAAGTATATTTGAGTCAATAACCGTTTATTTAAAACACCCATCTCTTTTACATCAAATCCAACGCATATTTTAAACTGTCTGTTAACCTTCTTGTTAAGAATGTTTAAACTAGTAGTTATCGGAACTTGTTGCCAGCGTGTGTTCGTGAATAACTATCAAAGAATACGCCTGGTATTCGGTTAAAATATGTACACAAATGTATGAAAATAAACTCAATTACGTGATTAAAAATTGGTTAGGACTAATAATGGACATGAAATATAAAACACAATTTAAATTCTATTAAAATATTTTTTTAAAAGGAAAAGAAATAACATCTATTTCTCTATCGATGTCTGAAGTTACCTGCTTCGGTGGATGCATAGTCTAAGGTGCTACTCTCGCAGTAGGCAGACCTGCCGATGATGGGGAGATAGAGGTTTAAATTGGTCGGATATAATGAGGGTGTGTTTTTTTTTCAAAATTATTTTACACTCTCTTTCCACGAGAATTTGGTTACACTTTGTCGTGATACGGTATCTTCAACACACACATCCTATAATTAATCATATTTTATTATGTTATTTGATATAACTTTTATTTAGTAATTACAGAAATCATTTTTGTTTAACTGTCGTAAAAAGTAAATGCTTGAAAGTTGATTCATTCTCTCTCTCTCTCTCTATGTATATATATATATATATATCATAATTAATTTGTCATATAAGACCACACACGTCTTAGCCCGAATCGACAGTTATCAACTCTGTCTAGTAAAAGTAAAAAAACAAAAAAATTACCAGACTTCAAACTCAGATTGTGCACGGGAGCTGCTGAGCTCTTACGGACACAAGTAAAACTACTTCTAGAAAAAGAACAAAAAACAATATAAATTACAATGAAGCATATTAGTCTCTTTCTTGCACTTAGAGTGCGAGGTTTTTTTCTTTAATTATTTCGAGGGCTGTAAACAAGCAAGCTGAATGTTATTGACCGTAGCCTGCTTACACATGTACGGAAATAAAACAGCAACAGTACAGTCAGACTAAATAAAATAGACACAACATAAATTTAAATGCAATAGAGATCAATTAAATAAAACGGGATCATTACAACTTCCTTTAAAATATAGTCTTTTTCATTTTTAAAACCATTGGCGTAATTAGTAAAAGTGTAAACTAAACCTGTAGTAAAACTTGTTATAAAAAAAGGGGGTCTGAAGTTTTGGTGCTCTTCGATTTACATGTCCACATAGTTTCACGAATAATGTAGGAATGTAAACGGTACAGTTTTAGAGGAGCTGTACCCATATTCGCGTTAAATAAAAGTAGGAAACTATAACAAAAATATTAGTAAACCTACGACAAAATCACAGAAACTTTATCATATTATTTATAGAGCTTAGGAAAGAATTTTCAAATATTTTAATTAATTTACCTTTAAGTGTGTGTTCCTCAGAAAAAAAAACACATAATCTTTTTGATAACAATAAACATGCGTTATGAATATATTTTAAATCAAATGTTCAATTATTTTAAAAATTTCTAGTTTTTTGTTTAAAGTTATATGTTAGCTATTCTAATATTATTTTTAACTTTTTAGTTTCCTTATTTATCATGAAAAACCATTCCTGGGTATCCATTTAAATTAAATATTCAAGACCAATTTCTTAAGAAATTTGTAATGAGCAAGCTACCTTTAAATTAATATAACTATTATTATTATCAGCATTGCGTCTTGCTACCCGTTCGGTTTATACGCACTTACACTAATGTGTAATGGTAGGGTGATTGTGAGATGAAATGGAGGACCTACAGTTTAATGTGGGATCCGAACCATGGTGGAGGCCTGGCATTCCTCACATTCACAAGTTGTGATTAATAAACCACTTGTCAGAGGTGAAGGAAGGGTTTGATAATAAGATAAATCTGTGCCGGGACCGAGGATTGAACGCCGGACCCCGGCACAGAAGTCCGACAACTTACCCCTAGACCACCAGGTCACCGAATTAAACGTTATTAAATATTAATATTGCATGTAGTAGATTGATTTCGAATTATACCCTTAAATAAATAAATGTTATTTTTTCAATTCAATTACTTTAATTTAGTTACCCAATTAAGCTCTCAGATTCCAAGTGTAGTTTTGTATTTATCATGTAATAAACACAAATTATGCTTCTAGCCATAAAATGAAATTTGGGAATACTTTAAAATTAGAACGTCATTTTATTAAATGGTTAAATTGTAAATCTACCCCATTCAATATAAACTAAATAAAAAGTGTATTCTCCCAATTAATATTAATAGTTTTATATTTATTTAATTTTTGTAACCTCGTTGTCCACCCAACATGTTTTTACTTACGGGTTAAATATAATTCGGGTAGAATGTAATGTATGCACGTTGAAAAAAAATTGAGAAACCATTCATTAAAAAAAACTAATGATTCTCGGTTTTTATTCTAGATTCGTCCTCCTTGTCACCTGAAAATATTACAAGTTCATACTGGCTACATTGGCCACGTGTCCACCGATGTTAGTGGTTTTGTAATAGGATCAATATATAATGTAATCTATACTATATAAAATACAAGCCTCTTTGTGAATATGTTTTAAGTTTGATATTACACAGAGAGTAAAAAAAACACAGTAAAAGTCATTATTGTCTTATCCTAAACACTAGTAATTTAAATACACTCCACAATTAGCGGAAGCAATAGGCCAGCATCTAAAGAGAATAATGTGCATATATTCTACCTCCCTCCCCCCCCCTCTCTCTCTCTCTCTCTATATATATATATATATCTTCTTTCTCTTTATTTATATATAGATAATTTTTTCCTTAACATATTTATCTACCTGTCTATATATATATATATATATATATATAGGACATATAATATGTATATGGAATGTACATAAAAACAGATAACTGTATAAATGTATACATTGTTACTTGCCATTTTGTTGAATTTAATAATACAGTATATAGCTTTATCTCGCTTGCTCCCCTCTATATCTCTTTCTCTCTCTGTATATATATATATAAAGGTAGTACACTTTTTCTTCGGATGCTCAACGACACATTTAAAATGCAATTACACTTTAGTGTCGAGTTTTACAGTGTGTCATGAATTCAGGTTGGCGGCACTAAAGCTAGTGTGATTAAAAGCTTAGCGTGGGGACAGTCAGTTAAAAAAAACCTTAGAAAGAATAACAAAGAATAAGAAATGAAGGATTTACAAAAGACAGAAAATGGGAGGTCAGTAAAATAAAAATGGGTAAGAAAAGGGACGATAGCGGCTCCTTTGCCATCTTCTTCTGGAGGTGACATGCCAGCGACACATTACTAGTTATTAACCTATTATCAAGGGGCCTGTAGACTAAACTGTCAGTCTTAACGTGGGGTTAAGGCGACAGGAGTAAAGATAAGTACTTGTGAAGTTTTTATATCAACACTTTTTTGTCCAAAATAAGTAAACTATTGCTTCAAGTTCAATATAATCATAGTTTAACTCTCTTTATATGGGGATTTCCACAATTTTTGAATATTTTTTTTTGTCATGGTCGTAGAGGAGAAACATTTTTAAAGGAAAGAAAAAAAATTGTCATTAATTTCCATGATAGCTTTGATAGATATTCAAGAACTTTTGAGGCCACCATGTGAAGAAAATAATCTCTATGTTTGTACTGGAGAAATCTTTGATTTATTTTGACGAAAAATATTTTGAAATAAAAACTGCAAAAACACATTTTATCGCTTTTCCTTCATTCCCATCTTAACTAATCTAGTTTCCTGATGGATGGGATGATTTGAATTTGATTCCTGGCTCGCTGTAATGAAGGTTATTTGTCCCTAGATATTTTGCCACGTTTTTATCTTTATTTATTTATTTATTTCTCTCTCAACGCAATTATAGGTGAATTTACTTTAAATTCTAGTTTCATTGCCGTATTTTATTTGCTTTTAGACTGGGTGTTAATAAAGGGATTAAAAATAATTAGCTGATCTTAATATTGCCTTTCTTTTATACCAAAATTTAAGGGATATTATTCTTACAACCAAACTTATCTTAAATTCTGAAAGGCATCTACCTTGGGTAAAATCATGAATACCTTTTATTTATACCAAAATAATGAAATACTTAGGGTTGATTCTCGACTAGCGTTACTGGTGATTCGGAGTTCCTTCTAAGTATTGTTACGAAGCTCTCCACCTCTTCTTCTAATAGTAATTCATTCATTTAAAATGATATTACCCGCCTCGGTGGCGCAGTTGGCTAACGCGCTTGTCGTGTTGAAGCTCGACTGCTGAGGAAGGGGAGATCGAGGTTCGAATCTCGGTCGGGTGAACTGGGAGTGGTTTGTCCTAAATGGTTTTCCACTCTCCCTTCACGCTAATGTGGGCTTACTTCCTCTAATTCAACCTTCCCAAGTCCTAATCCATTAGAGTAATTAGTACTTAAAGCGTATAGCCCGAACGGGTAGTAAGACGTGGTGCTAAATATGATGATTATTATTATTATTATTAGAATGATATTGTGTTTATTCTCACATTTTAATAACTTTGGTGGAGGGTTGAATAAAAAATTACCTTCCTGATCTGGAGGTGGGAATCATGGGTTATTTACCTGACAAAAAAAAAAAAAGTTCCTTACAAAAACATAAATAATTGTTCTTAAAATTATCTAATAAACCTCCTAAACCCACAATTAATTCGGTGATTCCAATTAGTCAGGGTGAAGGTCATATTGGTGTCGAAACGTCTTGATATCCCCTACATAATGTTCTTCTTTTTGTAATATTGAAATTACAACCATGCTTTTACCTCCACATCAGTGTAAAAGCATACGAGTCAAGATTAACGTATTTGTCAACGTGCGATCCCCTTGCCCCTTTTATTTGGTCCCTGTTTATTCAGATAAATTTCATAATCCTTGATAAAGAAGCTGCTTAATATAACAAAAGAGATGCCTATGACAGGATGTAGTCAGATACACTATCTCAGTCATTAACGCGTCTGTCTACTTGTAACACATCTCCAAATGAGAAGAGTTCTGTAGGTTTTTCGTTTTAACAATCTTATTGATTAAAATAATATTAATATTATATAATATTATTATTAGCACCGCGTCTTACTACCCGTTCGGGCTATACGCACTTACGCTAATGTGTAATGGTAGGGTGATTTTGAGATGAAATGGAGGACCTACAGTTTAACGTGGAATTCGAACCACGGTGGAGGCCTGGAATTCCCCACATTCACAAGCTGTGATTAATACACGTCTTGTCAGATATGAAGGAAGGTTATGGCGATCAGATAAATTTATGCCGGGACCGAGGATTGAACCCCAGGAATATCAACACAGAAGTCCGACACCTTCTTCCTAGTTCTCCAGGTGACCATTTGGTATGAAGTTCTCACTATTGTTTCATTATATAAATACCTATGAAATAAGTAAAATATTATAAAAAGGTTATTATGGTTGATCACAAAGAAACTTTGTATTTTCTAAAAGGTTCTTCTTTCCAAAACTCTACTGTACTTATCATATCAAGATTGTATCCAGAGGGTACTTGTTTTTTTTATAAAACTAACTATGCCTTTTCACCCATACATTCAACATCAAGGATATAAATGGATCAATCTAAAGGATATGATTAAGGTGACTCATTTTTGAGGAAGTCCACGCAAATTAACGGGGAGAACGAATGAAATAAAATACCATAAATTACAAATATCAAAAGAACCTCGGCTTCACTGGCGGAGATTAGAAACTTGACCTTCACACCATCATAAAATCTGAAAATATGAATCTGACGTCTGTGTCCGTGTGCACACCTATTTAAGTATTATGTAACTTTTATTTTCACCACTTAATATTTATTACCTTTCCAGGCTAATCAAATTTTAATTGCACTGATGAATTAGGGATCAAGAAGACAAAAATGGAGAGGTGGAAAACCATTAAATCAATAAAAAAACTAACCACGCCCAGAAGGGATCCAAATTCAACCTCTCCATCAACATAAAATCAGTCTATTACTAGAATACAAGAGTGGTAAATAATAATTAACCTATATTATGATTTTGGTAGGAAAAAAAATTAGAAAATACTAACACATGTCTTTTTTACAATTAGTAATGATAACTTTTATTACATTATTATTATTATATATGTAGGCCTACTAACTCTGTAGTCTATTGTTAAGAGTTCATGTCTATAGATCCAGAGGGTCCGGATTTAATCCCCGGTGCTTCCAGATTTTCTGAGAAGTCAAGAATGTGTTCAACTCAGCCTCATGAGGACAAATGAGAGCTGAGAACTGAGATTAGCAGACGGGGGAGGGATTGTCGTGCTGACAATATGACACCCTCTATCTACCGAGGGTGGCACTATCTTCCTCAACAGATGGCAGTCGCTTAGTCGGTATGGCTTGATTGCTGTCTGACGTAATGTATAGTTTGTATTTATAGTATCAATCAAATGGGAGAGCTTCAGACCACACGATTTGACGTAGGCCTATACATTTTTCAAAGTAGATCTCGTAGCTTTTATAGTTGTTGGGTAAGGTTTATTTAATGAAAGTTTAACTGTTTGTAACTATAGCTTTAAACATAAGTACGCTATTTACTTATTGTATACAAACAATAAAATCACTTGTTTATACTATAAACCACTCGGAGCTTACAAAATATAACGTAAAATTAATAATAAATAGCACAGTAACGTAAAACTGTCTCATACCTTAGGTTAAATTATCCTACTATACTTAATGTAATTTGTATGAGCTGTTTATTTGCTGAAATTTGTCCAATTTTACATCGGCAGGCACACGAATCTGACTAAATTTATGTAGTCATAATCAGTAATATTACACTTCCCTGACTAAATGAAGTAATTAAATGAACAACATACCGGTAATGTTAGGGTATCTATTTTTTTATGTATGTGTGTGTGTAGCCTATGACAAAATGAACATCCATCGCGTAACATAGTCTGACCATGCATGATAACGAGATAGCCACGCTTCAATAGAACGTGCTCGACAACGTAAATAAACTGATACACGTAAAACTAAATTTGTTGGGCTTAGAGCAAGAACTACCAAACCTCAACTTCACATTCAAGAACATGAAGTTCATTGAGGCGAGCAAATTATCTAATTATCTATTCATCAAATGAATAAAGTATTTTATAGGAATCGTAAAATGTTGACCTCAAGATTATGATAAATTTTGAAATTCTATGAACCCCAAAACTCAAAATACATATTACAGATCTTTTTTAGTCCGTGTCCATGTCTGTCTATCTAACTGTGACTACATCTGAAACGGTTAAGTGTGTTCTGTTTATACACTATATTTATTTGATATACCTCAAGGCTGATTAGTGATTTTAATTTTAGCTCTAAGGCTAAGAGGAGTTTTTTGATTACTCCCTTTTGGAAATTTGAAATAATTCAAAAGGCTTTAATAATTTGATTAAAAATGTATATTTGGCGAATGTTATAAATTATTTATTAGGGTGTATTTTTATGCATATAAAATAATTAATTTAATGTTTAATCTAGTATTAAATAGTTTAACAAATTTTAAACTAAAAAAATAGGCTTATCAATTTTTTTTTTTGAAATTTATATCTAAGAAGTATTTCATTTTATTTTCAAATAAATATATTATTCTTAAGGTAAAACTTTTAAATGGCAGTTATTTGATAAACAATTTTTTTTAATTTCGCTCCTAATTACACTAGAAAGTATGTTTCAATTTTATCTTAAAATAGACATTTACTAATTACTCGTAAGATTTGTGAAACGAAATGTTGTAGAAACATCACAACTAAGATCCTAAATGAAATAATATACACTGTTACCTACTCTTTGGTATTAAGAACTAGGTACACTGTTACAAAATAATTGAGAAAGGAGAAATATCTTTGACCACCCAGAATATAAGAGTCAAATTAAGTTTCAAAGAACTTTATTAAAAAGTATATATATTAGCATATAGTTAAGAATTTATTTTTTAATTACAGTATTTATCCTACTCAACTAATTTTACCCTAAAATAACATTAAAAATTTTGAAATGAGACAGTCCTCAATAGTTGCTGTTTTTGACAAGACTAGAAGAACCCGGGTGGTGCTGATAGAAATATTAAATATTTGTTTGCGGGATGTCCTCTAAATGGAAGTAAATATTTAGCTACTGAAAGTGCGAAACTAGGTGTACTGTCCTGTTTTAACCTGGTTTGTAAGTCGTGAGTGTTATGAGAAAGTATAAAATACACGTTAAATATCTCAGCTTTAAATACATCCATCATTTCTGAAATATTTTTTCAATACTTAACTATTGAATATAACTTATATATTAATATATACATATATTATTATTACTATTCATTATACTTTATTTATATTACGTTATATTTCAGTTGTTTTCGATAGCCTACCAGCGTCTATATTAATAAAATAAAGAGTTTGTTTGTAACTAGCGCAATCAAGAGGGCTAAAATTCTAGAATTAATAGCTCATGTATATATTTACAAAATAAAGAATTTATTTGTAACTAACTAGTAGCTCATGTATATATTAACAAAATAAAGAGTTTGTTACTAGCGCAATTAAGAGGGCTGAAATTCTAAAATTAATAGCCCATGTACATGAAAAGGTGCACCTCAAAACAGGAAAATTAAGATTTTGACTAATTTTTTTAATTAATAAAAAAGTATCAGTTGTAATAAAATAGGTTAATTGATGGTCTAGGGGTAAGGTGTCGGACCTTTGTGCTAGGGGTCCATGGTTCAATCCTCGGTCTCGGCACAGATTAATCTGTTTGTAAAACCCTTTCTTCACCTCTGACAAGAGGTGTAATAATCACATTTTGTGAATGTGTTGAATACTAGACCTCCACCATGGTTCGAATCCCACGTTAAATTGTAGGTCCTCCATTTTAATATTACAGTCACCCTACCATTACAGATTAGCGTAAGTGCTTATAAACCGAACGGGTAGTAACACGTGGTGTTAATAATAATAATAATAATTATAATGCAATAAAATGGAGAAACTTTAATTCTGTTTGTTTGAAGCAAGGCGTGGTTCAAGGTAACCATCAAATAATTTGGGTGGTTACCCAGTCAACTCCAGATACTTCTGTTGGCGATGAATATAATCAATCTTAAAACTTTTTAAAATAGGTGATATATAGATATAATGTTCAATTCTTGAATAATAGTGATTTAACTTCAACTAAATAATTATTGAACATGTTATTTTTACATCCCTTCTAATCAAAGATTACCATTATATAATAAGCTACAGTAGCCCCATGGCTTCTTTGGTGCTGACTGACAGCTCACAGCTGATAGCTGACGGCTTTGTAAAGATAAGAGACCAAATTATGTGTCCCTACTCCGAAACATATGATCTGCAAAAACATGTGTTTAGCAGCTGTCACTTCTTATAGTCAACATTTAGGTATATTCCTAAATGTTGACTGTCAGAAGTCAGCTGTGAGCTGTCATTCAGCATCAAATAAGCCATGGGGCTACTGTATATATATAATATACAGTATGTAGGTTAATATAGGCCTATATTTATTTTTCTTGGAATGTTTCGATTGATCCGGGCTATACTTATTTAACTACAATAATTGAGTAAAGATAAGTAAACTATAATTTAAAGAAATGTCTGCTCATTTAACGTCGTAGGAGAACGAGAAACTATTTAGGAAATATCATCCTCAGTACACCCAGCTGGAGTTTAAACTGTGACCTACCCGCTATTCGTAAAACACCTGTTTGGGTGCAGTGCTTTATAAATTAGAAACAAAGCTACCCTAGTATTTATTAAATACCTCCAGCTGTGATTGTTTTACCTTCAAATGAGTTACACCATTGTTTCACCAAGTTTTTACCTTTTTATGCTTGTATTGATTACCAATTTAATTATATTACAAAATAACGTAGATAATAGAGAACCATGTAAGCTATACAAACATGCCGGACTAACTAATTTGGTACTGATTAAAAAAAAAGGGTGAAAGGGGGAGTAGAGTACCGGAGAGCAGTTTAAGTTTATTACGTTACTTAACGTAACCTAACCTAAGTTATACATCGCAGCGTACTACGTGTCAATGAATTCGATTGGATGCAGGCCTAGTGCAAGCTGTTTCCAGAATTAAATAGCTAGTGTAAAGTCCAATTTTTATAAAAAGGGGCTTTCTAGAAATTTATTTATTTTACTGCCATAACTTATAGCATGTTATATTTTAATAGTGTTATTTTATAGGTATTGATAATATCTATCAAACGTGAGAGTTGAAGATCACAAGACTTTATATATGAGTTCTAAAATTAAATCTAGTAAAAAAAAATGGAATATAATTTGATAGTTTACTGTGCCTATTCTCTCTTTTAATAATGTGTTTTCCACTTATTACTATCCATCCAGAAAATTCTCATATAAACTTTTGTGGTAGGGATTTAGAAGGTCGTATTTACAGTATATTGACAATAATTCTCAGTGACTAATGGAAGCTTTGGGCTCTATTTATGTGTTCGACCATGAATTAGTACATAGCTTTCGCAGATAATTAAAATAAAAACTATACGTGAGCACTCACATTTTAAACACTTGTCGATTATAATATCAAATATGTAGCAGTTGGTCGCAGTAGCACTTCAGTGTAAGCCGAAAATATTAGCATTTTAGCACACTGTTGTAAAACTTGAGCGCGTGGATTGGGGTACGAAGTATATAATAGAAGAAAGTTGTTCTCCTCCACTTGGCTTGAGGTCGGCGGACACACCAAGTACGTAAAAAAAGTCAATTTGGGTTCCCTGATTGCAAATTATACCTACCATCTAAAGAAGTTTCATTATAATTCCTTTTTTATTTAGCACTACGTCCTACTATCCATTCTGGTTATTCACTTTAAGATCTTATTGTATATACATTTTATTTAGGATTATTTTTAAAGTTTGGAAACTATCGAGAAAAACAGGGGAAGCCCTTTACGAAGGTTAACTAGCCTAACCTATATACATAACCTGACTTAATCTGACCTAACCTAACCTAACCTAATCTGACCTAACCTAACTTAGTTTAACTTAACTTAACAAAAAGCCCAAATGAAATAAAAATATTAAAAATAAAAGTTTAATTATTCCTTGTGCACCAGTCCGCGCACTCAAGTGCTACTACTTTACACTCAGGAGCTTCTACTTTTGGTTTGCGCTCAAGTGCTCCTGCGCTTAACTGTTTCATAACCTAAACTATAGAACCTTGAAAGTAAGGATGATAAACAATCACTATGACTAATTCGGATAAAATAACACACTAACTATCATGGAAGGTCTAGTGTAGTATGTTTTAAACCTCGTCTTGTCTGATTTTCCGGTAACGGTGGTGTCAAGGTTTGAATCACAGCCAAGTAAACTAAGAGTATTTAGTACTAAATCTTTTTACCACCCTCTCTTCACGCAAATGTGAATACATTTTATCAACACATCTCTACCCCCAATAGTGCAAATATGCAAATAGACCAGACAGACTGTAAGACGTGGACAGCCAAAATTAATGTCACTAGGACATCGCTCTCTTGGAAGTAGAATATATCATTTCAGTAAGATGTTCAACCTCGGTGATCTTGCGATAAAGTGTTCGACTCAGGAACCGATAGTTATTGGTTCAAACCCAGATGGAGTCAACGAATTTTTCTTGGGCTATACAAGCCGTAGCACAGCTTCCTTTGGAGTGGGAGTAAATCCATCAGTCGCATATCGATTGTGGTATGTGAGAGAGTCTTGTAAAGTATGTGAAAATATCTTTTCCGGCAAAATTGGTAGGCCATTTTGCTTTCGCTCCTAGAAATTCTCGTGTGGTCCATATGGTGAACGTTAAATACCTCAAATAGATTGTTCAGTAATATATAGATATTTTTTTAAATAATACTAAACACGAAAGTTCTACTCAATATAAATTCACTACCTCTCTAATTGTTAAAATAAAAATATGTTTTTCAGGTGGCTTATGAATTATGATCAACTATTATATGTTCTCCTAAATTTGATGCTGAAAATAGATTTTTGACCTGAGAGTGTTCCCGAAATAAAGGTTTTCGTAGTCAACAATATAAGCCAGCAGGTGAGTTGGTACGTATGAAAGGTTCTCCCGACCTGAAAATTCACCTCTTACCACACTTTCCCCCCAGCTCAAACGCAATTTCCACTCCAATTTGTGTTTTACGGCCGCAACGATTCACCAGGGGACCCACAGTGACACGTAATCATGACACGTATAAAGTACGACAACAACGCAACCCGTAATAACCCAACCAAACTTGTACCTCATCAACGGTCCATTTTGTTCGCAGAAAGCGGTTTCGGCTGAATGTAATATTCTGAGATAGACTGTTTCTGACCTTCTGATGAAAAAGTAATAATGAAGCACTCGCTTTCTTCCAAAACAACAAAAACTGTTTCACTACGTTAGTAAAGTTCTTTGCCTTAATTTTTAGATATCAACATTTTATTTAAATAAATAAAAAGGTAATTCAGTAGATAGAATGACGTTTAATTTAATTTTCTACATTTATGTACTTTAACACTTAGATAACATTTGTTATGGACATCATGGAGTTTTAACAGATCGTTCTCTCTTTATTTGGAAAGTATCTCTTCAAAATTCCATGAAATTCTTGTCTCATATTTAAAAACCGTTGACATTATTGTGTTTAGAGAAAAACTAAACTGATCAAATAAAGTTATATTTAATATTTATATTGGGCCCAATTTTGATTGTAAAATTGCACTAAATACTTGCCTAGCTCACATTCCCTTCCAACTTAACATAACAAAACCCACCAAAATAATCATTTTAAATAATTAAGTGGTTGCTGTTGTTGTCATAAAAGAAAATGACTGAATTTGTTTAAGGAAGGCAGGATTAGTTCCCTTGTATTCTTCGAACTTAATTATAGAACAGGGGTAAGTTGTGTGAATCTTCGTGTCAAATGAGCTAATTTTATATTTTCACATACACGTTTCAATTAATTCATATCAAAATTTAAGCTTGTTTATGGTCTAATCTAGATTCTCTAAACTGTATATTTTTCATCCGTATAGCGTTTAGTTTAAATATTTATATGGTCTGGATGTGTAGTAAGATTTGGCTTGCGTGCAAAAATAATTATAACCACTATTATATCAGATTTATCTCAATATTTAAATATATGAACAATCGATATGGGGTTTATTTATTGGACACGTCATCAGTCATGTAATTAAATAATGTTAATCTACTAGGACCCCTGTAAAGTCATGAAATGCGTAAAACAATTTTTACTAACTCCTTTTTTTTTTGTTGAAAATAAATTAAAGCTCGAAGACACTAAAAGGTGACGAAAATTATACCTTCAAATATTTCAAATTAAAAAAAATATATCTGTAGATTCGTGACGTCTTCCCTTCCTCCGGTAATGAGCTTGAATATAATTACAGTTGTTAATTAAGACGGCAAGCAGTGGCGGCTCCTGACAGCGACAAGGGAAAGTTTTAACGAGTTATAGAGAGAGAATGGTAAAAATTGGTGGAGGGTGGGGTTGGGTAGTTTGGGTTTTGAGAAAAAGGGTGGTGGTGGTGGGATGTTGCTTATAATAAAACGAATATATACGTCCTGTTCGTCTTTTGCGCTTCTAGCTCTTCACCGTGGGTAAACTCGTGATGAGGATAAACTGGTGGAGGAAAAACGTCTCAAGTATTAAAAAAAACTAGAACAAAACCTACTTCCATTGATTTAAGTGTTTCTTTTTTATTATTTGCTAATTTCCTTACTAACGACCAAGGAAAAACAATCCAGGAAAACTTGGTGAGGAAAGTATCTAGGGATAAAATAGGCTTGATTCTCATTTCCTGATATAATATGGTCACACAGGGCACGCGTGACAAATCTGGGCGTCGCCAGCCTCACACGTCATCGTATGAGCTGAGATTTATTTGAGGATATTGGTGTACGTTTATGATCAAACAAGATTGAAAATGCGCATAAAATATTCAAGGTTTTTATTACTAAAAATAAAATAGCACATACACTGATATAATTAAATTAACTACAAAGAAACAAATCACTAAATCAAATAATAGAGTAATAATTATGTCCATAAGTTAATAATAGAATGAGAACACATACAATTGAGTTAAATTACGTAGATACATTAATAACAATGAAACACATATTAACTATTCAAATATTTTAAACAATTGCAAAATGTTCATTATTAGCCTAACACAGTTATCATAACAATCAGTGTCTACGTCACCCGTGTAGTCCAATCAACTCACCACTTTCCACCGCGCACGACACACTGCATTGACCCACGTTACACAAACGCTAGAATCGCTTATCCTCACTCAGGCATCCAAGCCCACACTTTGGACACGCCAGCCCACTCGTTGGACATGCTAGCCCACACACTGGATACGCTGGCACACACACTGGATACGCTGGTCCACACGCTGTTCCACACAATGGACACGCTGGTCCACACACTGAATATGCTGGTCTACACACACTGGACAAGCTGGCCCACACACTGTATACGCTGGTTCACACACACTGGACACACTAGCCCACACACACACACACTGGACACGCTAGCCTACACACACACACACACACACACACACACACTGGACACGCTGGTCCACACAATGGACTCGCTAGTTCACACACTGTATACGCTGGTCCACATACACTGGACACGCTAGCCCACACACTGGACACGCTGGTCCACACAATGGACACGCTGGTTCACACACTGAATATGCTGGTCTACACACACTGGACAAGCTGGCCTAACACACACACACACACACACACTGGACACGCTGGTCCACACAATGGACTCGCTAGTTCACACACTATAGACGCTGGTCCACACACACTGGACACACTAGCCCACACACACACACACGCTGGCCCACACACTGAATATGCTGGCCTACACACTATATACGCTGGTCCACACACACTGGACACACTAGCCCACACACACACGCTGGCCCACACACACTGGACACGCTAACAATCTCCCAGGAACATTATCCCATTCACCGGGCACGCTGTTCCTCTCACTTCATTGTCCACAACTCAGACTGGGGGGCTCTGGCTATCGCCGACCGTGTGTATACAGGGGTCACAGTTTAGAGTCTGGAACCCTCCATTTCTATAATACTGGGTTTAAATAAGATTACTCTTCCAGAGGTATCTCTTTTACTTCCCCTGTACTCTTTTATCCCCCTGGCAGTGAGACTGGCTGCATATCTGCTAGACAAGGAGGGAATGAGATAGAACAGAGAACGCAGCTAGGGTAAACAAACAACAAGAGCGCTGGTCCCGCTTTCAGGCACTAATCTCAGTACAATAACTATATACCATTTATAATATAAAGGTTTTTTTTTACCTTTGAATCACAACTTTCCAGAAAATAAAAAAAATCCTTTATTATTTCTTTTGTTCATTGAACTTCACTTCTCGCTCGAGATGTACACCCATTCACAGTAATAGACTGGGGAAGAGATATAAGCAAGGCAAGTTTTTGAGGACGTATATTTGGTACGTTTTAGTTGAAAACTCTTTAGGAATATTAATTCAGTGAACCTAATAGGGATTAAAAACATTACCTCCTCATAACTGGAACATTAGAATACATGAGAATTGCTTCTTACTTAGTCTGCGGGCCTACTAGTGTGAGTAAATAAATAAATGAATTAATATGGAAATATATTTACTTATTACAGTGCTAAAAAATACTCTATCTTAGAAAAATATATTTCTTTCATTTTCTTTAAATCTGTCCATTTAGTTTGGAGTTTTAGACTAAAGCTTTTAGGTGGAATCATTCCAAACACTTTTACGTAATCAATTATAACTAATGTATTTTTTTAATACTATGATTATATTCTTAATTAGACTATATGGAAGGCTCCTTTGGTTTGCTTTTCAATAGATAGAGATATGGGGACTTGAAACCTTGCTGGTTGTAGTGAGGTAGCTTTTTTTTTATTAAACGGTTCCCTACCCTACCTCCAAGTCAATATAGAAACATTCCCTCTAAATTCTACCTAAATCCTTTCTACCCTCATTATTCTAATAAACATGCGTACAGTCCAGACGGTTAGCAAGATGTGATGTTTACTATCCACTTCGGTGGCGGCATAGTCTAAGGCACTATTCTAGCAGTAGATTAGACTGATGATAACGGAGAGATCTAGGTTCGAATCTCTCAGTATTGTGTACTGAGGGTGGTTTATCCAAAGTGGTTTTCTACTCTCTCTCCACGCTAATTCAGATATACATAATATAATTATAATAGTCTTAATCCCTGGAACCATTAGCGTAATTTATACGTAAAAGCATAACCCTAAGGTTTAGTAAGATACGGGGACAAAAATAATAAATAAACAAAAATTTAATCGAAAATAAATAAATATGAATGCTTGAACTTATTATCAAGTAAAGTTATTTATCTGTGTACGGGTTAGTGAGATATGCGGCTGTTCCGCGGGGGTTCTTGTTTGTTGTGTCGTGAAGTTGGTAATAAAGAGGGATCCATCAATTAAGACGCGCCACGTGGGGTGTACTGAAGCTAGGTGCAAAAGGTAGGGTGGGAGAAGATAAAAAAAGGGGCAAAGGGATCTGGATGGTGACCAAGTGGGTTGGTGCTTTTTAGCAAGTACAATATTGCGGCCCCATGTGGATATTTGGCTTATGGTGGTGGGTAGTAGGGGGCGAGAGGGGGGTTCTAAAATAGGACATGATCCACCAAAAACAACCTCTTTCTTGCTGTAAGACATAAACACCTGTTATCTAAACGGAATTAAAGTATAATAATTTTGAACAAGAACTTTTTTCTTGTCCACATTTGTGGCCACGGGGCTAGGGCGTAGGACTCACATCGCACAATATAACAGTTGATGAAGCTATTAGGGGTCTAAAACACATTCGGTGCACTGGGGGGTTGGTTTAGTTACAGGTATTAAAACTTACACCTTTTCGGTACACTCTATACTTTATCTACAAATTTAAAACAATAAATTAATTCTTCTAACACTATTTCTTGAACTACTTACTACACAACACAAATTTTATTATTTTTGAAAAAAAAGAATAATAACATAACAATTTCAAAATTTGTACATATATTCAAATGGAAGCAGCAATTTTATAGAAAGACTATTTTTGTCATTACCTTATTAAGTTCCACCTATCCGTTTTTAATTTTTTAGTTGAAATAAATACAATTACATCGTGGATTATCTTATCGATGTTTACACATTCTTGATAAGTTAACTGGTGAATGTATACAATTATTTAGATAGTGTCTCTAATGTTATAAAAACAGTTATTAAGGTCTCTAAAATAATTGTATTGAGATGAGGACTTATATTCCATTCACCGTAGGAATTGACTTCAGAAAGGCCTTTTTCCCTACCATAAAGCTATTATATAGTAGGATATTAGTAGGAAAAAAGACCTTTCAGAGAGTATTTCCTACCGTAAATGGAATATACACCATATTAATGCCTGAATCTCCACTGGGTTTAATACCCTGTGACTTGGCTAAACAATAAAGTAGACTTGGGAAAATTTACAACTCGTTCACCTGAAAAAAACTGAGAACTCATGGAGTATAAAATAAATGGTAGCCCACAATCATACATACGTTCTCATATAGCATAGTAAGATTATATTTTTCAATAGAAATTGGGTTCCACTAAATTACCCTCAAATAAATGTTTATTCTCCAAAACAATTATAAAGTTTAATTTTTAATTTAAAGAACTCCCCATTTTGTACAAAATAATAAGAGTCATAAATGAAAAATATTGGATTTTCTAAACTCACTTATTAGTAGACTACCCTTATAATTAAAGTTTTAATTGAAATCACTATTTTGCCTCCAGAATATCGGCATACAGTATTTAAATATCAAGTAAGAATAAACCGCACTAAACTATTCTGGCCATAGCCCTTGGTACAGATAGGGGCAGACCTACTTTTAAAATCAAAGTTTGAAGGCACATTAAATTTCAAGATCCTTGATCACGAGGTCATAAATATTAGCCTTATCGCTATTTCCTCTATATGAAAAATAAAAAAAAATATCAATGAACCATTTAGAGAATCGAATCAAGATTTCTCAAGCAGTCAAAAGCTTTGGACTTATAGTGAGTAAAAATTTGTGATTTAAAACATTTATAAAGAACAGGCCACCAGGAAAGTGATTCAAAGAGCGCCGAAATCAAAAGAGGCATAGAATTTATATTAAGAAATTATCTATCACGGATTATACTGAAACGGATTTCAAAGAAACCAGTTATTTCCAAATCGTTCATTTTTTTTCTTAACAAACAGAACCAGAAAATATAAATGATTCTACAACAACACCCTTCTACCCAGAGGTGCGTGAACAAAGCAGTAAACCGCTTACGTAGGGATTATTTCCATTTATATTAATAACGTCATCAGGAATGAGTAATATTAGAACTTTTATTAATCGTATCTTTCTAGGATCTCTGAATAGAGTAGATAATTTTCTCGTGGAGAAAGAGTTTGAATAATGAGTGAGACGTGCGAAATAAATGAGTACTAGCCATGTGATGACAACTTGGTGAGTGTGTTTACACCCGAAATATATATGTATACATCTTAACATACCACTGCTCTCTGAGGACAGAGATATAGATGAGGTGGTCTGAACGAAACTAAAAAACATCTCTCCTGGAAACCTCTGGCGTTTCTTAACAATTTCATCAAAACAATCAAAGCCAATAAAAACCAACAAAGTGAACTATATGTGCATATTAATACCGATTTTTATCCGGGTAAATATACAGTATATATGATTAAATTTATATATGTTCTACCTGAAGCAGTGTGTATACGTAGATGCGTCAGAATCATCTAGAATAGTTTAGCTAAGACTGGGAGGTTGGGGTTTAATTCCTGGTCAGGTAAACTAATGGTGTTACTTCGTAAACAGTTTTTTTGATCTAGCTCCATGCAAATACAACTACATTTAATACACCTCCACCTTTATACACCCATGAGTGTAAATACTTAGATATGAGGTGACCTGGCGGTCTAAGGGTAAGGTGTCAGACTTCTATGCTGGCGGCCGGGGTTCGATCCTCGGTCCCGGCAAAGATTTATCTGATTACCAAACCCTTCCTTCACCTCTGACAAGACATCTTGTGAATGTGGGGAATGCCAGGCCTCCACCGTGGTTCGAATTCCACGTTAAACTGTAGGTCCTCCATTTCATCTCACAATCACCCTACCATTGCACATTAGCGTAAGTGCGTATAACCCGAACGGGTAGTAAGACGCGGTGCTAATAATAATAATAATAATACTTAGATATGCTGGAAGGGTAACGAGATGGGGCGCACACACACACACACGATTTCTGTATAAACTCGAAAAATTATAAACAGTCTTGGTCCTGTTGATAAACAAACATAACTAGGATAGCTTTTTTTTTTTCTTGTGTGGTTTTGTGAGATGTCAGTTTTAGCCCCTCCTTAAGGCCATCCTTCTTCTTAGGACAGGAAGAGTTTACACGTGTGCGGGTGGATAAGTTGGAGGGGTGGGGAGTAAAGTTTAACTTGCGCTAAAGAGCTCACGACAACTTGAAAGTAATGGGAGGTTCTCATTTGAACGCCAGCTGGCGACGTCACCACAAATCTTCGAGATGAAGCTATAGCTCAAGTTACCCACGAAATGTGTTCAAAAGGGTGGGTGGCAGGGGGATCGGGGAGAGGGAGGAGGGATCTGCTTAGGGAGATGACATTCCTGGTGATAGAGCTGAATAACTAGTAATCAAAACCAAATAAATAATAGAGATCATTCTTTTTGTAACAGTATTTTAGTTTAGATGTTTAATCAAATGCGCATGGATATTAATTTAAAGTAAAAAAAAACTCTGTGGGCACGTGGACCAGGCGTGATAATATTCTGGATTGATTATACGTTGACAAGGAGGTCGGGGTTCCAATCATGGTTGGGCTGAAGCTTACTCAGTTTGTGTGTACTAAATTGTTAGCCGCTCCACCTTCACACAAATGACGTTTTCTTCCTAAAAACACAATTTAACCACAATTTATTAAAATCTACACTAATAAAGCTATTTTTAGTATTTTCAAGAAAAACACTTGACTTATCATGTCTTATTACCAGTCCGGGCTATCCGCAACCACCAACATTGAATGAAAGTCACTAAAAACTGATATTATAGAAATACAGTATGTCTTATTTGATTTACTATCCATAAAGTTCATCTAAAAAGTTATCAAAAGTCTTTAACGCTTTTTTTTTTATTTCTGTACAATTTAACTTTACATTACTAAACAACGTTTTAGAAAACATTCTGAATGAATTTTTCGTAAAGAGTAAATAAATAAAATATATGTTAAGGCTTAAATATTGTCATTTACAAATTGCAAAGATATGTGTTCAAATTATTTAATTTTTAAAATCGAATATTGAAGATAGATTTCATTATAATTAAAACCTTATACAAGTGGTTTGTACTCTAGGCATATCTATCTGTTTTTCTTTTTATAACACACTTTGTATATTTAATATAATTATATTGACTCAGTATTTGTTCATTGTGCGAGTCAAATTGTTCAAACTAACATTCACAACATATTAAACAAACAATTGTCAGACTAGTTTTAACGATAATGAGAATTAAAACTTATTAAAACAACAAACTAAAATATATTATTATTAGCACCGCATCTTACTACCCGTTCAGGTTATACGCACTTACGCTAATGTGTCATGGTAGGGTGATTGTGAGATGAAATGGAGGACCTACAGTTTAACGCGGGATTCGAACCACTGTGGAGACCTGACATTCCCCACATTCACAAGTTGTGATTAATACACGTCTTGTCAGAGGGGAAGGAAAGGTTTGGTAGTCACATAAATCTGTGCCGGGACCGAGGATTGAACCCCGGTCCCCAGCATAGAAGTCCGACATCTTACCCCTAGACCACCAGGTAACCAAATAGGTGTGGTTGTTGACAAGTATAGAATTAAATATATAAACATTGGTTAACAAATTTGAGACGGATTTGTATGAAGTAGAGCATTTGGTAATATTCTAAGTCTTGTGTGTTTATTCTTATCCCATTACTGCTTTTGCTTTTCCAGCATTGAAAAGATGGTGGAATAGTTCAATCCGACATGTTTCAACATATATGTTTCATAGTCATGCAAAAAAGTCATTGTTAAGGACACTATGTGTTGATATAACAGCGAGACGTTAACTGCGGATTGAACTATTCCAGCATTTTTTCAATGCTGGAATTGCAAAAGGTGTAATGGGACAAAGAGAAACAAATAAGACTTAGAATATTACAAAATTCTCTACTTCATTCAAATCCGTCTCAAATTTTTTAACCTAGGCTTATATATTTATTTTTACACTTGCCAACTTCAATACCTTTTTAAACTTTAAACAATTTTTCATTAAATATTACTTATCTTAAAGTCGTTGTATATCAATACTCAATAATTTTATCATAGCCTATTTGCAGATGTTAACCTTTTGACCCAAATTTTGTATTTTGAATTCTTAACTTACCTGAACTTGAACATAGTTTTTTTAAAGCTATTTTGTTATGTGAAAGTGTTACAAAAAATTTCAAACGTGTTTTTATGTATTTTAGACTTATCATCATCTTATATATTGCTAAATTGATGATGAATTAACTTATTATAAGTGTAATGTTTATAATTTGACAATATGTTATTACCATAATTTAATCTTATTATACATTTTGATCTGTAATTTCAATTTATTCCATCAATTAAATTAACCAATTTATTAATCAATTCTTTCTATATATTTTTGAGCAATATATCTAAGTCTTAAATTCTAATTCAAATCCACTCTTTACTATCAACATGCTTAGAATGTTTTCTAAAATGTTATGTTGTGAATGTTAGTTTGACTAATTTGATTTGTCCAATGAACAAATATTGAGTCAAGGTAAATATATTAAATATACAAAGTTTGTTACAAATGGAAAAACATATATGCTTTGAGAATAAACAACGTGTATAGGGTTTTAATTATAATGAAATTTATCTTCAATATTAAATTTTATAAATTAAATAATTTGAACATATATCTTTGCAATTTGTAAATGACAATACCTAAGTCTTAACATTAATTTTTTTCGCATTACTAATCAAATCAACTATGAATGTAAATGCAATAATTGTAATACTTTTGTCCACCATTGTTTTAAAATTAATTTTTTCAAATGATGGGCTTCCTATGAAAATCATACTTGTCATACAGAGTCAATACGACGCGATACTAAAATAATTGCGCCAACATAAAAACCATACGTATAGAATCTACCTGACGCGATACGGACAAGTTAGCGCCAATATAAAATATACGTATAGAGTTGATACGAAGCGATATGGACAAGCTTGGGCCAACATAAAAAATACGTATAGAATCAGCACGGCGCAATATGGACAAGCTTTCAACAATATAAAATATACGTATAGAGTTTACATGACGCGATACGGAAATGTTTGCGCCAAATTAAAAAAAAATACATATAAGAATCAATGAAACTCGATACGGAAAACTTTTAGCAGAGAGAAAAAAAATACGTACTGAGTCGATATGAGGCGATACCGAAATAATTATCTCAAATATTTATGCAACAAATACATTGAGGATTAAGTTTGAGTCACTCTCTGTGGTCTTGGGGTAAATTGCTCACCTTAGGATCCGCTGTTTGTGGGTTTAAACCTAGCTGAAGTCAAGGGATTTCTCTTTAGTGATTGTAATAAGTAGCACAGCTTTCTTCAGAGGGGAAGTAAAACCGTCGGTCCCATGCTGATTGTGGTATGTAAAAGAGCCCTGGAAGGTACTGTAACGTTGCTTGAAATCAACGTTACAAGCAAGAAGAAAATATGAGTAAAATAACACCAATTCTACAACCACGAAGAGTGAACATAACAAGACTCACCAAAAGTGCCCCGTTTCTCGGTCTCTGTGTGTGAAGTCTTGTCAACAAACATCCCGGCCCGCGCACATTGTTCTCGCCCCGAGTGAAAAGACGTAACTGAAAGACATTAGAGGTGTGGCATTGTGAGCGTGTTATTTTTCGCGTTGCTCCATGGGAAGTGATCAGGTGGTGATCACGTGATGTTCCAGACGTCTCTCCAATGACCTATTTGTTCTTTACCGCCAATCCCTCTGTTTCATGTGAATGTTCTCCTATGTTCTTTTTGCTTTCCCCTATGTTCCCCTCCCCTCAGAGAAAAACTGCATATAAACTGATGTCGTGTGCCTTAATGGGCACTTCTTGGTTCATCCGTGTCTTGGACACTTTATCACAGGATGGGAGTTTTCCCAAGGTACAAATTCAATTTCGGCCGTACTATTCAAAATTACTCTTTGGAAATTAGTTAAAAATTTATTGGTAAATTATAGGTTAGGTCTAAATTCTCTTTTTTGGCCAGTACATTCAAAATTTGCTTTTTGGCTTTCATCTGTATTTTCTGTTATATAGTAAGAATGACAAATTACGTAGATCAAACATGGCGTAATGTTGTTTATCATTTGTTAACTATATTGCTGAGGTTTATTGCCCTTCCGGCTTGGTGACCTGAGTTGAAACTATGAGGGACCTTTTGTATTTTTTTAAGTTCCGTAACTTACTTTTTCAAGGCGAATGCCTGGGTTAGTATGGGGATATTTGATGACCCATACGGTTAAATTTGTTTGTTGAATATTGGGTTAAGACTAATATAAGTAATTTACTTCCTTTTTTGGTTGCCATAAAAGTTATATGCTTATATATTGTAACTATAAAGCATACGAAACAATCCTTTTGTAAAATGTAATGTTTAGTCTGTAGCGCGCTGCGGGTTGCCGCTGAGGCCCGTTGAGGGGCCGTAAGCTACGTTGTAAATGTAATTGTTAGGACAAGGTTGCTATGGCAACAGCACCTCTGTATAGTTATGGGCATAACCCTATTTCCTTTTTTATATTTATGTAATTCTCTTTTAACTATCTATTGTTACTTGTATGCATATATTCACATATATATATTTATTGTTAATCTTTTCATAAATAAATATTTATTTATTAGACTCGCTATCTTTAATTTACTATGACAGGTTTAAAGTATTTTTGGTATAACAAACAAAAGATTCTTGTACCATTCCCTTTGAGTAATTACGTATAGTAATGGGTGATGATTAAGAAGGGTTCATGACGACAAATTATTGAATAGGTCCTAGTGAAGCCCTATCAATGAATATGTGGTCCTAACGCTCTTCTGCAATTAAATCATTAGTTTTTTATTTCTTGCCCTCTTTACTTTATTGTACATGTGCCCCTGCCCTTGTCCAGTAGAGGAGAAGGGGGGTTGGTACAGTACGTAAAAAACATTTACGGCCAAAATTGATAGGCCCTTTCACTCTCGCTAATAGAAATTTAGTGTATAAGGCAGCGGAGGACCGCCACATTTCTTGAAATCTCCTAGTACATGGGATTTCTATTGGATTATGCAGGTAGCTCTAACCAGACAATAGGGCTGAATGCTTTCCTGCTCCGGATGGATAGAAATCACCAATCATCAAACCAACCTTCGGAGTGATGACTTAAGAAGAAGGATAAAGTTGCTAAAGAGCGTTTGTTCATCATAGCAGGAAGGCCCAACTCAACTTCCGGCTCGCGCGAGATATGGGATTAAAATAGAGAAGAACAGACCGAGATATGCCAGAAATGTGTGCAGTGCATTCGTATATGAATGATTACTCGAAATTTTCCGCGGTGACCATGGGTGGCAAAGCGACAAAGTTTCTTGTTAATAACTACAGTACTTCCCTATTATGACAGAATGAAGATTTGTGTGCAATGCTTGGTTGTGAAGCTATTCTAAAAAGGTCAAAATGGCCTTTTAAATGCAGTTTTTATCCAACTATTATTTAATATTTCACAATGTTCTGTATAAGAAACGTCTATTAACTCTTTATCTCCATTAATGTTTAATCAGAAATGATCCACGTGCAATAGTGTTCGTGTAAATTTACGATTTTGAGCCGACTGTATCACAGAGTTGATTGACATGTGATGCACTAATGCATGCTCTTAAAACCCTTGGCCCTGTCGAGCGCAAGTCTAAAACCTATTTTGTGGGATAGTGGGTGGAAGGGTGAAAGGCGTGGCGTGGCTTAAAAACCAACCAAAGTATCCTTCCACGCCAATAATAACAGATGGACCACGGAAACCAGAGATTGACGCTAACTCCCAGACAGGTCTTGTGAAGAAATCCTACGTTTTGCAATATCAGTTTTCTCAAGAACGAGTTAAATCTTTATATTAATATTTTCAACACCCCTTCTAAGATAATGTATTGATGTTTATTAATTGTTACATTTTCTTATTTTTTAATATGAATCCGGCAGTTTTCTATTGAAAAATGTCAATTTTATTGACATTTGATCACTGTTAAAATTGTAGAGGAGGTATGTATATAACAAAGTATAGCTTAATCAAAATGCTTCTATTCTTGAACAAATCGTTTCTGAATAGAAAATTGCAAAATAATAAAAATTCTTGAAGATAACCATTTGTTCCCACGGTACTGCATTTCCACTCCAAAGTAAATGGACCAATCGACTTAAATAGCCACTACACCGTTTGTTTCCAATGCTAATAGTTGAAAGGTGCCATAATTATGCAACGGAGTGTACGAAGACGCGCGGGAGGGAGGTAATTCAAAACCATCGGAAGGCCCCATCTTAAAGTCATGGCGATCCATGTTGTGCGACAATGAAGTATTAGTCTGTAGTTTATTTAAACACGCCGTTCCATTAGGGCGGTGTTTGTAATGGGAGTATGTCAGAAGGGCGGTTTGCGAAGGGGCGGAAACGGTGGGGGGAGGGGGGGCAGTGGGAGGGTGACGACAGTGATGTATCATATTGACATAAACTGTAGGCGCTCTCCATCCAGCCCGGTTTGTGGCGTAACAAATACAGGAGTGTGCTGAAGAGGAATCTTTTAAAGATGGATGCGGTAGTAGCTCATCCCGGAGTAAGATTCTCATTTACGGGGGTGTCGCTAGAGAGATAAAATAAATTGTACTAACCACCTGTGCATTATTTCTAGTATAGTTTATTAGACATAGGAACAAATATTTTTAAAATTTAATTATCAGTAGGTCTAAGTTACCCATACATAGTTTTTTCCCCTCTGAAACAAAGAATATAAGAAACACACTTAGAATATAAATTTCGAACATTTTGTTGAACATTTTCTTTTTAATATTTCAAATTTCCAAAAATTTGATTTTCACAAACTAACCTATTTTTTATAAACATACGACATTTATTTGTATTTATAAAACTTTAATTATTTATATTATAGGCCACTACACATACAGCTATTTTAAACCCAATGATTGAAGCAATTTTAAAAAGGTTTACATTTAAAAAAATTAGTTATCAGAAAACTAATGTTAAATAGTATTTACTTTTTCGTCCATAGATAAAGTATTAGAATCGTCAACATTTCCAAACTCAATATTTTTATGTATATTTATGTTTTATGTGCAGCCTAACCATAAAAAGTGTTTTTCCATTTCTGTACGTCCCCCTATATGTATGTACCTCTGTGCCTGGCCACATATTTTAAATGGTTCGATGAATTTTGTTCAAACTTGATATTTATATCTTATAAGGCTCTACCCGCTCATTAAGAAAAATTGACTCAACCCTTAAACTAAGGGTATTTTAATGAAAAATTACTTTTTGAATTTAAAATTTTCTAAAATATTTCTAACTATTTTAATATAAATGAATATTTGGGGAGTGCTTTAACTCCCAAACAGCACTGTCTACTTGGGTTTTGATTAACAAATCACTTAAAGGTTGTTTAACAAAATAGTAATTTTTGAAAATTTTAATTATTTCAAATTTGGTTTAGATAAAATATACATGTGTGGAATATTTGACCAGACAAAATAATACAAGAAATTAAAGTCCAACACAACTATTTTATCCAAAATTAGTATCTTGGTGTTATTTACATGATAAATAAAAATTTATTTTTATATTTAGAAAATAAATTAAATTAAATGTAGTTTATTTATGAAATATTTTAGACCGTTTTAAATGTTTCTAAAATGGTCTTTAAGGCTTAGATCAAGCTGTATATCTGGGGATAGTTGCTCATGATAAGCCAAGATGGGTATGTTTATATTTTTACAAATTAAAAATCATTTGAGGAAAGTTTAAAAATAAAAATTTTTGAAAATTTGAAATTATTTTAATATATATATAAATGATTACGTTTAAAATGTATAAATTAAGACTAGTTACTGTTGTTAACAAATCTATGTGCTTATTTTTCTGAGGAAAACTTAAGATTAGTTTACTAAAAGCATTTTTTTGAAGGATTTTTTTAAATTTTTTTATCTTAAAATTAAATTATTAGTTAAATACTAGACTGATACAATACTTATTTATATTTTATAAATTGTATTAAAAATATATTAACAGTTCTTTCCTTCATTTTTATAAGCTTCATACATCAGATTCATGATGAGAGAACGAATTCCCAGACTTTTCTCCTCGAAGGTAATTCATCTTGGTTGAAATAGGAAGAGGTAAGGGGAGAGTGTAGCTCCAGCACACACACACACACACACACACACACACACACACACACACACACACACACACACACACACACACACA
>CABEEJ010000758.1:93890-175208 GCA_901482245.1 Timema douglasi
ACACACACACACACACACACACAGCGCCCTCACCTCCCCTTCTAAACTATATTGTGCTGTGCAGCATGTCACAGGGATAGACGTCGTCGCGTGCGCCTGCTGTTGGTGACGGGGAGACGACGCATAGCGTCTCTTCCGTCCAGCGTCTGTTGGCCTCTGAT
This sequence comes from Timema douglasi, assembly GCA_901482245.1. NCBI lineage: Eukaryota > Metazoa > Arthropoda > Insecta > Phasmatodea > Timematidae > Timema > Timema douglasi. Next base: position 94,052 of record CABEEJ010000758.1, read on the forward strand.
TCGCGTCACTTGCATGGAGTCCTGCTCTTGATAACCTACCTCTCGTCTCTCTTTTCCATTTTTTTTTATTCTATAGAGTCCCCGTTTTTCCATCCAGCTTTCATTTACACACGACACACACACACACACGCGCACTCACGCACTCACGCACCTATGAACGCAATAAATATCCAATACCCGAAAAATAATAAAAGCAAATGTTTCGAACACAAGCTGCAAAGTATAGTTATATGTAATGTTATCAAAATTAAAAGATTTAATTGATTTTTTTTTGCAAAAATCTTAATAAATATAGATTATTTAAAAAAGTACTTTTGGCAAAGTAGTCAGAGTGGTCGGCCAAAGGTACAGATGATCTTAGATCAATTCTAGGTGTTGTTGACGAATATATTTAATATTTATATATTGAATGGGACTAATGTTTAAATATTGCCTAGTCTTGTTTGATGGTGACTGGGAGCTCGAAGTTTGAATCCCGGCTGAGTGTATTGAGGTTCACTCCCCCTCCCCCTAAAATATTACTAAATATCTATCCACGCACTTTCTATAGATTCTTCTTTCTCCATTTCTATTCCTCTGGTGCTACTTTCAATTCACACATTCATTAAAAAACAAGAGCATGATTCAAATATGGTCACATGATGAGTTCTAAACTAATCACAAAAAATCAGCGTGAAATGCATTGGTTGCTCTTCACTAGTACAAGCAAACCAAACTTTGTCAACACTGCTTCATAAAATACGCTTGAGAGAACCAATGAAATTTTATTTCCAAATGAATCAATCACTGCGCACGTGTATAAAAAGTGAGAGTCAATCAGAAAGCTGCGTTTATTTTTGTTGTGAGAAAATTTGAAATAATTTGTTAAATGAAAAGAGAGTGTATCGATCTTGTTTTGTTCTGGTTTGTTTCATGACACAACATAATTTTTTGAAAGCGTCCTTACATTCAACTTAAAAAAGGTGTCTATCCAAACTAAAATAAAAAACAATATAGACTTAATCATCCGACCTAATCGGAACCGACAATTGGTAGGATTAGCGAAATGTTATATTATACCAACATGAAGATGAGGGAACGAAACAAAACCAAACTAAATGGAAATGTAAAATAGATATTTACTAAAGTTTATTAGTAATCACTCTACAGTTGGCTATAAATTTTGGGCTAAATCACAATACTATCTTATTCATGCTCAAATAAATACTTTGAGAGCTTTTAAATGTGACTCTGAAGAACACTTGAGAAAATCAGTTGGAAAACTGGATGACAAATGATAAAGTCTTAAAAAAGAGTGGGTAAGAGGAGAACCACTTTGAATGCGGTTCTTCAGTACAAAGCAAACTGGATCAAACACATCCTTTGGAGGAACTGTCTTCTACACGACGTAATAAGGGGCAAGGTGGAGGGAAAGATGAGCTTAGGAATGAGGAGGTTTCAAATATTGGAGGATTTGAAGGAAAGGAGAACATTCTGGTAGCTGAAGGAAGAGGTGGTGGGTTTGAGGGGGAGGGGGGGCAAAGTACAGGACGCATCGGTGGTCTATTTCACTAACACAAATAATGAATCTTTTGTAAGACAGAACACCTAATAATAAACAGAAAAAAGGATTTTAAAATAAATATCCATATAATTTATTATTTTGGATTTAAAATGCAAAGGTCACGGCTAATAAAAGCAATAGTTATTGAAGTTTGTTTCCCAGCGTTGCTTATTTTCCTCGCTGCGAGGTCACGCCAGTATCTTGATAGCATTACATCAATGACAGCTTGCACGTACGCAGCACAATGTTAATAGTACGTTATATAGAGATATAAGATAATACAGAATGTCAGAAGCCGAAGTTTTCATAACCAGGAATCTCTGCTGATAATCGATTGTTTCTAGTTTGTGCTGCAAAGCTTTAAGTGTCAACACTCATTTCTGCAAGCGTATACATTTCTGCGCAACTCAAAAAGATTAGTTAAAGTGTAAATCAAACATCAGCATGGGTAGTAAGACGTGATTAAGCTTAAAAATAATAGGTATGTGTTCTAAGCTCAAGGTTCAAATCTGGGCTCAGAACATATATTTCCCACCATCTGTATTAACGGAATGAACTACCACTCTTGCAAGCATATTCTCTAATCTCCCCCCTCGGTAGCACGTAACGTGGGACAGCCAGACAGCCCATCCATCATACGTGCTCTCCCCTACTACCCCTCTCAAGCTCTACCTTCATTTCACACCTCCGTACCCCTGTCTCCTGCCTGACACATCCATGCACACTCCCCCTCCAACAATCCTTGAAGTCTTTACACCCTTCCAAACGACGTCAGGAATAAAGCTTATCCCTCCATTTTTGGCTAACTTTTTTATAAATTGCAGGGCAAAGGCTAGACAGGACCCGTACCGGTGGACACGCGGACAAAGGTGAATCCGTAGAAATTGAGTGCAAGCCAAAAGTAGTAACATTTGAGCCCATGGTAGTAGTACTTGATCACATAAACTTGGATACGAGGAATTTCTAGTCTATTCTTCTTATTATAACTATTTCTCTCGTACATCTTTTGGTTACTTGTTTCTTGTAAAAAACAATTTAAAGATATTCTTAGCCGGCAATGCTGTTTCCAGTACACACCGATTGGAGGTTATCTCTTGTCATATTCAATTATTTTTATTTTATTCTTATTTTAAACTTTCATTCAACAATAATTGGTCCTTTTAAGATCTTTACTCCTCTTAAGATTTTTCTTTATTTCATTAATTATTTGTGATTTTTTCCCCCCAAAATTATTGTAGTCTTTGCATATAGTCTAGATTATTAAGACACCTTTACCGGTTACTGTTTTCATCCAGATTATTCAGGTTGTTCGTGAACCTCATGTTAATCAATTCTGTGATTTTTTTTGTTTGTCTTTTTTTGCCCTCCAAGTTGAGCTTCATCCTAAATAAAACGAATTCCTGCTACTCCACGTCCTATTTTAGAATACTAATTGATACGTATATGTTGGGGTGTGGTTAATTAACAAATTTTCTGAGGTTATGGTTCCACTCAAAAACAGCGTTATTTGGTTTTTGACATTTTCCGTGAAAATTCCACATAGCTTTGGAAATGATTGTGGGTTTGTCAAACCACTACAGTACAAAGTAGTAGTACAATTCTCTTAGTTTTTATGAGTCGGGGCGTTTTCTTGAATTTTAAACCCGCCTTTAACTTTGTTGATCGGTAGTGCGGTAAGACAAATAACTTTGTATGTGAAGTAGAACTTCCTCATCCGGGGTGTAGTCCCTCACCAGTCAGAGTTCTTGCACATTTCTCCAGATACGCTGATTGAAGTGATAATTGCAACCAGAAATGTGAAGCATTGGGAACAAAGACTTAAAAGTTTGAATAGCTAAAACCATAAAATATGCGATAAATGTTTCAAGGTTCCAATCCGGAATCGTATCCTTAATCGTTTAAAAGTACACGCTGTAAACTCCTTTCTTTTATCAGGAAGAAGAGCGTATGTCACCGAAATAACAATAGTTCCTAGAGTTGAACCTTCATGATCTGCGTGAATGATGTTGACTTGACCGGGAATACAATTTTACTGTCTGAAGTACTTGAGTCCACTGTCCATAATCCAATACAGGAAAACCAATATTCCTCTCCCCTCCAACAGAATTACGTATTTCTTTGTGCTCACCCGATTTAACTCTATGACGGACATGCGTTCAATATCCACAAGCAAATTCAGGAAAAACCATATTTTTCTACTCTTCATCAGAATTCAGCATTTTTTATTTTTTTTTTTGCGCTCAACTCCTAATACACCCAAGTAATACTGTGCTCAACTAATGCATAGCCACATAAGTACCAAGTATCGTTCTTATCAAGTTTGCCAGTAACGGGGGAGGTCAGGGATCTAATAACGGTCGTGTATATACGGGTTATTTTACTCTCATAAATATTTTCTCTTTTCTTTCATGCAAATTTGTATATAATCAATAACCATTCTATTTTATTCATTATAACCACGTTATAGTTAACAATTGAATAGCAAAGACAATTAATAGCAAATTACGGTGGCCGAATGCTCTGAGGTATCTCTATCGTGTTGGACTGTATTGTTGATGACGGGAAGATTAAAGTTCGTATGTTATTCGGGTGCACTTAGATTTTTATTTTCTAAATGATTTTCTACTCTCCTACCATACCAATGAGGGAAGATCACCTTTAAAATGGTTCCTTCCTCATCCTTAGCCAATTAGACGAATTATCATATATTAAAAGTATTAAAAAGCTATATATACATATATCAATAATTTTTACTAGGTACTTATTGTATTTACGATTAGTTTTAACTAAGGACTTAGCGTATAGCCATAATGGGTAGTAAGACACGATTTTTTTTTTAAAAAAATACTTCATTTTTATCTGCACATCATGCTAAACTACTTGTTCCAGTTGTACTAAAACTTAATGTAGTGAAGTCAAGGCTGAAGACTTTAAATAAAGTATACTTCATTTTCACGCCATAATAGTGTGAACCTATTTAAAGAAAATCACCTTGGTGCACTCAGCTGGAATTCAAACCCTGACACACACGTCACCAGTCAGACACGTAAAAGATAAGACCAGTTCCTTTGCCTATGTTTCCAATGGCACGGGAAGTATTCTTAATTATTGGTATCACGTCAATATTGTAGCCCATACCTCTCTCCCATTTTTTTTTTAACGTCATGGTTGAATATAATTGGAATCTTTTTGAAAAGTAGTCTCGACTTTCCCATCGACTTAATAATATGATATATCTGTGATATAATCAGCTCTTCTCTCATTCATTAAGATCTTGATGTGTGCAAGAGGATGAATAATATCATGATAAGCCGGATAACCTCTATCCCTTTCAAGGCTGAACAGACCCCTACGTAACCCCTTCATCTTGTCCTATTGGGGGAGTTATGGACCAAGGGAACAGAACATCCTCAGTTCTCCATTCATATCTCACATCTCATTACCAGATCCTTGCCGAGTAACCCACCGGTATAATGAACATTATCTGCAGCGATACATCGTTACCACACATCCCTACTATATATTATTTTCAAGAGGGTGCGTGGAAAAATGGTCGATATAGCTTTCTTTGAAATGTTCCTTAAAGCCATGTTTTACAGATGTATAGATCTTAAAATTTAATTTAACTTATCTGAAAAGGTAGAAAGACGCGTTGATGATTAAAAAAAAATAGCTTGAAATACTCAAGGAAAGATTTCAAACATTGAAATTGTGATTAGGCCACCATATATTTTATTAGATTAAATTGAACGATTTAAAACTAATTTAAAAAACACAGGTTAGGATTAAAATGAATTCCAAAGATAAGCGTTTTTCGGAGGTCACTCTTTTTTAACTGGGAAGTCAAAGTAAATCTTTAAACAAGCAAATAAAAGTCAAAGTCAAAGTTTAAGATAAGGTTTTTGTTGTAATCTTATAACACTTCCATACGTTACTGTGGGTGTCAAAGAGAAGCAAATTTAACCTTTGACCTCAACATTTAGAATCTTTTTACACACGTCGGTGACTTTATTTTGCGTTTAAAAAAAATCAACCCATTAATTTTTATTGAGTTAATTAACTTATACTTTCTAAGCCTACGAACATCTTCAGTATTATCTTAGAACTCATTGTGTATATTCGGCCAATTATAAATAATTTTAATCATTTAAACACTTTATTATGTTATTTTTATCACTTCGTCTTCACTTTTAGGGTATTCTCATATATGGTAATTGACCTAATGGAGTAGGGGCGACGAAAGAAGCATGATAGAGGTAATCTAACTGCATTTGTGTGTAAGGAGAGTGGGAAATCAATTTGGACAAAACACCTTCAATAGACCCGGCTGAGAACACACTGGGAGTGGAGGAGTCGAAATTGAATTATTACTGTCGTTTTCTTAACCTCTCTCCGCGTTATTGTTAGGGCATTTACTCTAACATGCTATAAGAATTTTCTCACTCTCTAGATTTAGTTTTTAATACTACTTATGACTACCTGGTCTTCTGGCGGTCTAAGTAACTAGTTTCACGAAATACTTGATTACTTTTTGAGGTTTATATTATTTACTGGGCGAATCTGGGGTGATATCCTACTTCTGATGATTTGACCTCTATTTTTAGCCAATACTCTCGCCATGATAGTGATTATACGCTATATATAATCAATTTCTTCATCATTAGTCTTTAGTTTACACTTTTAATAACCTCAGGCGTGATTGAACTAACTAAACAGTTTAAGCCACAATATATAAAGAATATTTTCAGTTTCTATTTCTTCGGACGTAGCCGGGATTCTTAAGGAATTGTTCTTATGAAATCATTGTTTACTCTTTAACTGTGATGAGCTATCAGTCAAAGAAATCTATTAAGATAATTCAATTTGTCAGCAATAGTTTTTTTTAAATTTAACACCACGTCTTACTACCCGTTCGGGTTATACGCTTAAGTACTAACTACATTAATGGATTAGGAAGGTCAAATTTAGAGGAAGTGAACCCACATTTGCGTGGAGGGAGAGTGGGAAATAGTTTAGGAAAAACCTCCCCCAGTTAACCCAACTGAGATTCAAACATCGATCTCCCTGTCCTCGGTGGTCTAGCTCAACACGACTGGTGCGTTAGCTAATTACGCCACCGAGGCGGGTTGTCAGCAATATAATGATATAGGTAGTTGTTTCAGGGAATCCGCGTTACAACACTCTTTGTTCAAATAATAATATAAAATTGTAGGACACAATATTTTATCCTATAGTTTATTTTAATATGAACGAATTATTTAAATAATAGTTTTCAGTAAGCCACACCTTAAATGATTTTCTATAGTTAAAATAAATTAATACTCAAATGAAACCCTTTTGCTATAAAATTTGAGTAACTTGTTTACAGTCTTTAAAAAAAATAGTCATAAGTTAACTAAACTTAAATTATTTTCCTTAGAAAAACCAATACATGTACAGTACAATCATATTTATCATTTAAACCACTCCCGATATATTCATTTTGAACAAAATCGCTAAAGCCACAATAGAAATATTTTAAATTTCAAAAATAAGTCTTTATTAAACTACCTTTAAACAAATTGTTGTATGAAAAGTGTTATCTATAATTAAAAACATTCAGCATATAGATATCCATTTTAAACCAAATTTTCAGAGCCATTTATAGAGAAAGTTTCTTTTACTTTCAAAAATAAACCATCAGCAAACTACATTAATTTTATTTTAGGGTGTTTATCAAAATATCAATTTGGTCTCTAAAATGAACATAACATATAAATATCAGGTTTGAACAAATTTCATCAAACTGTCCAGCTGTAGATCAAGGTACAAACATACAAAGGGACAGATGGAACTACAAGATAAGTTTTTTTTTAATTTTGGAGGAATATAGCACATCAAGATACATCATATTATCGAGTTCCAAAATATTCACTATCACAATACTTTTATTGAATGAAAAAGTATAAATTATAAATTAAAGAAGAAGTAACATTCTTGCCCCAAACTCATAACATCTTTTTTTTTTAATGCTCATCATATTCCTTCTCCATCCCCTTCTTTTCAGACACATCCACGCGCAAGCACACTCCCTTTTGTCCATCCCTCTTTTGTCAATCGCGCCGGCCGCCCCATGTCTCTGTTAATTAGAGTGGAATCTGATTAAAGGAGAAATGCCGGTGGGTACATAATCCTTCCCCTTAAGGCTTTACATGACATTCACCCCGTGTAGCCCCCTAGCCTGTGGGTTGTTCGGAGACAATGCGCGACCGAGCGTGGTCACATATCGGCGTCCCTCGTTATTATCACCATCATCATCATCACCACCGACCAGGTCACCCGTTGTTGTCAACCAGTGTGGATGATGGCCCATGGACGTGGGCGATATTTTCATACTTAATTCCCTGTTGAATTCAGTCCAGTTCAACTATTACTCACCAATTTTGGTGGCCGCATGGACTAAGGCATCACTCTCACAATATACTAAACTGCCGATGACATAAAGATAAGGGTTTTAGTCCCGGTCGTCTGTACTGAGAGTGAGTATTCCTAAATGGTTTTTCAGTCTCCTTCCACGCAAATATCGATACACTTCTTTTAAATGCAACCTAAATCATTAGCATAATTAGTACATACACTATGTGTATAACCTGAGCAGGTAATTATTAAGAAGCGATGCTAAAAAAAAAATTACTCACCTGAATCGGTGGTTGCATGTTTCCGTTACGTCTGCTATCGCAATGGACTAGATTGTAGGTAGCGAGGAGATTTGGCCACTATAAACCAACATATTTATTAGAAACATTTCCAAGCTCTCTTCCTCAGAGTAGGATATGTTGCCCTAATTTCCTCAATTTATAGCTCGATATGAGGACAACGTGTTTGTTTAACTGATGCTTTACCACCTTGATATTTTTTTAAATAAAACTCAAATATGGTTAAAACTAATGGCCTTAAAAAAATACTCCCTCATCCATCGTGTAACGATAGTTGATTAAAGTAAAAGTGTATAACTGAGAAATCGTCCATATTATTTGGCTTGCTATTGGTGCAGTCTTCCTGGATATCCAAGAGATTGGAATGAAATTCCTCTGGGAAAGTCGGGAAAGATGCTAGAGTTTGTTTTGGCCATCAGTCAGTACAGAATTGAAATGATACTACGGGAAGGCTCACCAAGTCAGTTTTTAGCATAAACAATTTAAGTATTAGTTATTATCGATGTTAATCACATTTACATATGTTACGTAATCTCACTGATGTTAAAGATGAATTAAAGATTCATTTCACTTTATTATTAGGTATTGATTTTTTACATAAATTACTGTTTCCAGCGTGTAGCTTTATAATCTAACTTAAGACTAGGAGCGGTATGCAAGAACGTTGGTGAATGCTTAGTGGACCGATAGTGTGGTCACGAGCACACTATCTTTCCACCTTTTATCTAACCTATGATGACACGAGCCAACACACGCTAGTGTACATTAAGCATCCACTTAGTCAAGCTCTTGCGTACGGCTTTAGGAGAGGCACAACATCCAGTCCCCGGTCGTTAACTTATCACTGTGAAAATACCCACGTTCCATCAATACATTTATCAGCTATGCCAGTAATCGAGCCCGGGACCCTTAGCTTAGCTTACAAACATGTTACCGACTGAGCTAAGGTGTCTGATTGTATGTATATCATGTTTGTATACACATTATATTTATTATTGTTATTATTATCATCATCACCGCGTCTTACTGCCCGTTCGGGTTATACGCACTTACGCTAATGTGTAATGGTAGGGTGATAATGAGATGAAATGGAGGACCTACAGTTTAACTTGGAATCCGAACCATGGTGGAGGCCTGGCATTCCCCACATTCACAAGATGTCTTGAGGAAGGGTTTGGTAATCAGATAAATCTTTGCCGGGACCGAGGATTGAACCCCAGCTGCCAGCACAGAAGTCTGACACCTTACCCCTTGACCGCCAGGTCACCCACATTATATTAAAACGTTGATAGGTTACGTCTAACTGTCGATTACACTTAGCCGATCAGGCTACAAACCCAAGGCATTAGGTAAAAATACGTCACGTTAGATTATATCACAAATGGGTGGACTAAATGGTTTTTTTTACTGATTTGTTTCTCAATATTTCCTTACGTGAATGCGAATACAATTGCTCCAAGTCAATTCGTCCTCATTAGTGAAAGTAAATGCTTGTAACCTTTTCTGATAAGACTTAAAGAAACAAAAAGTTAGTTAATATACGACTATCTATCGTGGCATCTAATAGGAAAACAAGTCGTTATTATTATTAGCACCGAGTCTTACTACTCGTTCGGGTTATACGTACTTACGCTAATGTGTAATGGTAGGGTGGTTGTGAGATGAAATGGAGGACCTACAGTTTAACGTGGGATCCGAACCACGGTGGAGGACACGGTGGAGGCCTGGCATTCCCCACATTCACAAGATGTCTTGTCAGAGGTGAAGGAAGGGTTTGGTAATCATATAAATCTGTGCCTGGACCGAGGATTTAACCTCGGAACTTCAGCACAGAAGTCTGACACCTTACCCTTAGACCACCATGTCACACTGAAAACAAGTAGTTTATTACGGAAACGTGCGTGTAGTTTTATGGTTGCACAGGTCATAGCTTTGAGTGATATTTAAGTAAAAACACACGCAGAAAAAAGTTAATTTAACTAATGAAACATTTATTTCTTTGTCTTTCAAACAAAAATATAAAACTATTTTTTGCTTGTTTTGAAAATTAATGTTTGAATAAATTTGTTTTCATTAAATGTATTTTATAGATAAATATTAATATTTAAAAAGTTGAAATTTTGTATTGTTTCAAAATACACCAAATAAAAATTATTTTCTGAAAGGATTTTTTTAACACCACGTCTTACTACCAGTCCGGGTAAACGATTGTGTATTATTTATTCTAATGTGTTTGTGATTAAGAAGGTTTATTTTAGATGAAGTGTACCAACGTTTGCGTGCCGGGATAATGTAGAATCATTTTGTAAAAAACACCATGAATACACCCAACCGGGATTAAGGCACCGATCTCCCGGTCTTTGGCAGTCTAGTCTATCGTGAGAATGATACCTTAGACCATGCGGCCACCGAAGTTGACATCTTAATTTTTGGTTTGATCACTATTCATAACAATTCTCAAAACAAGAACTGAAATTATGTCTTTGTAAAAGGAAAGCACTTCGTATGTTTCGTCGTAGTTATTACCAATAGTTTTTTAGTTATGGATGACATTATAACCACCTTTATTTTTTAACACAATCTCTTACTACCAGTTCGGATTATACGACTTTCTACTAATTACACTAATGTATTAGGGGTTAGTATCGTTGAATATAGAGGAAGTATACTCATGTTTGCGGCGATAGAGAGTGGAAAACCTTTAGGGAAAAACCACCCTCAGTAAACCCAACTAATATTGAACCCCCATCTACCCTTCTCCGGCATTCTAGTCTATCGCTAAAATAGCGCCTTAGACCACACGGCCACTGAAATGGGTGATAACATTATTTGAGTACAAATTTTTCTACTGAATAAAAACGGAACCATAACCCTTGCATTACTAAAAGATCCATATTTGAGAAATTTTTATTTTCTTAAACAAAAACAATTTTGGGTGATACAATATTGTTTCAGTAGATATATTTAGTTTAATTGTATACATATAGTAGTAGTGTAATAGCAAAGAATTAAACCTGATTAAATGTCACAATATACATAACAAATACCCAATCATTTTTTAGTGTGATATGTGTTGAAAATTACATTAAATGTATCTTTAGTAGCAATACATTATTAATTTTGGCCAAGATTTTTTTTTTAACTCACCATGGCCAACATAGTACATTCAATATCACTGCTGAGGGAACTGAATGTCTTATGCAGAAAAGCTTTATCTTCTTTCTCTTTCATTTAACTGTTGCCAAATCTCCTCTCTCTCAGTTCTGTCAAAAGGTGATGTACTTGGGTAAGGAAGAGCGTTTGACAAGATTGGAATTTACTGGTCTGGTTCTGTTTTGGTGTGAAATTAGCCTTAGGCCCTCGTGATCGGATCTATAATCCGTACTGGACAGCGAACATCGCAGATACGGTACAGCTTATGCTCAATATATCGTGGGCTTAGGTGTACATCGATGACCATGGAAGTGGAAGGAGGGTGGAGAACGGGGGGAGGGGGGCAGGAACCAAGGGGTTTGTGGTGAAGAAACATTATACTGGTGGTGAAACGGTCGGTAGCTAAGCTTGTCGATCAGTTTAGAAAATCATTAAATTTCTAGTCACTTGAATTTGGACAAATTTTCTCATTTAAAGGAAAGGCACTTTAATCGTTAAAGTTTTCGGTCTTAATATTACGATGATTCTTTACGTTTTATGGTACCTCCTGAANGTTATGATGGTAGGTCTGTGTTTATTTTTGTACGCCTGTCTGATTATCCCTGGGCATAAATATGAAAAGGTTTGATGGATTTGGTTCAAATATGATACTTCGGATTTTATAGATATTGATAGATGCCTGATGATTTTTTTTCTACCCTAGCCCTCAAAGGGTTAGTTTACTAATAGGAGATATTTTGGGATTTTATTTTTTTATATGTCTTTAACAATTTTGTTATAATAGATATCTAGGGAGTATTTAACCTGACAAATATCACTTTCGACTTTTTTTAATAGAAGATTTGTTTGTGATTTACTTATCACCAATTATTTAAAAATTTTAATTGTTTATAATATGGCTCAAAAGTTTTTGTTAAAATGGGTATAAATAATAGTAATGGCTATAAATATTTATTTATATACATTTTTATTACTAAAAAAAAGTAATAGTTGACTAATGAAATGTCTTTTGAAAAAAATTAGTAGTTCAAACAATTTCGTTAAAAATTGTCATTTGGAGACTATTTTAAATTATGAATGATAATGATAATATCTAATTTTTAGATTACTGATAACCAATTTCAGTAAATTTGAAAGCTTAGAAAATTACCTTAAGATTTTTTTCAAAATAGGTATAAGGGAATTGTTTTTTATACAAATAATTATATTTAATTTTTAGATAAATTATTAATTTACTATTTGATTACATTTTGAAAAATTTTAAAAATTGTTTGAAAATTATCATTTGAAATTTATATATTAAGAATTTTAATGTGAATCAATATGAAGGAGTTTTCTAAGGAAAAACTTACTTAGCAATATTTTACTTATATCATATTTTTAGAAATCTTTTTCCAAGCTATAATATACTTTATGATAAAGTTTTTACAAATTTGATGAATGGATAATGTTTAGTTGACTTAGGATAATGTATTTTTAATTTCACCTCCCTTTACATTCCCCATATTTCCACACAATGCGACAACCCGTCACTTTAATGTGGGCAGAAATAATGTTGTGGTCTGTAGTGTCAGTACTTAATTTAATTAGCTATCGTGCTTCCCTTTTGGAAGCATTAAAGCTTGCCTTCGAGTGACAGTGATAATTTCACAGACCATTAAATGTTTTCACTTTTAATCTTTGGTTTAGGTATTTCACGTGTACGTTTTGAACAGAATGGTTTATATATATATATGTTTATATATATATATATATATAACCAGTAGGTTCAGTTATATATATCTATATATTATTTATATATATACACGAGTATATCAGAATATGACTTCCTAACTAACTCAAATTTAAAATAAACACAACACCCAGATGTATTTTCATCATAGTGAAAGAGGAAAACCCAATTTGTCTTGGTGTTGTCAAGAAATGAGCCAACGACCATTAGCTTTGTAGAGAGATGCGCTGGTGACTAAGGGGTAATCCATAAACCACGTAGCGCTACTGAAAGGGGGGGTGGGGGCTGTTCATCTTAGTGTTAAGTAGCACAGATATTCTAGGGCGTAGCAAGGTTATGTTTTGACTTGACCATTTGGCATTTCACCTATCAGTCTGTATGAACGTCTGGATCTTTAATAAGTGATAATTATAAAATTGCTTTGACCGATTTTAACGAAATTTGGTAAACACATTTCAAAACCTAGACCAAACAACGTGTGTCCATGGCTTCGATTTGGTAAATAGTTTAAAGGGCTAATCAAAAATCTTATTTTATTTGTTATGTGATAACAACCAAATTCATAGATCAATTTTAACCAAATTTGGCGGGAATAAATTCATTTTAAATTAGGTCTACGATGTATGAACTGTATACAGGTTCTAAACATGGCTATCTGTTTCAATATTTGATTGATTGAAAGGTTTCTCGTTTAATAGTTCATCTTGTGTGATTAGAATTTAATATTCTAAGTCATGGTTATTATCTATGAATATTATATAATATTGAATATAGTATTAACTTGTTTTCTGTATAATTTGACCACCAAGAAAAATATCTACTTCAAATCTAAAGATAAATTATAGGAGAATGTTCAATTTTAAATCAAGAGAGTAATATTAAGACTGAATATGACATTATTTTTAACGTGATTGAATAAGAATATTTTGAATGGAGGGAGCAAAGTTTACTAATCTTAAAACTACCATTTCGAACAAAATAATTAAACATGATGGAAAGGGGGAATCTTGAGGTAATAAACGTTCAATCACATGTAAAAATGGATGGAAAGCTCAAGAATCTATCAAAACAAAGAACACACCTTTAAATCCACCAGGTCAAGATTTAGCTCGAAGTTATTACCTCTTCTTCCTCCCCCTCCGGGTAAAACCACCCTAGCCCTTGACAAGTATAATAACTCAGATTACTTTAGGCTGGACCTAGCTATACTACCGGAAAATCTCCTGGAAGAACAATATTATTCATTTCATGTGGCGATATTTTCTAGTTTCAAAGTAATTTTATTCCCTTCCCCTTTGTTTCCTCTCTCCTTCCCTTAATTTCCTGACTCAGTGGTGTGATATTTAGGGTGTCGAAAAATCAAACCGGACTACACATCTCACGCTCACATGGTGACACTTTTTTTTTTTTTAGAAATGGGGGTGTAGGGGTGACGAAGCCACATTAACAACATTTAGCGCCATGCGTCTGTCACATTTGCGTCGCTTTACCTCTCCCCCACCCCTCCATCCCTCCCCTACTCCCAGTACCCCTTTTTCTCTTGACACACGGCAAGGTCCGCAGACCAGGCTTTCATGAAATGAAGACATATGACGTCATAAATAATGCACATTCCGAGGCCTAATCATTGTTCTGACATCACGCGTTGCTTACTCGTATGCAAATGTGTTGAAGTGTATTACTTTTTTTTCCCCTCTTCTCCCCCACCCTTTTCCACACATTGCCGTCGTGCATGTGTGGTTTGTTTGATGGAGAGTAAAGGAGATTACTCGAAAATCAATGATGGTCTATTGCGAATCCTACAAATCTTCAAATCTGATCTGGATGCTGTTCTATATAAATACGCAATCTCAAAACAGAGGGATGAGTGTAATCTCTTGATAACGTACTAGAAACTTGATTTCTCTGACACCCTTATTGGTGGATACATGGTCTAAGGCATCAATCTCACAGCACTTTGATTGCTACTTACCAAAAGATTGTGGTGATTCAAATATAATTTGGGTGTACTGAAAGTATTTACTTTTTTCCTAAATCATTAACTGCTTATTCTTATGTAGCTCATATCGGAATTGGTTTAAGTGTTTTAGTAACCATAATACATTGGGGCTTAAGAGGTTAGTTTATTTTGATGTTAGCTCATAGTCTATGTTCTTCTGGTTTATTTCTAGTCTACAGAAACCAGATATGAGACAGTAAATATTAAATTCCTTTAACCTTCTAATTATTTTCACTCCATACAAATATCATTTCATCTAATTTTTATCTTCTTTATATACATATAGTATATACCCTTAATTTGGTTGGAAAAACAGTTTAGAAAATTAAGTCATGTGTTTTTCAGGCAAACATTTATAAAATTTTACTACATCATTAGTAATAATAGAGTCTATCAAAAGTAACAGCTGTATATACCCTGGTTTTATTTATGGATACATTAAAATGGTTTTAGTAACTTTAGGAATTAAAAAATACTATTTTTCCTATCAAAATCATAATATTTATCATATTGGCTAATATTAAATGCGAGGTGGACACGAATTGATGTAAAAATTAAGATTCCGCTAAAGTGCTTCCATGCCAACGAAATCTTTAAAAATCTTTAAATATCATTTAAGATATTGATACAGGAAGTATTATCTTAAGAGACCTTCTCAACCTCCACTTAGAACCTAATTTAAATAAAAGAGACAGCTCAAACCAGAAGTCACATCTCAGTGTTTGTTTTAATATTATAGTTAAGAAGGATCCCCTCTGTGATATAGTGGTCAGACTTCCTGGATACAGATCCAGAAGTCCTAGATTTGATCCTCAGCACTTCCAGAAATTTTCTGTAAATAAGTGGGTTTGGAACGGGATCAAATTCTGCCTCGTGAAGACAATCAATGAACAGCTACTTGAATATAGAATTAACAGCTCAGTTTTAGAAAACTGAGGTTAACCGCTTAAAGGTTAGTTGTGCTGACTACATGGCTCCTTCTATCCGCAAATGTTGGTGTCATCATCGAATATGTGGTGGCCACTTGGTCTGTATATCTCGTTTGTAGAGTCACGCCATGGATTGTATTATTAGACTTTATAATACAGTAACGTTGATCACAATAAAACAATTTTAGTAGCTTTTAAAAAAATCTATATTTCATTATCTATAAATTGCGTATAACCTGAACGGGTAGTAGTACGCGGTGCTAATAATAATATCTATAAATTAAAATAATATTAAACTAACCCCAATTTCACTGCTCTCATTTTAAGAATGTTTAGTATTTTAACTATTTTTTAGTGTATGCCATCAAGTTTTGTCAGGTTAATATTTCTGGTCTTCAACTTGATGTGACGGATATTTAACCCATCTTCTGAGGTTGGGACACCGTACAATATAGGTGTGTTTACGTCAGCCCAGTGAGATGTGATGATAATGATTATAAGTATGTGTTGTCACCTATCTTAAGCCTAATTAAACAAACCATTCATACCAAAGGAATAATTCTCTTCCGGGAAAAATACCTATGTTACCACAAATAATCGAACCCTGCACCTATAGATCAGTATCCAGGAATGTTGATCACTAACCCAATAAGTTTTTCATCGGTCTTGAGCTGGAGTGTACAGAAACCAGATATGAGACACTTATATCTTAGATTCCTTCAAACTTAAAACTATTTGAGAAATCTGAAATTCATAATAATCACATAAAATGTTTAGAGTTATACGTATCTGATGGTTTTAACTTAAAATTGTGAAATTGTGATTTATGCAACTTGTAGGGCCAATTGTATAAGTTTGTATAGCTAGGAAAACATGGGATCTAGTTTCAATAACCCACATTTGTGGGCATGAGCGCCAAGTCATCTTCTGGTTTGGTTTTTTAGTGATGGTTAATTCGGGGTTCATATTCTGGGTGGGTGTACTGAAGGTGTATTTTACTAAATGGCTTTACACTATGCCATCACGTAAATGTAGCTATATTTCCTTCAAATTTTACCTTCATCATTCCCAACATATTAGTATAGCTATCTGGATAGCCTTAACGGGTAGTAATACGGTATACAGAGACACAAAGTCAATCATTCGTTAGTGTTTAAATCTTCACACTACGGTATTTCTTATGAAATAGTAGTTCTGCTGCTTCAAAACGTCAAAGGAATCCCAAAATATTTTAGATATTTTAGTTTATAAAGTGGCCATTTTGGGGGGGGNGGGGGGGGGGGGGTAGGGAAGGAGTGTAAAGGGTGCATTTTAAGGAATAGTATTCTAAAATATTGGTTGGAAGAAAAAATTGTTCTTATTTAAATAGTACATAATATAACTATTTTATTTAAATCATTCATGTTATGAAATAATGTCAACAAATTTGTTCTTGTGGAAGAATCGACCACTTAATTAAAAAATTATGTTCAAGTACAGCTATAATTAAATTTAATAAAAAAATAACAAGACTGATCTATACTATTCGATGGCCATGATGATTCATTTTATATTTAAATTTTCTATAAACTTAATTAAGTAAAACAATTTTATTTAATCCATATAGATTTCAAATTACATCATCTAATTTATTTAAAAAAATTGTGGAAAAATATATTTGTTAACTTGTCTTATTTCATGAACTGTCCTAAAAAATCAGGGACGTAGCCTATATACCTTACCAAAATAACCATTGATTGTATTTGTTTGGTAAAGGTTAATTTTTAGCTTCCTATACCCTTACCATGAATAACATAACTGCGGCCATTTGCGTAAAATGTTGCAAATGAGCTCGTTTTATACTTTCACATTCATCTCTTACTTTTTTGTTTTTGTGCCCCGGGTTAGCCCTGTTCTGGTTTTACGCCTATATACTAATTATTCCAATGGTTTTTAAGGATTAGGGATTTAATATTTATAGGAAGTGTAACCAAGTTTGCATTAAGAAAAAGTAGAAAATAATTTTAGGAAAACCACCCTCAATAAACTCGACCAAGATTCGAACCTCAATATCCCCTTCATTTGCAATCTAGTCTACTGTGAGAGTATAGCGTTAGATCACAAGGACACCGAAGTGGGGCATTTTTCAGTTGGTTCCTCTTAAAATATCATGTTGTTTATGGTACATAGCACTGAGTTTATCCTTATACTTCGTTTTGGAGTAGGACTAGGCTATATTTTAAATTAACTCAAATCACAATCTAACTATCGTGTTACATCTGAACGTCTCCACTAATTTCAAACAGAAGACTGCCTTGTTAAGTCATTTCATTTAAACGCTCTTATGACAAAGTATGATGTGGACAGAGTTAGGCCAACATTAAAAACTGTTGAGTAGTTCTATTGAATGCATTCTACCCCCCCCCCCTTCCCCTCCACTAGATGAATAATGTATTCCGACGTAACAGGGGAGTCACTTTGACGTGAGGTCCAGTTTCAGGAGTGGTATCAAAACGTCACAGGACTTTGATAAAAAAAAAAAACTAAGAAAGAAAAAAGTGGTATGGTAAGCGTGACCCTAAATGCTAAATTATTCATATGCGAGAGTCTCCCTTCTCAACTGTCACTCACGTGATGTCTATCTGACGTCACATCTGTGACAACACACATCATCTGATACATTCAATTGTCGCACATTAGCGTCAACCCTTGTATCATTTGTCATTTGTCCCAATACTGCATTCTTATAGAGGATACACCGGTTTTAGGACGTCAACTGTTTGATTGGTTTCTTTATTGGGGTATTCACATCATTCACTTTATAAACACACACATGATATCCACATACAGCCTACATAATATCTTAGCCAAGGACACAATCACTATAGTCTGGATATTTAGTAGCTAAATATTAGGACTCAATAACTAGCTTAACCTAAATGAGAACACCTCCTAAAACATAGCGAACACTACTACGCAAATATTTAATTATTGGCTATCACGACTTACATAATAAATTAGCCTAAAACAGTACATATATTACAAAACATCCAGTACTATCACCTTGTTTGTTGTATACTAATTAAATATCACGACTCACAAAATAACTTAGCACATAACAGTACACCTCCTAAAATATTCCAGCCTTACCACTTGTATATTCACTAATTGGATGGCATGACTTGCAAACTAACTTAACCTAAACCGAATAAGATACACCCAAGTATTTCTAGGTATTTAGAGACAATTGGATACCTGTAGTATCTACGTATAGAAACAGTAATTGAACCAGTGTCCTCTAGATTTGTTGCTGACTGCTCAAACCAACAAACCTTTTTTGCTTATACTATTAAATTATATTAGTGATGTGTTATTTATTCTGGAGATAATATTTTGTAGGCTATCCACAGCTTAAGCTAAATTAAGTAAAAATAATGAGTAAGTGGACTTAAAAATCTTGAGATATAAAGATTTGGTGATTTTGAACAGATAGCAATCCCCAAAATGATATAAAATGATCTACTAATAAGCTTTGAGAAACTTAAGTACAGTTCTTAACCTATTATACACAATCATATATATATATATTCAAAAAACCGTTGAGCACACATTTATTTATTTTAATAAAAGTATTTTCCCGTTTTTCACGTTTATAGCTTAAGTAGTTTTAGAGATATAACTCAACTTGAAAAAAAACACCCCTTCCCCGTTCACCCGCTTGAGTGATTTTTTTTCGAAAAACCATTGAAAGCGTATTTCTTTATTTTTGAAGAAAAGTATTTTCCCTAGCCTCAAGTTTCTATCTTAAATGGTTTCAAAGATATGCGTGATTATCAATAGAGTTTTTACACCCGTTTTCACCCCTTAGGACGCTAGTATCGAAAATTCGTCGAATACTTGTTTTTTCGATTTTGATAAATAACACTCAGTCCAAATTTAATATTCCTAGCTTAAGAGGTTTCGGAAAAAACTTATCTTTTCAACCCTATTTTTCAATCCTTTAGGGGTTGAATTTTGCAAAATCCTTTCCAATCGGTTTCCTACTGACTCAAGACGACATCCCTGCAAAATTTTAAGATGCTAGGTCCAGGGGTTCGTGAGATACAATGATGAGTGAATCAGTCAGGGCTTTCGTTTTATATATATATTTATACATAATATAAGTATTTATATTTTACTATTTTACATGCCTATAAGTATATATAGATATGACCTGCCAAATTATTTGTAACTTTTTGTGGTATAATTGAAAAAAAGTCTTGAAAGAAAATCTATCACTTCACACTTTTATTTGGTTTAATAGAAAGCGAAATGTAATCTATCTCTATTATAACGGTCGGATTTGAGTTATCCATCATTCACGTCAGAGATATTAATATTCTCATATTCATGGCTCTTCGAATTTTATTAATATTTAAAGCAAAAAATTTCACTAACAGAAGTAGTTTTGAAAACGTATACTTTTTATGTGAGTTTAATTCGTAAGGAATATAAATTAACTCGATTTATTAAGTTGTTATAAAGATTTTTAAGATCCTATGGCACTTAAAAAAATACTTTTACTTTTTATGATCACATGGATTAAGGTGTCAGTCTAATCTTGTCTAGTGTTCCTGGGACAGGGAGTTCAGGGTTCAAGTAGTGGGTGGGTGTACTGACGGTGATTTACAAAATAACATCCCGTCCTCCCTCCTAACATTGGTACACATATTATTTAAATTCCACTATACTCGCTTTTATTTCATTTACGTAAATATGTGGTTAGCTCTAACGGGTATTAAGTTGGAGAATTGATTAAAACAAATATAACTACGAACACTCAAAGACGATAACTATCTAGTAGGAAGTTGAACAACTTTTAAATATGTTGAGGCGTCTTAGCTGAGTCAGTAGTGCGTCTGAATGGCTTAACATTTATTTTTGGTAAACTGTCGGCTAGTGAAATGGGCATTATCTAATTTCTAGGGCTGGGTTATTTTGTAAACTATTTACTGAAATAATCAGTTGCAATTTAAACACCTCTATTATAAGCTTAAGGAGCTAAACCATTTCTATATTAGTCGTTTGTTTTTCCACCACCATGTCTTTCTAGCGTTTTCGTGTATGTAGAGGGGAAAAAGATTTATAAAAATACACCCTGAATTTCCCCACAACAGATTTGAGCTCCAACCTCCCTACCATGGCGTTTATTCTGCGTGCCTACTGGTGGAGGATACCTGTTTTAATTTAAGGTGCGGCAGAAGAGAGCGCAAGTATTTTTACAGTTTTTATAGAATATAAATTTTTTGTCCAAAATAAATCAAATATTTCTCCAATAGCAATATAGAATTTAGTTTTCTGCACATGCTTATATTAAAATATTTTGAATATCTGTCAAAGGTGTCCTGGAATTTTGTCAAACCTTTTTAAATAAAGAGATAAAGTTTTGACCAAATTCCAGGACACCCTTGACAGATATTTAAGACCTGTTGATATTAGCATGTGCAGAAAACTAAAGTTTATGTTGCTACTGGAGAAATATTTTATTTATTTTGGCCACAAAAAAAATAGTGCTATAAAAACTGTAAAACTACTCGCGATCCCCTCTGCCACACCTTAAGGATGGAAAGCGTGGTCCCTGACTCTACCAAGAGAACAAATTGAGAGATTTTGAGAGAAAAGTACTTAAACAGCTGTTTGGGATCAAGAGTGATGAACAAATGGGAGAATGAAGAAAATTACATTATGAAAAACTTTTATTCAACCTCAATCATTTGAAGAGTAATAAAGACACGCAGGTGGAGGCTAGGAAATAATATGACGCATATGGTTGTGACACATTTGCACACATAAATTAAGTTTGAAATCCTGAAGATACAAAAGCCCTTGTTAAATAAAAATGTATATAGAAGAATGATGTTAAACACGGTTTAAACAGAGGTTTATCATAAGGTAAAGGATTGGTTGGAGTTTTCTCTAGATAGGGTTGAATGACTATCTTATATTCTGGCGGTTAGGAACAATCGAGTTCCTTAAAGCCGTAAGTTAGTTAGTTACTTATAAAGTTAATCTACCAATAAGTAACCCGCATCGATTGTTGTGTGGTTAAATGCATCACTTTCGTGCTAGAATGATTTTCCGGTAGTTGTGAGATCCATGCTCAAATACCAAGCTCCACTCAAATGTGGGTACATTTACTCTAATATTCTTCCTTTCACATACCTATTTCATTAGCATAATTCATACTTGCTTACGTAGAGCCCAAACAGGTACTAGCACGCCGTTAGAAAAAATGACAGTATATTAACTTTACATTATTCTCAACCCTGGCTGGTAAATGGCATAAATTAGTATTTCAAAGCTTTTTTATAAAGTTGAGAAACCTCATAAATCCATTATTAATCCCAGAAAGAGTAAGTAGAAATAATTTTGGATTTAAATGGAATGAATCAAATGTACTTTCTGTTGACTCTGATTGGTGGTTTCCTTGCTTGCTTACAATAGATTTTATACCATAAGATGGACTATAGTCTACATTTCTGGGTAAATACTTAATAAAATGTCTATTAGAGTTTGAAATGAAAACATAATTTAAAAATATGTTTTAAGTAAATTACTCTTAAGTGAGATTCAGAAAACAAACATAATAATTATTTAGTTAACAACGTGAAATATTTTTCAGGAATGTTTAACAAACAAAATTGCTGTAAGCATTTCAAATTAATTTCGAAATTAGTATACTATGGTTAAACATACTTTTTTTAAACTAAAAATATATTCTTATTTATTATATAAAAGTCCCCAGATATCAAAAGTATTAAGGCCACTTAGGGGGAAAAATTGACTATTAAAAAAAATCAATACTTATTAAGATACTCTTAATTTTAGAGATAGAATTTAAATTACTATTTCTCCTCGAGATATATAACCTTATATTATCTAGAATCAAATTTGAAATAAAAACATCAAACGCTTTCGGTCTTAGTCCAAGAGAGCTTTTGTTACTCTTTAAGGTAGAAACTATACTTACATTATTCCACTATGGTGTAGGCTATAAGATAAGGTCGTAGTGTAATCCCTCAAGGTAAGATTGCTACCTTTCAGGGTAAAAGGAGCGTACACACAGATATGGGGACATACATTTGGGAGACTCACTTTTTGGTTTTGGAGGCAAACATACTTGTAAAACTTTAAGAACCACAATAATATCTGGGCAAATAACTGATCACGATCACAATACTTTCTTTGTATTAGAAATTAAAAAAATTGTGAGTCATTCTGACACAATATTTTCCCATTTATTTGCTTTTCTTAATGGTTAGAATATCCCATTATCCCTAACATGTTATATTTTCTCACCCTTTAAAAAAGTAAATTTTATAAGTGAAACAGCTATTGAATATTTTTAAAATTGTAAACCCACAGTGGTGTGGTAGGTAATCTCTCAAGGGGGTGCAACATTATCCGTGTTCTCTGAGTAAGTCAAAATAATGAGACCATCGGGATATCAAAACTAATGTCAGGGAAAAGGGGAAAAAGTGAAGGAGAGCGGAGGGAAAAATAAGGAGATAGGAAGGGTGACTTAGCGCTTTGCTGTGGGGAATAGTATTACCCACTAAGGGAAGTTCAAATTTCCGTCCCCTACATTATTATAAAATGGGATAAAAAGTACAGAAAGTGTAGTTAGGTGCATTTGGGGGAACAGAGGGGAAGAATTGTTAGTTTGGTCTCATTTTTCTTGTCATTCGGGTTTGTCTTACATTGAAGGTTGTATGCTCATGTTGAAATAAAATGGGTTTAAAATATGGCCATATACTCTAGGCCTATTATATGATTACTAACACTTATTCATAACTATCAGAAATACCCAGCATTGCATGGTTACCCTAGGTAACGATTTTATTTTTTTCAAACGGACAGAAAAAAAATTGTTTTATTTCTTCCGATCCAGTTTTTAATTAATTGAAAAAATCATATCTAAATTTTAAAATTCTTATTTTTAAATGCACATGTTCATGTAAATGAACTTCTAGTTTATAAATTTAAGACTTCTGTTTATGAACTTCTAGTTTATAAATTTAAGACCTCTGTTTGCAATATATATTTCTCAACACTCATGACAGACAAAACAGACAGACAGATACACAAACTCTTAATATTATTAATATAGATTAATTGAAAAGTTTTCTACCAAATTGAACAAGTAGCTCCCTAACTGAAAACCTAGTATGGATTATGAGGCTAGATTTTAGTGGAAATGTACTCACATTTGTGATGAAAGACGGTGATAAACGGTTTAGAACTAAATCTTCAACTTACCCTATCACCAGTAAGCCGAAATAAAGGAGCCTGATATTCCAGTCCGCATGCTCACCGATCTATGTGAACCAATGGTAAGCATAACTTTATCTATCAAATACTTTTAATAACAAAGATATATATAATTTATTTTTATTCATTATGTTTAAGGTGGGATGGAAGAGAACGAGAGTTCAGAGCTGTTTCTTTTAATATTTTTATAACAATTTTTTTTGTCAAAACAAATTAAATATTATTTGAGTATTTATGTCTAGTTTAATAATTTTATACAAATGGTTATATAAACTACTCTAGATTATCAGTCATGGGCAGAGTGGTATCTGAACATAAACGTTTTAATAATTTAAACTAATGCCTTGTCTACATCTTGCATAGACAGCATATCCTTAAGGTGAGTATGCAGGGAACGAAAGAAAAAACTAGTGTTTTTACAGATTTTTTTTGTCAAAATAAGTCAAATATTGTTTCTATACAAACATAGTATTTTTAAATGAAGGAAAAAATTGTTACAAAATATCAGGATACCATTGACAGATATCCAAGAACTGTGGGTATTACAATGCGAAGAAAATTAAATTCTATATTACAAGGGGAGCAATATTTTATTTATTTTGGCCAAGAAAAATGTTTGCTATAAAAAATACATAAATACTGAACATATTCTGAAAATTGAAAAATGACACAGGAATAGAACCCGGGACATTTGGCTTAGCACGTCAAAGCTCTAACCACTGAGCTACCCAGGGATCATCCCGTGGTTAGGGTCATTCTTCACTCATATTTTAAGGCATAGTCTAAAGGACGTGCGTAGATCGTCAGCTACAAATGTGTGATTTTATTAAGATGACGAGCTATCAGATAACGTAGACACCTTCGACTCGGTAATTGGCTTATTGCCACTACATGTGCAATTATTATAATTGCAAGGGATTGCATATTTCAGAATAAAATATACAAAGCTATTATTTATGATTTTAGTGAGGATTACTCCATTTAAATATCATATTCTGAATATTGAAAATTGAAAACCTTGAGTAGCTCATTGATTAGAGCATTGGCGTACTACGCCAAAGTTCCCGGGTGCAATACCCGTGTCCAGGTGTAATTTTTAAATTTTCAGATGTTATCTAGATGGAGTAATCCTCACTAAAAGAATAAACAATAGATTTGGCTATTTGATTCTTAAATACCCAACAAATTTCGCCTTACCTCTTCTTAACGAACTCGCTGGCCCAGATAAACATATGTGTAAATGTACATTTTTTAATATTTTGTTTGTGTATTTAACTATCTCACTGATCTAAGATCAAATATCCACAAGTAAGGCACCATATCAGTGTGAGCTAGATAATACGTCAAACCATAAGGACGGGGATGCCTGGGCTCGAATACTGGTCATATTTACCGAGCTTCATCCCCTAAGTGGTTTACAACTTTTCCTCCAAGCAAATGAAGGTACAATTTATCTTAATCCTCCCTTCATCATCAGTTACACTCCATTATGATACAATTTTTTTAGCCAAGACGGATATCTAGTCGTGGCACACACATAGAAAACATATATTATTATTATTATTAGCACCGCGTCTTACTACCCGTTCGGATTATACGCACTTACGCTAACGTGTAGGGTGATTGTGAGATGAAATGGAGGAAATACAGTTTAATGTGGAATCCGAACCATGGTGGAGGCCTGGCATTCCACACAATCACAAGTTGTGATTAATACACGTCTTGTCAGAGGTGAAGGAAGGGTTTGGTAATCAGATAAATCTGTGCTGGGACCGAGGATTGAACCCCGGACCCCAACACAAGAAAATATACAGAATACATTAATTAATAATACATGTTTCTAAAGGCTGTGGCTTACAATAATCCTCGATTTTGTGAATACAGCCCTTTGACTTGTGTTTGAGACCACTGATCTAACATCCTTGAACTCTCGAACACAGGTGTGGGTGATGTATGTACTCAACCCTAAGGTTGGTTGGAACCTCAACAGTTTCACCGTCAACTGTAGAGACTAGGCAGCACTGAAGAGGAGTACTAGGGAAATAAGGAGTGAGGTAGTTTCCCGTTGCTTTCCTTACTGATCTAAAAGGTACTAATGCACATCGGACTGCCAAGCCCACTGAAATGCATCAACCAACTTACCATACAAGCCACACCTTCACTCCATTCATCACAGAGACAGGCTGTATATGGAACGTTACTATTGTATCGTTCATAACTTTGCCATCTTCATATTTGTCAGAGCCATACGTGAGACTGAGAAGGATCAATGAAAGTAGCAACTTTCTCTAACCCATACCAAAAAATATGGTACATCGTGAAGATTATGTCTGACCAGAGATGGATCTAGGCTGTGGGTAATACCATGACTTATTTTAAACGAAGATAAATTTACCCCAATTATCTTACTAATGGAGATATCTGACAGATAGAAAAGACTGCTGTATCTACTTAAACGTATTTATTCGCCCAGTAATGTGATCCGCATTGATCAATTTTTATGGATGGAATCAATATCTATAAAATAACACTAAGCCCCATGGCCTCAACCAGCAATCGATCATTACCAACCAAGTGATTTCCATCTACTGGTGAAGGTGGTGCTGACCTATGAAGATAGAGGGTATCATATGGTCAGCACAACGAGCCTTGCAGTCTTTAATATCAGTTTTCTAGACCAGAGCTGCTTCTTTGTTCAAGTAACTCATAATTTTGTCCTCAGGAGACTGAGGTGACCCTGGTTTAGAACCGCCACTTTACACAGAAAATCTGAAATCTCCGGGGATCAAACCCACGACTTACAGATATGTAGCCAGGAACTTTGGCCACTAGCCCACAGAGGCAGTCAAAAATAACACTAATCATATTTTTTAGGTGCTCTGTCATAACTTACGTTCAGGCTATATACCTATTTAGGCTTGTAATTACGCTAACGGCTTTAGGGATGAGAAAAAACTATATTTGTGTGGAGTGTACCTGCATTTTTGAGAATGTAAATGAGAGAGAGATAAAACCATTTGGAAAACTATCCTCATTACACTCGAACTAGATCTAAACCTTGATCTCCCCGTCATCAGTAGTCTAGTATACTGCGAAAGAGGCGCCTTAGACCATGAGGTCACTGAAGCGGGTAGTCATGTATTGAAATAATATTAACATTAGTAGTAAAATAAATATGTTTACATAAATGTTTTAAGAGGTGCTCCAAATGTCTATTTGTAAGAAAATCTAGGTATACATTAGTATAATTTTAACAAATACGCAGGCCTTATACCGTAATTAATTCTAAACAGATTAAGTGACTGATTTTTGTTTGTATTTCAGAAGGATAGTTAATTGATTTATTTTTTGCCAAGGGTATTCATTTTTTTCCAAGGGTATTCAATGTGCCCTTCTCTTTCAATAATTGATTGTATCTTCACACAAACGCAGGCCACATTAATTTTTAGGTTAAGGGGCCATTACTGTAGAGCTGAAACACTGTTCAGAATTCCAGAAATTCCATGTTACTTATATAAGTGGCATGTTATTTGAAAACTTTGTTTAACGGCAAAATTGAGAGGAAAAAGTATCAAGTGCTTGTATGATTATAAAAAAATTTGCATTCTAAGTTTTGTAATTAAAAAAAATAAATATGAAAAAGGGGAAGCTATGTATATTTCAAGAACGTTCCACAAGAAATATCACATCTTTGAGTCCAAAGTAAATGGCAAAATACGTAGATAAAACGTAACTCAGCAAAATAATGACAGATTTCATTGGTATATTTAGATACCCCAAAACATTTAAAGGATAACACCAATCGTACCAATATTTTATTTTTTTGGACCATAACTGAAATCTAAAACGTTATCTTAACTAATTAGTTAGACGTGCTGCCATCTGAGCTAAGATGTAATACAAAGTAATCGTAATCTAATTTTGTATCCTTCCACCCCTTTAAAAACAGTTTACGGAATAGAAACTGAAGCATCGTTTTTTAAAATACTCATTTAACCAAACATTAAACCATTATTTATTGAAGGATTTTGGTGTCATCGAATCTAAAACCTCAAACAAACAAAAGGCGGAAGTAAAAAGGATTTTAAAAAAAAGTCCACGAGGTTGGCAACACTGGATGTGAAACCCATGTTGGACACGTGGAAACAGTTTCAAACTAGGGGTGGGAGAAAGAGGGTCATTGCGGAGATTCGTGTGTGTGTGTGTGTGTGTGTGTGTGTGTGTGTGTCCAGTGTATGGCACCCTCTTCCTCTGCCGTGAATTTAATTACGGCGATACGTTTTAGTTCGATGAAGCGTTCATCCGGCGTTCGGACTGGAAAGGCCGTAACAAACAGCCGTTCGGAGCGCCGATGTAACCGTAGCTTGGCTTTGCTGTCTCGATGGCCAACCTTCTAGCAGTGTCAGAACGGACCACCCGTTATAAGCCTAGAAGAACTTTTATATGTTTATTTGATATATGTTCTTTATTTTTTAGTAAAACCAGGGCGAGACAGTGGAGGGACTAATTTTATAGTGGAGCGAGAAGGGTAAACCATTTATAAAAATAACTATCTCCAGAATACCAGATTCAATTTTGAGCCTCCATCTACCCGTCACCAGTAGTCTAGTCTGGTGTGAGAATGACACCTTATATCCCAAAGCCTCCAATGTGAGTCCCTCAATACTGGGGGTGGAGTGGGTATAGTTTTAAAAATAAATATTTATGAATTTGCGAGGAGGGAGAGTTAATAACTATTTAAGAGAAAAAAATATATTCAATTAAACCAGATAGAATTATAATCCGGACCTCCTCATAAGAGGGTAACCATACAATATGATATTGGCATATTTATTCGCGTAACCACTGATGCAAGTAGTGTCAACTAAATCAAATTAATATCTACACAATTAACATATAATAATTGGAATGAAATATATTTTACAAGTTGAAAAGTTTCAACAGTAGCAAGATGAATTAAAAACTATACATTTAAAACAGTTTAATGAAATGGACTTAATTCCAATTTAATTTATTTACACCACGATTAAATTGAAGTAACTTCTAGTTTAAAAGAGTTGGTTCGTTCTATTTTCTTTTTAAATAGATAAGTTAAATTTTCCGTAAAACGTAAAGTACTTATAAAAACAATTATGCCGTCTGTAAGCGAGGGGTGTGATAAAAACGTTTTATAGAAGAATGGGTCAAAATAAAAGTGGAGATAAAATTGTCAAACCATGCGTGAATCTCTGACTGAATTTTCTCTTAGTGAGCGAGGATGGCAAGTATTTTTTTATTATTTTTTTACGATTTAGAGAACAGAAAAAAGAGATGTGGTGAAATGGTGCTCACATGGGCCCATTATATATATAAATATATATATACAATTTTTTTTTATAACGGATACAGTAAAACGAACCTGTTAAGAATATAAATTAAAGGGCTTTAAACAATCTGATACAAATAAACAAAAGCTATTACTGACACTAGAAGGGCTTGCTTTGAATCACTTTGTAATCTATCATAATAAATTTTTGTTTTGAAGACTTTAATCTTCACTGTGATATAATAAATAACCAACTCTCGGTGGTGGACTTGTGGGATAGCTAGAGTAATAATACGTCGACGATCTCGAAACCTATGACTCGAGACCATTAAGCCATCCCTGCAATAGCTACAGGTACAGTATATATACATACAAGGGGACAAATATAGCTGTTACTTATAAAACGTTAAGGCACTAATCATAATTTGTGGGATAAAAAATAATACATTTAAAATATTTTCTCTATATAAGAAAGTAAAAATATATATCAAATATAAACTTGGCTGGCCGTACCACAATCCTTTTTTTTTTTAATGATACCTTCCAACGTTCACAGCAACGTACTGGTTTTTTTTATCGTGTGTCGTAATTCAGACACGTTCCCCAGTTTAATTCGCTACAAAACCTTTTCCAAGGGTCGTTCCCAAATGAGAACGACCGAACTAACCATCTTACCAGGAAACGGTGGACTTGCGAGTCCTCTCTACGACTCGTAATGGCGGTAACGTCCGTTTTGCTAACAAGCTCAACTCTAGATGTCATGACGAGTTGGTGTTGTCTTCTCTCATTCACTATCTCTCTCTCTCTTTCCAATTTAAAAACAGTACACTTTCTCTTGTTAATATTGTAAAAAGGAATGTTATTTCAACGCAGCAAAAGTTAAAGGTAATTTGTTTAATACTCTCAAGCTTTCATCTGAAGGTATGAGAGTGTTTTGCTATTTTTTTTTTCTTTACTACGTTAAAAATTGTTGTTATTCCATTTATATCGTCAATAAAATGATAATAGGTTTTATTTAATAAGGTTGCTGGGCTGAAAATAATTAAAGTGTCTTATATTTTACCTCCGTTCTTATTAAACCATATTACAACTACTTAGCACACTTAAAAGTACATTAGCCTAGAACTTAAAAGAGTCCCAAATTTTATTCTTGAGACTGCCTCATATATTTTATAATTTTTGAGATTAGGCTTTATCCCATTCACAGTGATTAACTGACAGCCAAGTGAATTGGTTGTTCCGTTTGTTCTTAAAACAAGTTTAGATAATTTACGTTAAATACCGATGGTAAAAACATATTAATAGAAAAAATATTACAAAATTGATACATTTATAAAGGTTGATTGGAAGGAACAAATTATAAGAATAATTTACAAGCTTAACAAATCAGTTTACTAATATTCAAACAAGTCAATAGGAAGTACTTAGAATTATAGGTAGAAATTATTCAAACCATCCATTGTTTAAACATGAGAATATAAACGATTACAGTAATATAAATAGATCGACAAAGGAGCATCAGGAAGCACCCTATAACCCACACTTATAGGTCATAGTTGTAAATAAGAACGCTTGTAACTCATTAAAGAAGGACAATTACCAAGTCATCAACTAGGATGAAAGGCAGCAACTCCAAGGCAATATAAATTAGTGGCGGTAATTAAATCTAATTACAAAATTATCATATATAATTCTACTTCAGTCAGCTGACTGTCAGTCTTCCAACTACAACAGAGAATTTCACATATAAAGAACTAAGCCACCTAAATATAGTCCCAGTTTAAGGAGCTACAAGTGTGGTAATTAACATGAGCTAGCTAGCTTGGGTTAACTCCATAAAGTGTCGGACATTGCAATGTTATAAGCTCCTAGAAGAGAAAATATTATTTAACAACTAGTAAGCGGTGAACTACCAGGAATCTAGACGCTACAGATACTATGGCCGGTCAATTCATAGTTAGTACTGCCTGACCAATCAATAGTATATTTATTATGTTACCCTTAATAGGTGACGACAATACTAGACAAAATAGTGATCTTTTTTATACTAATGCTAAAGGTTCCACAAGGGGGCTGTACACAACAGACAAATACCCACGGGCCACTACTTTGGACAAGTAGCACTTCCACAGGTTGCGCACCGCATATCAGTACACACACATCAGAGACAAGTGTCAGATACATACCCATTTAGGTCGTGAAACAAATAAATAGATAACCTGGTATCCTACACTATTTTATTCTATTTTTTAAACTAGCCGCAGCATGGTCATATAGTCTAAGGAGTCTACTATTGACCCTAGTGTTTGCGACTAAGCCTAATAGACATAAAAAGATAGTACATAACGCTATAAACTATGCCTTATGGGCATAGGGAAACAAGTCAGTAGTACTGACATACAAGAACTAAGTCATATGGACATAGAACAAAAGAGCTCAAGGATCAACAAAATAAACAATTCCTTAAGGACAAAAGTAAACAAGTCAGAAGTACTGACATACAAGAACTAAGTCATATGGACATAGAACAAAAGAGCTCAAGGATCAACAAAATAAACAATGCCTTAAGGACAAAAGGAAACAAGTCAGAAGTACTGACATACAAAATCTACGTCATATGAATATATAATAATAGAGCTCAAAGCTCAATAAAGATTACAACATTCCTCAATACTTATAGTATCCACCGTAGCTTGCTCTGTGGCAAAGAGGTGACACAGACACCTCAACCATCGCGGTCTTCAGTATATAGTCTTAGCAGATGCTTGTAAATATCTTCCAGCAGTTCCTCCGACGGATGGTTACAATACAATAAGTATACGTGAACCGAGAACCGAGAACAAAAGGCATGCCCTAATGCTCCCTGAAGGGGAGCACGAGAGCAAGTTCCAACACGTACCGACCAATTGGTCACACCGTGTGGTTCGCAAAAATTTAGGAACGGGTTGTCGCGTTTCGCGAAGTTCTGAAACAAAGAAACAGATATTACATATTATTAGTAACATAAGGGGTAAGGGGGGTAAGAAATTTGAAAAACCGAATAAGGGTTTTTAGAGTTACGTGCGTAGACACTACTCTATGGGGGGCTGGTGAGAGCCTCCCAAACCACTGTTGTCACATCTCGCTTATCCGAGCAGGGCTTTGGGACGTCGATGGCACCCACCAGGGTCGATGACGTAGTTCCCAAGCCCCTGGATAAGAGGATTGGTGGCACCGGGAAGTCTGGCGTAGAAAGACTGCGCCAGTCCCCGGAAGTGGTCC
Organism: Timema douglasi; assembly: GCA_901482245.1. NCBI lineage: Eukaryota > Metazoa > Arthropoda > Insecta > Phasmatodea > Timematidae > Timema > Timema douglasi. Next base: position 126,958 of record CABEEJ010000758.1, read on the forward strand.
TTGATGGTAGGCATATCCAGGTCGCGGTGTAGAGTCTCATTCCGGACATACCAAGGTGCGCCCACAATGATCCTCAGACACACGCTCTGGAATGCCTGCATCCTCCTCATATACGAGTCCGCCAGGTGGCCCCAAGCGGGACACGCATAGTCGAGGATCGGTCTGAGCAGCTGCTTGTACAGCGTCAGACCGTTCCTTGTAGACAGGGCGCTACGCCTGTTGAGCAGTGGGCCTAGGATTCCCAGCCTTTGCCTCGCTTTGTTTAGTCTCTCGTGGCAGTGTAGTCTCCAGGTCAGTTTGGTGTCCAGCGTAAGTCCCAGGTACTTAGCACTGTCCGCCCATCTGATCTGTTCTCCGAACAGCCGGAGTGGAGCCGGCCTGTAGTACTTTCTTTTCCATGTGAAGAGCACTGCGGTGCTCTTCTCCACGTTAATACTCGTTCTCCAGGTAGTCAGCCACCCCTCCAACTGCGTCAGGTGCGTCTGAAGTCGCCTCTCCACCAGCTGCCCTCGCCACGACTCCGCTACTAGAGCCGTGTCGTCCGCATACAGTGCCAACTCGGTGCCTGGGGATTTTGGAATATCATTCACATACAGACTGAAGAGCACAGGGCCCACCATGGAACCCTGCGGCACTCCAGCCCGGATGCTTCTGACTTGGGATGTGGCGTTCCCAAAGGTAGTGGAGAAGGTACGGTGGGATAGGTAAGATTGAACAACCTTAACTAGGTAGAAAGGCAGGTTCAGGGAGAGGAGTTTGAAAAGGAGACCTTCGTGCCAAACACGGTCGAAGGCCTTTGCCACGTCTAGAAAGACAGCACCAGTCAGCCTGTTGATGTTGAAGTTCCTCGTGACCTGCTCCACGAGCCGGACAAGTTGGTGGGACGTAGCGTGTCCCGCCCGAAAGCCGAACTGCTCATCCACCAAGATGCCCGCCTCGCGAACATGTCGGGTCAGTCTCGTCAGTAGTAGTCTCTCGAACAACTTGCCCAGACAGTCGAGCAAGCTGATCGGTCGGTAGGACGAAGCTAGGGCCGGGTCCTTACCCGGCTTATGAAAGCAGAGGACGTTGGCGTGCTTCCAGAGCCTGGGGAAGTGACTTAGGAGCAGGACGGCGTTGAATAACTCCACGAGGAAGTCAATCGCCTCCAAGGGCAGCTTTCTGAGGACCGCGTTACTGATACCGTCGGGTCCGGGGGCCTTGTTTAATCTTAGAGCGGCTATCGCCCGTGACATTTCTGTCACCTCCGTGGGTTCAGGTTCATCCAAGGGTCTGTACGAGACCGCACCGATGACCTGAGCCACGTGCGCAACGTGCACCGGGTCTGACGGGTTGTCAGCCGGTACAAATTGCGCCTCTAAGTGCTCAGCGAGAGCATCGGCCTTCTCCTTGTCGGAGTTGGCCACCCCGTTGCGACCCACAATAGGCGGCCTTGGTGCGGGGACCCGCATCAAGTTCCTCGTCATTTGCCACAGGGACCTGTCCTGCACGCACAGGCTCTCAATCTTGTCCTCCCAGACACTGTTCCGGTATTCTCGGACCATCTCCCGAACCGCATGGACTTTGCGGCTCCAGTTGGCCTTGTCTACCGGGTCCCTCGAGACTTGCCAAGCCTTCCTCAGCCGATTTTTCTCCCGGACGTGCCTGAGGATAGAATCGGGCAAAGAAGCCTGTGGCGCCCTCTTAGGACGGTGCCTAGGCGTCGAAGCTTCGAGCGACCCCTTGATGGCGGAAGCTATGAGCTCCGCACCATGATCGATTTCCGCCGCTGTTCGAAAGGTAGGGGTGGGTCCCAACCTCTCTCTCAACACATTTGCAAACCTGTCCCAGTCAGTGCGCTTTAGGTTGGGTTTTTCGGGGGGGTCTATGAAGGACACCGCACGTCCCGTATACGTGAACCGAGGACAGGCCTTTTTATACCAGTGAGACTGAAAAAATTTGGCAAGGTTAGCTTCAAGTACGAAGAGGGGTAGTAATCTTCAAGAATCACGCCACCCAACTCCTAGCGCTTGACGATGGTTGTTGGGAACACTCCGAATGACGCCTTTCTCATTGACTCGTCGTCTGGCCCAGGTGTTATATGTTTGTATGTTGGTCTTCTAAGCCAAGCTACCTCATTTGCTGGGGCATTTTTGATGAATATTGGGCTTTACCCGCTTGTGATGTCTCAGTGAGTCTATATATACTATATACTATATTATTATATTACTATATATATTATACTACTATATTTTAAAGGTGATTTGTATGAGAAGGGGTGACCTTGTGGTCTAGGAGTTAGGTGTCAGACTTCTGTGCTGGCAGCCGGGGTTCAATCCTCGGTCCCAGCACAAACTTATCTGATTACCAAATCCGTCATTCACCTCTGACAAGAAATCTTGTGAATGTGGGGAATGCTAGGCCTCCACCGTGGTTTGGATTACACGTTAAACTGTAGGTCCTCCATTTCATCTCACAATCACCCTACCATTACACATTAAAGGAAGTGCGTATAAACCGAACGGGTAGTAAGACGTGGTGCTAATAATAATAATAATAATAATGTATGAGAAGGGCTACCAGAACATGGGACACAAAACTATTTGATATGAGAGTACTTTTTATAAGTTTAAAGGAACACTATTCAATTCCGGACGATGGTAAGATATTTACAACTTTTATACAGTCTCGTCCTTCTATCTTACTAAACATTTAGGCTCCAGGGCTGGGTAGCTTATACAAATCACGCTTGACAATCATGAAGATATTAAAGCTCATATTTATTATTTATTATTTATCAATATGTGTGTGTTATGAAATATTTGTTTAGAAAATGCATATCAAAATATCAGGTAACCAAAGTCTACACATATTATTAATCAAAACAATCAATAAATATTATTTAATTAACTAACATTTTATAGAAAAATAAAATTAATTAGATTTTTATCCAACCGAATACTATACCGTGCTGGGAAATCAGTATGTCCTTAAGCTAAAGAAGTAGGGAATATAAATGTATGATTTAGAGGAAATATACTAATATTTACTCTTATGTTGTTATTATATTTTTCATTTATTTTGTAACTTAGAAAAGTTGATCTAAACATTAATTTTATTATTATTTTTAATTTACTATGTAGATTGTAAAAATGTATTTAAAAATAATTTTATTTATTTTAGTAAAATTTAGTGAAGTAATTAATATCAATTTTAATTAGTTGGATTGTTAAATATTTAAAAAAAATTATGAAAATTTATTGGATTTGATTTTTTTGTACCTTTTGTAACAGGGCTAAAAATAAAAAATAAACACCCTCAGTACACTTGATTAGGATTTGAGCCCCAACCACCCTGTGAATGTAAAACGATTGTTTTGACATAATTGTGGGTAATTTTACAGTAACATTTTGTTGTCAAACACATTAGTTAAAAACACTACACACATGCAACTCTTATCAGCCAATGTTCACCCAAATTTTTTAGACTAAAACAGCTTCAAAATGATGTAGGAAACCAATAACTCTAACGACAGTAGACTGCAAAAAAAGACTCACATGATTCACTTTATTTTAGTATTCATTTATCGTATTTATTATGTTCTAAAAGGATCTAAATTTAGAGGTGGAGTAAGTTTGAAGTAGAATAAATTGTTTCCAATGAACCATGAATACAATGTGGAAATCTAAATGTCTCTACTTTGCATGAATAAGTACTGAGTGTCTCTTTCTCTATTTAACCTGGTACAACAGATAGGGAGAAAGCGAGAGAGAGAAAGAGAGAAATGGTATGTTCAGTATGAAAAGCGTTAACTAGCTGGCTCTTCAAGAAGTCACCCAAAGAGATATTGAGACAGAGGGAGAAGAGAAAGGGTTTAAAGCTCCCCTCTCACTCAACCCCCTCCAACTACGAGAATTGAAACTCAGATATGCTAGAATTTGGAAGAGGAGTTCTCTCATTTCAACGGGTTTCACAACTTCCCCCTCTCCTCTTACCACCTCTTTTCCATCCTCCTGACATTTCCGGGACGGTTTTGGATTCCTCCCAATCTCTAGGAGAAACTCCCGGAAACCGGAAGGCGTTCGTCGTCTTACACACACACTAGCGCACCCTTTCCATTCCAAAAACCCCTTTCTCCAGTCAGAAACACACCCCTTCATATGCGGGATAGTGGTTATTACAATACCACAGTTTATGTTGTAACCACAAAGAAGACTTAAACTAAATATTAGAACGTTAGAATTTCGTTTCAAATTGAAATCAACCATCCTTATTATATTTTTTTTATTTTTTGAAATTATGTTATATTTAAGAAAAATTAGCCATTGATAAAGTCCAAAATATTTTTTTTTTAAATAAATGATAAAATCAAAAAGGTAAACTAATTTTCTATCATTTTGTTTTACAAAAACTATGATTTATACCAAAATCTTTTATAAAGAATAAAATTTTAAAACTCTTATTTTATAGCCCTAGTATTTGTACATAGAATTTCTAATTTGACGAGATATTTTTAAGATCTGATCGATATTAAATTAAATTCTCTTGAGAGAAAAATGTATATGCCATAGGCTCACGCAAAAATCTGTGTAAATATAGGTATTTAAATACCAGTAAGTAAATCACTCCGATTCATATATCGCCCCATGTAGCCACCGTATGGCAGTATTTGTAGCTCTTCAAATGGACCTTGGCATAATTAATACAGACCCTGAGCATTGAGACCAGTACAATTTTGAGGCGGACGAGTTTTCTCTTCAGATCCTGTTAGAGAATACCTAAGGGAAGGGTAAATTCCTGGTTAACATCTGGCAACCCAAGCATAAATTAAATAGAATGCCATTTTGTTTTTGGCATATATAATGCAGTGGCTAGTTTTAAATTTTTTAAATTTCAGTTCTTGTCAGTACACCTATTCTAAATACAACTTATTTTTTGGATTCTCTATAAAAGTTTATATAAGATAAGACTAGTTTTATTCCTCTGGGACCTTTGAATGTGAATACTTGAGGAGAAAAAAAAATCAAGATTGAAATAGTCTACAATGTATTGAAGTATCAGCTTTAAATTACGATTATTGAAAAAATCACAAACCTTACACAGTTTTTTACACCTCGTCTCACTATCTATTCATGTTATTCGCGTGCAGTGTTTAAATGGTAATTTTAAGTACCTTCAACATTTTTCTGGATGTCTCAAGATATCTTACAATCACAAAAGAACTTACAAGAAAAAATGTTTTACAGCAGCAGCAACATCGTACTGATAAACAGCTTTTGCAGACACAAGTGAGAATTCTATCACCAGGTAGCTCACTAGTACAATAGTATGACGTGAGTGATGAACTACCAGCATTAATTATTATTATTATTATTATTATTATTATTAGCACCGCGTCTTACTACCCGTTTGGGCTATACGCACTTACGCTAATGTGTAATGGAAATGAAGGACCTACAGTTTAACGTGGAATCCGAACCACGGTGGAGGCCTGGAATTCCTCACATTCACAAGATGTATTGTCAGAGGTAAAGGAAGGGTTTGGTAATCAGATAAAGCTTTGCCGGGACCAAGGATCGAACCCCGGCCGCCAGCACAGAAGTCTGACACCTTACCCCTAGACCACCAGGTCACCTCCAGCATTAATTGTCTCTTCAAAATTAGCTAATTGTTCGTCAATTGTAATAACTGTAGATTATGAATATACCATGAAAAATGATATTTTCAATTCATTTTGCAATTAAGAGCTTGTGCAAGGTAATCCTGGTATGTTTGCAGGTAGAGGTTTCAGTTTCCCTCCCTGCCTGCTCTTATGAGGATCTTATAAAGACTTACCAACTGCTAGAATCCCTACAGATATTTGCACTAATGAGGGTTCTTATTTTGTTCTTTTGTGAGAACCTCCAATCATATCAATGTTTATTCTGATGTAGTAAGTAATTGTAACTTGAGTGTACTTCTTCAGTTTTATATATACATTACATATAATTAAGCACATCATCAACTTATGTGGATAATCCTGCATCATTCTCATTGTTACTAAGAAATGCTTTCCATTTAGGTCTCTTTACTACTTATGCAAGCATAAACATTTCTCTTACTGGCCTTATGTGATTGCTACCATTAAATACACTATTTTATTTTTGGACTAAACACATGGGTTTAAATGTGAACATTTCTAATTCGCTGTCTTGTATGTTTTTACAATGCAAGAAAATATAATTTTAGTCATATGGAAAGATACCAGGATCAGCACAAGGTGTGTAAATATTATTAGTAACTAATTGAATTTATTTTCCATACATTAATACACATTATCATATGACTTCACTGGGTAGGGATATAATTGGAGAAAACTTACAAGGTGTAGAGTAGTATTATATTTTGAGAGAATACCATAAATTCACTTTGATTTTTACCCCACCAATTTTTACAACATATTTATAACTGTATATCTGTACCTTTCTTCTCGATCTCATCACATGGTAAATAGTTTATTCAACCATTTTGAAATGTGGTGTAGTAATCACAGGTGTTGATGCCTTGCAATAGTTTCAAACCAGCTGACATGAACGCAGAGCAACATACCTATTTCAAAATTTATTATGACCTACTGTTGACGGCCTTGGCTACTGGGAACTATGCTTGGAGCTTACATAAATAAGAAAACTATAGTAACATGGGTTCCCCAAAGACCTGGAAGAATCGCCTCTTCATGGTCAAAATCGTCTAAAACACCGACAGTGAAGTTGCTCCTGATAAAATGGCTTGATAGAGCATGATTCCACAAACAAGGTATTGTTGTGTACCTTGCGAGATTGTGCGAAATTCTATAATCTCATTGTAGCTGACAAAGGTACTCCAACTTTGTTGAATAAAGTGCTAAGCTGCTTACTCTTACAGATCTCCTTAATTGAATGGTCATTCTCCAGATGTGGAAGAGTCGTCTTTCTTCCTTTATTAACATTACAGGGCAATATAGGTAAAAGGGCTTTGACTCTGTATATTGTAGAAGTTTCTGTTTTTTTCACTTATACCTTCGTTTTCATCATTTTCTGTTTCTTTTCTGCTTCAGTTGAATTTGTATGGGGTTGACTGTTATCAATAACGTGCTAAATAATGGTCCGTTTACCCACATTATTAACATATGACAAGAAATACATTAGTGGGTGTGGGCTTAATGTTCTTCCACATAATAATGTTCTAGCTAGTTTGTATCCTCAAAATCATTGTTAAGGCTGAAATTTATTTCCAGGAGCGATTGTATAATTAATTTGCCACTCTCTGTAACAGAGTAAACAGAACTTAATCTGTCTGCTATTTGATCAACAGTGAGCTTTGATGAATAAACAGGCTGGGACTGATTTTTTAGTGTTGGCTTGCAAAATTGAATGTTATCCTAAGATATATTTATCATATAGAATTTTATTTCTTTATTTGTAACCAAATCCTCTCTATTCACTTTGTTTTGGCGTCATCACGAATATCCTTATGTGTTAGACCATAGCCTTGATTCAGAATGTTATGAAGAAGTGGTTCACTAACTTCTATTGTTCGACCTTTGGTTTGCATTAGATAATTACTATTTGGCCTCGATTGTTTTCTGTATTTTTGGAGATACTCTCCAGACATAGCTTGTGGTAGTATAAATCTATTTCAAACAAAGCCGATGTATACATCGTCATTTACAAACAAAGGTGATGCAAGGAAGGTTAAGCCCAATTTTTCTAAATTATTTTCTTTTTTTCTTTGAGGTTCCTGTGTTTTTGTTTTTCACAAAATATTACATATAATATTTGTAGGATCTACCTTAGATGATAGCTGATTACGAGAAACAATATCGACTCTCAAATCTTTGCATGGCATTGTTGCTGAATCTTGGAGTGTATCTTCATTTGGTTACTCATGTTGTTTGGCCTCATTCCCTCTCTTTTCTCTAAGTAATGTTTCCCTTAGTATGTAGGATTCATAACATGCATTTAATTTTTTTTTTCATGAAATCAGAATCACGTCCAAGGAGACTGATACGTTTAAAAATACAATCTTGTCATATTTCAGCTGCAGCTAAGATTTGTTGTATTTCTTATATTTTAGCGGTTATCTTCTCTATGTTATTTTTTTTAGCATAGAATACATTTTAAAGTGTTCGCATCTGTTAAAGTTCCATTTGCTAGGAAGCTGAAAAGTTGCTTGTTGTCTCTCATTTAATCTCCTATTTTATTTAGTCAGTCTTACAAACAAAATTCACATCAGCAATATTTCTTTATGTAGCATCATATAAGTATATTTTTAAAAAAATCCCTGGGAAAATAAACAAATTTGTTAGATTTTCATACATTTATTTTATACTGGCAAAATAGTCTTATCTCATAAGAAATCCAAACAACCTGTCAGTTTTAGTAGATGTATGCCGACAAGAACAGAAAATTATGAAATTCAATACTGGCCGCTGTGAGTACATTTCAAAAACATAATGTCATATTTTAAAACTTATGCCTGGTCTGACAGATATCTACCCAAGATTTTACTCCTCCTTTGGATATGTCCTACAAGAATCTGAAGTGATAACTCATCCACCTCAAAATAGATATGAGTTTATGATCAGGCACTATAATAATTATTCTAGAAGCAACACGTCATTGAAGACGTACCCTACACTACATATCGAACTAAAATTACTGCCTTGTCTAACGGGTTACAGTTTAATTCACTGGGTGCATTAAACTAACGTCAATTGTTGCTTGCTTCAACATACATTTACTGCTCATCTGCTGTATCCTTAAGGGTGTGAGATTTATATGAACTTTTTCCCCATGTTTTTCTATCATACGGGATATTCATATGTAATTGCACTAGTGAAATATAGAAAAAGTATTTCAGTAATTATTTGAAGTAAGGGTGAGACAACAATCAGGAAAAACTACCATCTACTCATCCACTGGGTTTGGAACCCCATCAAGGGATATCCATAAACCACGTAATACTCTTTGAGGGGTGGGGTGTATACGTGAGATATAATGTATACAGCATGTTACAAAGGGGGAAGGGTGGGTACACCATAGTGTTACGTAGAACAGATCCTTTACTTTTTAATTTTGAAAAATTGTTCAGGTTTTCACTGTTGATAAATATACAATTTATAGATAGCCTCCTATTATGAGTTGTATTTAATTTTACTCCTTCTTTTAATGTCACAAAAGCTTCCCTATGAAATAGCGTCATTTATTCTTGGTGCAAAAAGCTACGTAGCACATGTTAAAGAGGAGGGAGGGGACAGGGTCAGACTAAAAGATATACTTGGTGTTATATGGGGGCGGGATAAAAAAAATTAAAACAATATTTAAGCAGTTTATAGATGACCCTTCACCGTAAAAACAGACAAGACGATACGGGTCGAATCTATCTAGCTAAAAAAATTAGTTTTTTCCTCCGCGATACGTGTCTGGCTACCCATCCGGGGCATTAGCATATATTTACACTAATGGAGCTAGTGTGAAGAAGACTGTATCTAAAGGAACTGTATAAGTAGTTCGCATAAGGAAGATTGGTAAATCATTAAGGGAAAACCATCATTAAACTTGACCTCTCCGTCATCGATAAACCAGACTAGACAATACTAACATTTGTATCCACGTGCGGACTGGTGCAGGTAGTAATAATAGTTATGTTGTGAATAACCAGATCTACTTGACGGTCATGTATCCGGCAAAAGTGGACATACTAATACACTTAAAACTATTAATACCCCACTAGAATATAAACTAGATCGCTCGTGGTCATGATTCCAAGGCCACGTAATACGCCCCTAATTGCCCTAGCGCCTGCCCTAATAGGATTACGCCATTACGGTTATCGTGAGTATTAAATTGCACACTAATATCTGTGAACTTATAATGGAATCAATTATTCAAATGGAGGCCCCATTTGACCACATCATAACAAAACCTTGCAAATTGTACATGCTCAAGTTCTGGAATTAGACCACTTACCTCAATGGTTTTTATGGGAAGTAAAAATTGCTCCTCTCAATTTTTCCTCTTACTCCAGGATCAAATCAAATGAAAACTACAATATGTATTTATTATAGATATAGTATATTTGACCTAGGTGGTGTTGGGATAAAGTACTAATCTCAGGACCAAATGTTCATGGGTTGAAACCAGGCCGATGTCGACGGATTTTTCTTAAGCTATACAAATCCTTAGCACAACTTCTTTCGTAGGGGAAGTAAAGGCGTAATTTAAAATATCAATTTGGTGGTATGTAAAATATCTCTTGAAGGTATGCGTAAGTACCTTTCTGACCAAATTGGTAGGCTCTTTCGCACTAGCTCGTAGAATTATCTCTGTTTCCTAGGGCACGTGTCAGGAGTCTGTTCAGGAAGGGCATCAGGCTGTAAACAGATCTGACAAAATAAAACTGATAAGTACTTGTGACTTGCCATGGATTAAAAACATCGACTATGAATAGAATAAAATGTAGAAATATAAGAAGTTATAAATACAGTTTTACATTAAATTTATTTAAAAAAAATCTATTTTAACATAAGCCTGTATTCTATTTTAACCAGATTATATCAGATGGTAGAACCATCTAACAACTAAATTAAGGGTCATTGGCTATATTCCAACCCGTGCTGGTGAACACATGGTTTAGATGTCAAGCTCCTCAGATCTAGTTTTCCTGTTACGGTTATTTAGGGTTCATATTCCAGTTGGGTGTACTGAGAGTGTTTTGTCCTCAAATAGTTTACAACTCACTCTCCAAGTAAATGCGGATACAACGTATCTAAATTTCAACCTGAATCATGTTATGCCACTAGCGTAGTTATTTAATATACGCGTATGTAATATAGGGCTAAGAAGAAGCACTAAGGGGGAAAAGTTATTTATACAACAATATTTGAACGAACATTTAGCATAGGTTATATTGAGGTATCTATTATCACAGAAAATTAATTAATGATCATTAAATTCGGTTTTATAGTTAGTTTAGTGTGTAAATTTAGTGCTAGTATAATCAAAGATTTCAAAAAGTAGACGTTTTAAGTCCTGGAAAAAGAGAATAATTAACGAAAAAAATGTTAATACATTATATTTATATCGGACACGATTTGATATGGTTATTGTAAAAACATAGTTTCACAAAATATAGATAAAAGGTAGAATACAAAATACTTGATATTATTTTAACTAAGAATCAAATAGCCAAAGATATTATGTATGTTGTGATATGGATTTAGCCGCATATAGATATCATATTCTGAAAATTGAAAAATGACACCTGGATATGGGAAACGAATCCGTGACCTTTGGCTTAGTACGCCTAAACTCTGACCACTGAGCTATCTAGGAAGTGTCCCGTACACAAGGTCATTCTTCACTCATATTTTAAGGCAGAGTCTATGTGGACATGCGGAAATCATCGGCTACTAATGTGTTATTTATTAAGGTCACGATCTATCTGATAACGCAGCCACCTTCGACTTTGGTAGTTGGCTTATTACCTTATTAGTCGAAGGTGGCTTCGTTAGCTGATAGCTCGTGATCTTAATAAATCACACATTTGTATCTGACGATTTCTGCACGTCTTTCATAGACTCTGCCTTAAAATATGAGGGAAGAATGACCTTGTGTACGGGACGGCTCCTGGATAGCTCAGTGCTTAGATCATTGATGTACCAAGCCAAAAGTCCCGGGTTTAATTCTCGTGTCCTGGTGTCAATTTTCAGAATATATAATTTTAACCCACAGTTTATAAATAAAAATATACCTCAAATTAATGTTTATAATAATAAAATTTTAATATAAATAATAACAGGCAATCAAAATATTCCTCTTCTCTATCCTCTATATTAAACCCATCGCTTCGGTGGCCGCATTGTCTAAGGCAGGTGTGGAAAAACGTTTTCAAGCCAGTGTGCCACCTATTATTTAAGTTTTTAATGAGTATTTAAAAATCAAAACTTGTTAATATTATGAAATCTAAAGAATATATTTAATTAAATTGTAAACATTTTAATAATACCATAATTTTAAGAAGTAAAATGTATTAAACTGTCAAAGTTAGTATCTTAGAAAATATAAATATCAATAACTTAAAGTAGAATATATTGAAGGTAACACCTTTAAGAGAAATAAATGGTAAGTTGACCGCACATACTTTCTCCTGCTTTTATTCTAAATAATAGACATTCACTAAAGACTCGTGAGATTTGTGAAACTAAATTAAAGGCGTATACATTTTTTTATAAGCACAACATCAAAGATTATAAATGAAATAATATACACTCTTGCTTACTCTATGGCATTAGGAAGTAGAAACATAAAAATTGAGGAATGAGAAACACCTTTGTCCACCAAAGATCATAAGAATCATATTCATTTTCAAAGACCTGAATTAAAAAGTATATAGTTACTTATAGCTTAGAAACTATTGGTTTTATAAAAATATATTCCAAAGAAAATGCTTGTATCTTTAATAGCACTACAGCTTTACACTGATAAGTTATTTCATAACTCTAATATTTGCGGAGAAATGATGAAAATTTGAAATTTCCTTCAAGTAAAGTACCCTCAAAGTCAGTTTAATGGCAAAATTAGAGTTTCTATCTTGTTTATCATGAAACATTTCTGCAATTCTTTACTAACACAGTAGAAAATAAGATATTTTTAGCAACCTTGTAGGCAGTAACGAGGATCGTAAGGATAATAACCTGCTATCCAGGTATTAAGGAATATTGTGAGAGTCGCAGTTGGTACAATAGCTTCGTAAAAGCTATTAAGGGGGGGTGGCTTGCTTCCCTTGTCTTAGACCACGCTAACGGTCCGGTCCGGCGGACAGTTATGATACATCGTCCATACTGGGTCACGAGGACCAATGGGATTGTTTTCCTGATATTAAAAAAAAATATAATTTGAGTATATTAGGAGATTTGTTACTCTTGACTCACTGGGCTTACTTAGGCCAAGGACGCTCCCGGGTAAACTCTGCGGTGTAATGTTTTTGTAAATCATTTAACGACACCTCGCATTAGCCGCTATATTAGTCACCACGGATCTAATTATTATAATAAAAAGAATAATGTGCGATAGCAAACAGTAGTTATATTATATCAAGGCTAAAGCAATTGCTATTGTGAATTTATCTCAAATCTGTTGACGGTCACTCTCACGCTAACCAAGACGCGTGACGTGTATCGAGTGAAATACTAGAAGCCAACCAATATAATAAATAGCAATTTAAATATACGATTTCATCAATTAATTTAACACACTAGCTAAATTATTGGTGCAAGTGAATAATAAATAAGGATTTAAATACGAGTAAATGAAGTTATATATATTTTAACCAACAACGCCGCCACTACACGACCACTACAAAACTATATATAGGACAAATAAACATTCGTTTCGTGTCGATATCATTTCATTTGCTAATCCATTACGATCATATACAGGCTGACCACGAAAGTGAGTGGTTTAGCTGGTGTCCGTTTATGGGCGTAGAAACATAGTTTCTAGAAGAAGAAAAAAAATAGAAATCGTTAGAGAGAAATTTGAGGCAATCTATTTTTTTTATTTTTTTATGCCCTTCAGTAAAGTACCCTTGAATTTAGGGTTGGATATCTGATTCCAAAACCCCTCGGGGCAATCCTATGAAAACCTCAGATACCAAGTTTTAGACCGAGTGGTAAAATTAATTTCGGCTTTAGCCCGAGGTATAAATAGACAGAGATATGGCATTGAAAACACGACTTATTTTGTTTCAGGGGGTCATTAAACGCCAACATTTACAAAATCTCGATTTCTATTTATTTATTTTGTTGTTGTTGTTGATCACAATACTTTCACTCGAAGTTGTCGAAAATTTAAGTAATTTCCCTCATTAGTTCGAAACATGTATTTTTCTAACCAAGATATTTATGTTCTGTTTTAATAACATGTTGTCTTCAACACCACAAGATTATTTATAGCCATTGAATTCAAATTACATTGAATGACATGACTGTCGAAACATTATTGACTTTAAAAATTATATCCCTTTGGGAAAACTTTTATTTTATATTTATTCTTTTCATATTGGCGTGACACCCCGTTGCACGCTTGCCATATATTCGCCATCCCTGGTCTAAGGCATTATTCTAGTAATAGACTAGCCATAGGTTCTAAAAGTGGGGTCCGTGGACCTCCCATGGGTCCCCGAGGCTCATCCGTGAGACCTTTCAGGGAACCCGTGACATACTTTCATATATTTTCTAGACTTTATAAAACTAATAGCGTAAATAACTGGTATTTTTTAAACAAAATGAAGGTTCCGTCCCATATTAAGGCCCGGTGAGAGGTGTTTGTCAACACCCCTAGTGCCCACATCTTTGAGAGAATCTTTTGTAAATTCACTTTTATATTAGTTTTCTCGTCAGCCAGCATATATATATATTTCAGAAAAATCACTGAAACATTCGATGCCTTTTCAAACAACTTATTAGTGCGAGAAAACCTTTTCAGCTCTTTTTGGTGTAAAAATGTTAGATTAAATCGTCTTAATGTGGAATGAGATTTAAGGAGATGGTCATTTAAATTGCTACAGATTTAAATGATATCTTAAAGTCACATAAGTAGTTCAATTTATTACCAAAACTATAAGTGATCATAAATGTGAAAATTACACAATATATTTTATTTTTATTGTAATTCTTTTTTAATTTTATTAAAAAATATATAGTGTCAAAAGATGTACAAATACAATACCTATATTTATGTTGTAGTTATATTTACATTACAAATATATTATGACTAATTTATCACTATAATATAGGCCTAATATAAATGTATAGTTTTCATTTTTTAATTATTTCTCCTACATCAAGGTGTCCGCCATTCTTCTATTCTCTGGCTAGAGAGTCCGCGTGACTAAGATATTTGAGAACCACTGAATTAAACTACCGATGACGTGGAGATAGGGGCTCGAATCCCGATAGGGTGTACTGTGGGAGGTTTTTCTTAAATTGTTGTTCAGTCTCCCTACACAAAAATGTGGATACACTTTTTTCTAAATTCAACTTTACTCATTCCCAACACATTAGCATAATTAGTATATATGCGTATAGCCCGAACGGATAGTAATATGCGGTTATAGGGAAAAAATATCCTTTCCATTTCCACGTTTTTTTATTTCTTTTAACTGTACTATTGTAGTAAGAGAAAAGTATGACTTAGGAATAGGTACTTACAATTGCATGTCTGTATATTGAGAAACTGATTTTATAAATCCATCATCATTACAACCGGGTCGGAACTCGTGCCCCAACCAGACTAGAAGAACCTGACATTTAATCTGCAAGTTCACCTATGTATTTTTTTATAACAGTGATTAAAATATATTTAAATTTACGTTTAAAAATATTAGATTTAGATAAATTTAGAAACGAAAATAAGTGAGTTCTTTTTTAGGTTTTAACAAGTATTCTCATTTCATTTGAATATATATTGTTTGTTTTATTTTGTGATCATTTTAATTTCAAGATTTTTTCCCCATTAACATAATGGATTCTTGTTTTTTTCTCATAAGTAATTTGAATCCTTGTCCTTTAAATTTAGAATAATGTTGTTTAGGTGTTCATTATTACCGTAACCATAGACAGTAACGTTCATGCTAGACGTATACTGCTAATAGAATCTTAAATTCTCAAGTATTAAATTAAATACCTTAGTGTTTATACAAAACGATAAATAGATAAAACACTTTATGCCTTTATAGATGACAAGTTAATTCTATTCGGCCATAATTTACAAACTAGTTTTAATATCCACCGTTGGTTATTTTGAAACGCTTAAGAAGTATAATAATTTAAAATTTTAGCAGAATATTATCTATTCATTTAAAAGGAGTAATAAAATTCATAATTTCTTTAAAAAAACTAGGTACTATCGCAATTAAACCTTATTTAATTTGTAACTAAAATCACAAAGATTCCTTGCTTGACAGATTGGAAGTTCTGTTTTAACTGGACAATTTGGCATTTCAACTGTAAGTTACATGATTACTGATAAATGTGTAGACCAATTTTAACAAATTTTTTAGGAACATTCTTTGAACTCAGATTGAACGACGTGTGTACATGTTAGCTAAAAGAAATTGACATAAATTGCAAAACTCGCACCATAAGTGACGTGAATAACTGTTGTTCTTTATAAATATAGTGTAAACCCATTGTTCATTTGTTTTTAGTCTAACGTGATCGCTAAGGAAAAATATCAACTTCAAATCCAAAGAGAAAAATCTATAGAAGATATCAATATTTGAAATTCAAAGATAAGACTGTAGTAATAATATACCATGTTTGTATACAAGCAATATTTTAATTTTTGACAAAAAAGCTTCGCCATAAAAATTGCCAAAACAGCGACCTTTTAATCGCGTTCCCTGCTTCCCCACCTTAAGCACGTATGATTTTTTTTTAATTCGAAAGAGAGCTGAATCATATATAATTAAATATTCCCGAAGATGAATCGTAGTTTCAATATTTTTTGTTTTTTGTTTTGGTTTATGTAGAAAAATGCACTATAATAATGTGTATATATTAAAATCATAAATAAAATTTATAATGTTTTTTTGTAATTTTTTTTAACATACTTCGTTCAAGTTGATAAATTAACTTACTTGTACAACATGCAATTAATTGTCTACAGTTAACTTGATTCTAAACACAGAACAGAATGGCAGTACTTTGAACTAAATTCATTTTTTATTTTTTTTGTCAAACATTAAATTTATTGAAGATATTGATTTTTGATCACTGCTGAATGACATTAAAATAACATTTGATATTTTTCGAATATTACTATCCTTTTAGTAATCATACTAGGGTCGATATTATATAATTTGTTTAAATGCTTTAAACTCAGTCTGTAAAATAAACTATTGTTATATATCATATAGGTAGTTTAAATATTCCATTAAAAACATATAATTGAAAATCCTGTTTTATTTGTATTCATTATGGTTTTACAGTCTAATAGGCTTATCAAAGTTACATCAATCAGAGGCTAACTAAAATGCATACGTTATTCCTACGCTAAAAATAACTCTAATAGAGATGTTTAAAAGCTATAAATAACATTTAAAAAGAGGCTAAAACAAATTAAACTACTCATACCAATAAAAACAATTACTAGTAAATAAAATAGATTTGATAAAATATAAAGTGCTTTAAAATTAGATTAAAGATAAAATAAAAGTGAAAATTTTTGCTGTTGTTTTTACTTTACCTTGTTTTCACCAAAACAAGCAGCAGGAACCTCACCGTTAATTCTCAAGCGTTTTAAAAATACGAATTGAAAGCCTTCCCAACCCCCTCCCTATCTAGACGTGCCTATACTGTACAATGTACTGTACATGCACTAACGTACTGGACAAGCAATCCAGAAGGCGGTCATTTCAATTTCCCTTTCCCAGTGAGGGGGAAGGCACTGGCAATGTCTGAAAGCATAACTGCCAGAGAGTTATCTCTAGGGCTTAGTTTCAAAACGTTTCTTGTCCAGCCGACAAGGTTCTGGCGAGAGATTAAGGGGGCTTCCTCGCCTACTTTAGGAAAAATATATTTTTATGAGCCATTTATTACGGGAATGGATGATCTACCACTTCAAAACCACTTGAACAATCTTCAATTACTCTCTAAGATTTTCAGTTGTAGCTCTGTTGAAAATTATTTTGTTTGTTTGTGGAAGGCTACATATTGACAATAATTTCAATAACCTTTGTAAATTCAAGTATAATAATTAAAAAAAAAATTATATATATATGAATCACATTGTTTTTGTCTTTTTTAGCACTGTGTCTTATAACCTGTTCAGGATATACGCATATGCACTAATTACGCTAATGATTTGTAGATAAGGAAGGTTTAATTTAGAGGATGTGCACCCACATCTGAGTGCATGGAGAGTGAAAAGGCATTTTGAAATATCCTCTTCATTACACCCGACCGAGATTTAAACCCTAATCTCACGGTCATAAGCAGTCTAGCCTAACACAAGAGTGACGACTTAGACCATAAGGTCACCGAAGAGGGTTGAATCAAGTGGTTACCTTTGTTTCTTTGTGTTATTTTGAATCACCAAACGCTTCAGTGGCCGTACGGTTTAAGGCGTCATTCCCGTTTTAGACTGACCTGTTGATGACGGGAAATCGGGATTTGAATCTTGACTGAAGGTTTTTTTTCATAAATAGTTCCAACTCTATTGGCATGCAAGTAACTAAACATTAAATCTAAAATGCTTTCTTTCTAATTCATTTTCTACTGCAGTAATGGGCATACATGCGTGTTACCTCTTCATCAGCATCACCAGCATCATCCAATGGTGTCCAGCCCTGTTTCCTGACCCAGTGTGTTAGTTGAACGCTGATAAAAAATTAACAAACCATTTCAAAAATAATACCAGATTACTGGACGCCAACAGATCAACTCAGCACTCTGATAGCAGGCTCAATTTAAGTATGCCTACTCGATAGAGGCTTATTACCCTTCACTGAATGGGATTCAATGACGATAATACTGGTGTGGTCTGGCATTTCACACGATATCAGCCAACCTCTGGGAGGTATAGAGTTATATAAAGGTGTAGTTTAAGATTTGGTGGAAAACTAAGTTGTATTATTGTAACTTTAGCGCGGACTGCTAATATGGCAATGTTACTACCTGCCCCTAAACAAGCTAATATCCATAGACATTCTGCAATATAAATGCCAATATAACCTGCCAGCTTTAAAATATTGCCCCGAATAATCTTATACTCAGAGGCATCCAGCATTATTAAACATCACGATTCTACTATGTCTAAATTAGGTTTCTACTCACGTGTATATCTGCCTGGAGTAGACCAACTTACAAGTACAGCCTATTCACCACAAATGATAGAATAAATAGAAGTCCAAAACATGCTACAAATTGTGCAGCATCCTGAAACTCCGACAGAGAAAGCCAGAAATGCTCTGATTGGCCCGTACTGTACTATTAGAAGACCACTCATATTTTTAGACACCTGGTTGGCTACTTGACCAAACAAGAATAGCTCTACAACTGCTCGTCTTGTGGGAATTAGTCGAATGCAGTGGCTGATAATCAAAACAACATGAACCCTGACTACGTGACGAATACAACTAGACCTTTCTACCGGATGTTTTTGAGTAACGTAATAACAAAGGAGAACTCCCACCTTCCCACCCTGCAACTAGATCTATATAACGAGGGAACACAGACAATCTCGTAGACATTTAGATTCGCCACTTCCACGAGAAGTCCTGTTCAGGACTAGGACGTTATCTAGCCGGGATGGCTTATAATATATTTGTTTAACTCTATGAAATATAAATTGCTACGATGGGTTTGAATTTCTTAAAATACTTTGGCTTAGTTTGTTATGGAAATCTATCAGTGTAGGCATCGGTAATGTTTTGCTAAAAACTTTAAAATTAAACTTAAATTGCTATGGAGATAAAATGCTTCCTGTTGCTGCTTGGGCGCTAGTATATTTGTATTTTCTTGGTTTAAGGAGATTTTTATGTTTTGCAATATTTAGGTTGAATATTAATATTCTTTCTTTTGTGGTTATCAGTAGTTTAAATTTTTTAAATTGATAATGTTTATTTTGTTGGTTATTTTGAAGACATATTTACTTTGAGATGATGTTAAAGTAACTTATTTTTGTTGTTTAAAATGGTTTTGACTTTAATATTCGCATATTCATTTAGGCAAAATTACAAGTTCTGTAACGTAACATTTCTAGTTTAAATATTAAACATTTAATGTGGGAATTCTGTTTAATTCTTTAAAAGTGACGAGGGTAATTTTTCCCGTGAAGGTTGAGTTTAGTCGGGAAGTAAAACCTTTGTGCTTTAACTTAAATATCTGGTGCAATATTTAAATTTATTCTAACAATTTAAAACTGTTGTGTCTGTATTCACTGGTGTGAATATGACGCGTTGTGAAACATTTAAAAGAAGCTCACTATGCTCTTTGTACTTTTTGTAATATTTAGTAACTTAAACTTTTGATCTTTTTGATTTATTTTATCTTAATTCACTGTGGTATTTTATTTAGAAAAGTTTCTTTAAATAATAGCAACTAATTTGTTTATTTCACTTGGTATTAAAACCCTAATTTCTCATTCTCTCAATCAAATAATATGCAAGTCTAACGTCTTAGGCTACTTGATTAATATTTGACTTATTGAAAATAAAGGTTTTTATCATAAGAAATCATACACATTACACATAAAACCTTTAAAAGAATATAATTAAAAGGTGTTTTACTCCCCCTCTTCCCATCTTTAAAAACCCTTCCAGCTTTAGCTCATTTAATTATACTAATTGATTATGGATGAGGAAGGTAGAGTTTATGGGGTGACTGAATTTTTGTGAAAAAGGAATGGAGAATCATTTAGTAAAAATCGCCCTAAGTACACCCGACCAGGATTTGATTTCTGACCTTTCTATCACCAGAAAAACCAGACAAGATCACCATCACAGGTTACAAAGATTCACTCTAAAATATTTGAAAACGGTTGGCATGTGTTTTGGAATATAGTCATCCACACTTCATGTCTAATAACCTTTTAGGATCTACAGACTATGGATTAGTTAGTTAGAATTTTAAACAAATGTCTATCCACATTCGCAAAGAGGGAGAGTGGGAAAACAATTTAGGAGGTGAGGCTGCACTTCGAACCTTCCTTACCCTTCCCTCCTCTGCTCTCCCAAATCTTCCTCTCATTGGCAAACAAATCAAGATGAAACTAACGCCTTTTCCCTGAGTGCTTACTTGAACTTCCCCGCCATCGTCCTAAATTTAGAGAGTTATACCACTATTCCACTGACCACATATTCAAACTTTTCATCCCGGGCATTATGCCAACGTTACCGCATCTCTCTCATCCTTCTCATCTCGACAGGGATGGACCTTAACATGTATGCGCACATGAAGTGGACTTCATAAAAATCAGGAAAGGTCTGTGTTGGTTCTTTTTTTTTTCCTGTGACCTCAACCTTCATAGCTGTGGGTGACGTTAATGTTTGGAGAGAGTTGTGGAGGCATCCATTGGAGTAAGGCGAGAGTATAAAGGGGAGAAGGGAGGAGTAATATACATTGAGGTTTTTTTTTTTAGTTTATGAAATAATAATTCTTCAATTCATAAAAAAAAATCCAAATAATTCTTGTTCATAGTACTGTTTGTTCAATAACAATATTAATGCATTATTTTTGTTATCTTTCTTAAAAGCACAACAACAAAAAGTATGAGGAAAATAAGAGAGATAGAATGAGGGTTATAAAGAAATAGTAGAAAATAGAAATGATAAATACGTGAGCTATATAAATCAATAACTGAACTGAATTAGTGTTTAATGAATTTGTGATAGTGTATTATGATAGTTTGATTGAAATACAAATTTTTCAAGATGTAAATAAATAATTACATAAGCAACTTCGTTTTGGAAAATTATTTACTCAGTTCAATTTCAAGTATTGAATTAGAAATTATTATGAATAAAACTAGGATTATAATGCTATTTTAGACTAAATTTAATTATTAACATAATAAATAACAAAAAAATGTGCTAGATTATTTTAAAAACTATCATGCTTGGTCTTTAATTCAATTATGTTAAGTATTTAAAATTAAATCAGTGTTTCGTACACAAAATAGTTTTTTTGTTCATATATATTTATATAAATATATATATGTCAATTATTTAAGTATGTAAATTGTGCTAGATATACATGTAAACTTATCCATGAGTTGAAGATAGATTTAATCATAATTTCTTAATCTCTTAGATTCAAACTGATCAAACATTTGGAACTTGCATTGGTTTTCAATATTTGCGAGCTGAACATGCAAATGTGAAATGACACCACCTTCTTGCAAATAATAAGAATGATAGAAACTTGCTTTAGAAATAAATATTGAGAATACGTTCATAGCAAATAATAAAAATAGTTGATGCTTGCTAAAGAAAATTTATGGTGACAACACCAACAACCTCCTACAAATAATAAGTATTATTAAAACTCGCTAGAGAATTTATGGTGACAACACCTTTCTTAATATCATGATAATAATGATGATGGAAACGTGCTAAAGAAAATGTATAGTGGCTACTTCTTCCAACAAGTTGATAGTAGGAATGAGGGGAACGTGCTAAATAAAATAGGTGGTGACAGAGCCCCCCCAGAAAATAATAAGAATGGGGATATCGATGAAACCCGCTTTGGTTACCGCATTGTATAAGTTGTTACTCTCACATTGTACTAGAATGCCAAAGACGAGAAAAACAGGGTTAGACTCAGGTGCACTGTACTTAAGTTTGTTTTTCCTAAATAGTTTAATAATCTTTCTCCGTGCAAATGATGGTGCACTTCCCTTAAATGTATCCTTTCAAATCCTTAACACATAACTATTGTTATCACCACCACGTCTTACTAACCGTTCGGGTTTTACGCCCTTACGCTAATGTGTAATGGTAGGGTGATTGTGAGATGAAATGGAGGACCTACAGTTTAACGTGGGATACCAAACCACGGTGGAGGCCTGGCATTCCACACATTCACAAGTTGTGATTAATACACGTATTGTCAAAGGTGAAGGAATGGTTTGGCAATCAGATAAATCTTTGACGGGACCTAGGATTAAACCCCGGACCCTCAGCACATCAGTCTGACACCTTACCCCTAGACCACCACGTCACCTTTAACACATAATTGTAACTAATGCATAGGCTTAAACAGAACAAGGATTAGGATATGGTGCTAAAAAGAAATAGATCAAAACGGCAATACATCGTAATCGTCGTTCATCGTGTGGATTAATCGCGATTTTATTTTAAATATCCATACTTAGGCTGTGTTTACAATGGATACACGCTTACGCAAATAAACTGTATACACGAGCGTGCACGAAGAAACAAAATTCGACCAAACCTGTCCAAGCAAGGGGTGACAAGCTGGGGTTGTTGGCACAGTGTACCAGTCGGATGCGCGATCTTACATAAATGGTGCACCTGTCATTGCGGATTAAGTTAATTTGTTACCTTCGTGCACGCTTGTACGTTGCATGACGGTTAGCCGTTGTGTCATAGGAGTTTGTGTTGTTCCTTGTGTTCTTAAGAGGTGTGTATTTGTGTAACTGTGTAAGAGTTGTATCCCTTTGTGTGTGCTTGTTTGGCATCATTCTAAATTATACAAACTTTTGGATATTATTGATTACACATTTTATTCTTAAACGACCTTTTTTGTGCCGTTTTTTAAAATATATTCAATATTGAGCTGATTACACAACTTAGGAATTGCTTTGTCATTTCGCGCTTAATAGCAACCTTAAACAGATAGTTCCCACTTTGTGTTAATCATTAGAGATACATTGATGCAATTAACGATGCAATTAACGACAAAGTGCTTAGATTTAAGTTTTCTTATAAGTTGTGTGCTGATATAATCATTATGTTTATAAATCGCACGCTAAATACCCATAGTAAACTCAGATAAATTACTATTGTACCATGATCAAGCGGTATTTTGTAATAATTGGTGAAAATATTCAAGTAATGATCAACTAATTTTGAATAATCAGTATCGGTAAGAGGCCTTACTGACTCAGTACTTGTATAAGAACTAACTGCAAGATACTAGAATCGAACTTTAACAAATGAAACAAAAAAAACACGGCCAGTAACACTAAAAAAGAAAAGGATAGCTTAATCTATTATGTGTATTGAATTTTCACTATATAACTTTTCACCTTAAACGAGTAAATGGTAATAATAAATGTCTTAATGACTTTGTGTCTTACTTATGCTTGATTATTATGTTTTAAGAGTAACGTGTACACACTTATGGTCTTCTTATATAAACCTACAGTAGATGTTAATAAGGGATATTGGAATTGAATTATTGTATGATAAAAGTGAACAGCTTTATTTTAATGTTAACAAATGGTTTATATGTAGTATTGTTCTCGATTATTATTCAAAAAACTTTGTATCAATTTATAAAAATATATCTTTTTATTTTAACTTTGTCATTTCCTTCACATTTTCCAGGTGAGGCCTGGATGATTTCATTTAAATAATTTTACCTCAATATATAGTGTAACAAGCAAAAAAATGTTCTTAGAGATGAGAATAGCTATTATTTTTAGAATTAAAAACACTAAAATTCTGTAACTGATTTGGTTACATTACAATGCCCCAAATAAATGATATTGTCTGCAAAAAATGCAATGGATCTAATCAGGTAGTAAATAAAAGAATAAAAATTAGTATACTTTGAACTATTATAACTGTTTAAGCTATATAGCCTAGCAGAATAAGTTTTTGATGTGGGAGTATAAGGAATGTGAGAAAATGTTGGAGTATAAGGAAGGTGAGAAAAATAAGAGTTTTTTGTAGTTTTTACATCAAAACATTTTTTGGTCAAATTAAATCAAACATTTATCCGGTAGAAACATAGAATTTAATTTTCTTCACATGGTGATCTTGAAATTTCTTGAATATTTGTCAAGGATGCCCTAGAATTAAATGACAAATTTTTCTCTTCATTTAAAAAGTTTGTCATTTAATACCGCTATGATCATGATGGATATTCAACAACATTTGATATCACAATGTGAAAATAATTAAACTCTATATTTTCACTGAAGAAATATTTAATTCAGCTCGGCCAAAAAGAATTTTGCTTTAAAAACTGCAAAAACATTAACTCTTCTCAGGTCCCCTACACTACCAGTTTAAGTGTTACATATTAGTAGCTACAGTAAAAAATATAATTCATATAGGTCCAATTTTTATATTCTAGTAGCTTAAAGGTTTCAAACCAACTTTTTTTCAAGAATTAAAACTAAGTCTCAAAATTTGTGATCAATCTCGTTTAAATTCCAGCAGTGTACATAAATATCTTCCTCAAGTTTAAAATTACCTCATCCATAGAAATTAAAAGAGGACAATAAAATGGGGGTGGTTTGCTAGTGGGAGGTCCAGAAGGAGTCACAAGACGGGATGGAAAGAGGGAAAGGGAATTAATTGCACGTAGTATAGGAACGAAGGAAACAAAATGCTATATTAACGAAATAAAACTTCGTACGCTCTTTAAACGTTTGACGGCATTTGGACTAAATGAGCCATTTATATTCAAAACGTTACGTTTTAAGATCTCATAGTAATTAAAGATACCAACGTCTTGGCTCTAAAAGAGGGTTGGAAACAGCAGCGTGTGGACGTGTATAGATTCTTTTAAAGAAACCAGAAGAAAT
Source organism: Timema douglasi (assembly GCA_901482245.1). NCBI lineage: Eukaryota > Metazoa > Arthropoda > Insecta > Phasmatodea > Timematidae > Timema > Timema douglasi. The sequence goes on from CABEEJ010000758.1 coordinate 152,241, forward strand.
TAAAATGCTTGAGTTGTGCTGGAGTTCATTTTAAAGTGCAACGATATAATTCAATTGTTTTAGAATATATACATATACATATATATATATATATATATATTAAAGCATCTACAAATCATAACACATTCATATAAGTTTTAAAAATCCATCAACTGCAGGTATTAAACAATTTTATCTAGTGCGGCTTGTTGGTTCTTACCAAGGAAATAAAGAGTGTACAGGAATGTGAGGGTAAATTGTTTCTCCCTAAACCCCTATAAATTTGACCAAACATACACAAAATAATGTAGTGAATGTATATATGTCTTACAGGTCAAGTTTTATATTATATGGGAGGGAACAATTTGCTATTACAGTATCATCAAGGTGACCTGGAGGTCTAGGGGTAAGGTGTCAGACTTCTATGCTAGCGGCCGGGGTTCAATCCTCGGTCCCGGCAAAGATTTATCTGATTACCAAATTCCTTCCTTCACCTCTGACAAGACATGTTGTGAATGTGAGGAATGCCAGGCCTCCACCGTGGTTCGGATTCCACGTTAAACTGTAGGTCCTTCATTTCATCTCACAATCACCCTACCATTACACATTAGCGTAAGTGCGTATAACCCGAACGGGTAGTAAGACGCGGTGCTAATAATAATAATAATAATGATAATAATAATATCACCAAGCAGGCAACAAATTATTCACTTTGTTCTAATTATGATTATATTTTTAGCATTAGTATATATTGATCTAGGTGATGTTGGGGTAAACTGCTACCCTCAGACACGGATGTTCGTAGGTTCAAATATATCCAAAGGCGACTGTATTTTCCTTGAGTCATGAAAAAACAAATTTAATTTTAGTTTGTGAATTAATACAAGTCAACAAAATAAAGTATTGTTGGGAAACAAAAAGTGACCAACATGTAGAACAGAGCGTGCACTTAAAATTAAGAATATGCAGCTACCAAAGTTCATAGTTGAAACTAGGAATTGTTATCGTAAGCTAGGCAGCCGTCCTAAATTGCAACAATTCCTCATTTCAACATGCAACCAGCCTCCCTCATCATCCCAATCAAATAATGGACAGAGGTGGAAACAAGAGAGTTATAATTTTTATTCGTTCAAACAAAATACAGCTCGATGGGGGAGCGGCACATTAAAGTTTACAAGCACCAAGCGGCAACATACGCCAGATGGGCGAAGTAACACACAAACACATGCCAGAGCCAGAAGGGCGATACAACAATATCAAAATATATACAGTCTTATCTTAAGACCCTAGAAATGGCACCATCAAACGGGTGACCCCAAAATTACTGATAAATTGATCTCCTTATATACATTGAACGCTACAAATCTCAAATGATATCCCAGACTCGACCCAAGCTCTAGCATAGTCCAAAGGGAGCCAAGACCCCATTGTTAACTAAAGCAGCCGATAGGAGTACCAATAGCACCAAAAAGAATACCAAGGATTCGAGACCACCAATGGTAGCTCCACCCTTTAAGAAATAAGCTGGACAGTGTTCGGAGATTTGAACTAGGTGGGCTGCGACCCCACTATTAAGAACCCATAAACTTATATTTCTTAAACATAACAATAAACCATCCCAAATCTCCCTAACAACTATAAACATATATATTTATATGAATATATTAAACGTAACAATAAGCTATCTAGACCCACTAACAAATCCTAGGTATATAAACATGTTAAACATAACGGGAACTGGCCCGACAGACTAACAACCCTAAGTATAAAAATAATAAACCTTACAAAACACAGCCGTGTTTCCCTTAGATAGTTCGCGGCCCCACATTTAACCACCTATTTGTTTATGCAAAAGAAACATAACCATAACTATATATTACTTGCGACCTCCAAGACAAAATGCACCGGGGTGCGAACTTTCCGCGAAGTGGAAATTCGAAACATTAACAAGAGAACCAGATGGGTTCCCCTTATAGTTACCATAGTCGTAAGGACGGGTGACAATACCCCGCAGTCATGACTACTCGTTAAATAAATGAAGAATATAAATACACAATTTATTAGAAGTCCGAAACAGTGAATTTTGAATACAAGAAGAGTTTGAAGCCAAAGAGAATTTTGATAAGTCACGACGAGCCCACTTATGAAGTAAGACTCTTACCTCCTAAAGCCCTGAGTAAAATGCGTGCCAACTCGTTGCACTTCAAGACCTTTATACCCTGAAGTTATCATGATCTCTCAGAGTGGAGGGATAGGGGGAGGTCTAGAACAAACCAGAGAGCGCTGGAGCATAGGCCACACGCACAACATATTCTATCAAAGGTCCCAGAATTTGCTCGTTAGGGGCGCTTGGCGATGTTCACTTGCTTTCTTGTCTGACGGAGGGGGAAAGGGGAGACCTCTTCGCACTGCCAGTGGCGAGCCTCGAACACCAGTTTAGTTGAATGTAGTGCGTGTTGTGGAGAGTGTCTCGTGTTCTGAAGTCCATTCCAAGCGAGTCAACAGGGGCAGCAAAGGTGAGCGTTATAATCATCCCATGTTTGTTGTGAAAAGGTAACAAACAATGCACTTCTGTAGCTGCATATTCTTAATTTTGAATGTGCACTTTGTTCTACATGTTGGTCACTTTTTGGCTCCCAACAATATAATCGTTTTCTAAATTGTAATTGTGTTTTTTACGTGCTCTACATCTTACTACCAGGCAGCGCAAGCTAAATATTGACAAACTCCTGCTTGGTATGAAGTAGAGGTAGCGTAACAGCATTTGCGTGAAGGAAGAGGGGAAAATTATTTTATAAAAATCATGTCATTAGACCTGACCAAGACCTGACCAAGATTCAATTCCGGACCTTAACATCACCGTCAAATCAAACCAGACAAGACTCCATTTGACAAAAGGAGATTTTTTTATGATCAGAAATATAGTTATTATATAACGATAATTTGATTTTAAATTATAACAGTACTTTTAAATGTTATTTAAAATAATTTCCCATATAAGCTACATATATTAAAATAATAATCTATATTTTACTAATTATCTTAAAGGTCTATATATTATATTTTTATTTAAGCATAGAATACGTATTTTCTCCATTTAAATGTTTAAATCTTAATAATTTCAATTTAACCTGTGCTGGTGGTAACGCGGTTTAAATTTCAAGCTGATTAAGGTAGGTGTGTAAGAAACGCTAGTTAACTGCGAATTTCTTGCAGTTTTAATAGAAAAACTTTATTTTTACTAAAATAAATAAAAAATATACAATAAAAAGGTAGAATTTAATTTTATTCACATGGTGATATCAAAAATTGTTGAATATATGTAATGAACATAACATATAAACATTAGGCGAGAAATTTTTTAAATGCAGGTAAAAAGTTGTCATTAAATTCCAGGACACCGTTGACAGATACTCAAGAACTGTTTTTGTCATTCATCATGTGAAGAAAATTATAAAATGATCTATTGAAGAATTACTTGATTTATTTTGACCAAAAAAAGTTTTTATATATAAATTACAAAAATCTTGCCATTAACACGCGTTCTTTGCTCTCCTATCTTTAGTATGGTTTACAGCAAAGCCGTGGTCAGCCAATAATTTCGGGGTTGGTTGGCGGGCACATCCCCCAATTCCCGTATGCTAGAAAAAATATATATATTTAAACAACTCTAGAAGCTCTCTAAAAGGATTTTCATGGTGACATAACTCCCTAACTGCCAAAATCTAGGAAACATTATGTATTTAAACAACTCTAGAAGCTCTCTGAAGTGATTTTTATGGCAAGATAACCCCCTAATTTGTACTTGTACCATAATTTTGATATTGTTTGAACCATAAATAAAGCCATATATACCGTTATTTATAAAATTTCTGGGGAGTTTTGAACCCCCAAACCCACCCCTACCCCCACCCCGACTACGGCCATGGTTTAGAGTGAATAGGTGGTGAGGGTTAAACCTCCATAAACTGAGGGTGAATTTTCCTAAGTGGTTTCCCTTTCTCTTTTAGCGCAAATCAGGGTATATTTGAGTAGTCCATTTGCAAAACTCGTTATGTCCACGAAATATCGAAATCGAGTTGGCACAGCCATTTTGATCACGGCCACTTTATACACCATCTTATAATACATAATCGCAGCAAAACCCCTTTTTTCGTGTGTTTTTTTAGTGTTGAAAATCATGAACTGCAGCAGAGCTTGTCAAGTCCAGTAGCCATAATGTTTCAAAAGCCCGTTTTTCTAACCAAAACAAACTGCTGCACAATTCGTCATGTCCCACAAAAGTGCTCTGCAATAAAGATTGAAACTGTTGCAAAACTCGTTATTTTTATTTTATGTATTGCAGCCTAACTAAACTCTGCGCTACTTCTACTTACTTTTCTGTATAGTTTTGTATTTTTATATTATAATAAATATTACAATGAGATTTTTCAAGTTCTTGGTTGGCACCACTGCCAATGTATTATTATCTTTGGGATTTTGATGTTTATGAACCAAACGTGTTTGTTGAACATATTTAATTTTTAGTGATTATTAAACCATGGACTCTATTCAAGTACAACCTTCACAGTTTGGAAAAGGTCGAAAGAAGAGAATAAATAATGAAAATTGGAAAAAGAATGTTTCCAAACAAATGAGTTAAGTTTGTGTCTTATTTTGCCACTTTAGTTTCAACATTCTAACACATATAGGTTAATATTCCAGACAACTGGTTTGGCCTATGTCATATTTGTGTGTTATAGGTTTTATGTTTGTCCATTGACCTAATTACTATTATTATTATTATTTAATTATAAATTTTCAATAGCCTAACTAATTAGTTTCATACGTCTTAAATAAGGAAAAATAGGCCGGTATATAAGCATTGTCATGTAATTCAGGACCTCAGTCCTAATTGGTTGTTAGTGAAAATAATAATGTTGTTAAATCATGTGCATTAGGCCTATCTGGTTATTTTAGATTACGGTACCCTCCTAGTTTAATAATGTTATTTATCACTCAGTAATAGACAAACAATGCTTACGCCAGGGATGAGTTTATTCAAATTAAACAAAGCCAGGAGTTTTGACACATTCCTGCCATTGGGTTGTCTGTGAGCATAATGCAATTAAACTCCGGCAGTATTTTTTTCAACTATACATTTCACAGTATAAAAGGTAGAACTACTACTACTATATAAAACTTTTTAACTTTGTCCAGATGTTATTTCATTAGTATACTTAAGAATGGTCACATCTAGCTAGGTAGCTTAGACTTGAATACGCTGTTGACTAAACACTTTCAAGCAAATTGAAGGGAGAAGGAACAGCTGACTTTCTTTAAAGACATTTTTGAAAAACAAGAAGCTATGAATGGGCCAAATTAATATAACTCAGATATTGGAGACATTTTGGAGGAAGAGGAAGGGCTGGTTGTATGAAAAGAAGATTAATGGATAAGGGAGAGCTTTGAGAACATTGAGTAGGACCACTTGATTGAATAAAATAATATTAACACTATGCTAAATTATAAAAAAATGTATGAGTTTAATTACTGTAAAAAATAAATTAGTTTGATCTGCATGGAGTTTTTTTAATTGCCATTTAAGTTGGAATACTTTTTCAAGGTATTTGCAAATGTGAAATTTCTAATACTGTTGCAAAACTTATGTCCTTCAGAATCCTGCAAAATTCGTAATCTCTAAGAATTTTTTTATTTTCCGTGAGTGATATCATTTTTATTTTGCTATCCCTTGGTCAATATATAGCATGTAATAATTAGTATTTAAAAAAAAAATTATATATGTATCTCAATTACAAACGAAATGGCAGTTTTTTGCCGTTTATGAAATTTTTGTTTGTTTGGGCATAGCGAGTTTTGCAAATGGACAACTCATTTACTTTCAAAATTCACCTTCTTTGTCCTTAACATATTAGCGTAATTAATATATACACGCAAAACCTGAACGGATAATGAAACTTGGCGAGAGAAAATTTTTTTTTATCAATTTGTATCTTAGTTAGAATCTACACTTGAGTTTGATCACGAATCAGTGGTTTATTTAACATGCAGAATGGACCACAAGTCTGTCTAGTGTACCGTGTTAAGTCTTTTGTTCTACTTGAAAAAACTTCTTCAAGCTTCCTCGAGTTGAATCTGTGTTAGTTTCCAACGTCCTCTTCAGCTAATCTGACTTGGAAAAACTTCACCAACAGTTTGCGAGAGAAACTTCCTCTCAACCGACTAAAAGTTTCGCTCTTCTTAAGACTTTTATTTCAAAGTGTATGTGCTGTTCTTTCCGTTTAGCAGGATAAGTGTCGTTTTCTAATATACATACATACATATATATATAATTTTATCAATAATTACCATGTTAGTGTAATTAATATTAATAACATTGTATATATAATATATAATTGTATATATACATTAATAACATTTTATATATAATATGTAATGTATAATTGTATATACATTAATAACATTCTATATATAATATATAATGTATAATTGTATATATTCATTAATAACATTGTATCTATAATATATAATGTATAATACTATATATACATTAATAAAATTGTTTATATATATATATATATGTGTGTGTATATAGATGTATACAATGTTATTAATGTTTAACATGTAATTGTAAATATTAATATCATTTTAAACATATAAAAGTTTATAATACATATACAATTTTATTACTGTTAACCATTATGTGCTAAGCTTAAAGATTCATATAATTCAAGTAGTCGTTATTCACATATTTCACAAATAAAATTTCATACAATATGAATAGTTTGTCCCGCATTGGTGCTAATGGTATTTAATACATCAGGTTCCTATTTCATCAATTTATTAAAAATTTGAATGATTTTACACAGAAGATATGGCATAAAAAATTCAATTTCAAAGAAGATTCTTAGGAGAAGCCGACATTTCAAGAAATTATTATTTATTTCAACAATAATTTCTAGATTTTTACCAAAACCTTTTTTAATAGGTGCATTTAATTGAAGGATTTAACTATATTGACGTTCACAAAATTTCAATAAGGATGCTGAAAACTATCAATAGCTTAGCTATACAGAGTTCCTTGCTCTGTAATTAGGTGGTTGAGATCTCTAAAAAAAGGAGGATGGAGATTAAGCTTTATATTCTCACAAAAATCGCACAAAATATCTGAAATTTTTCTACTACAAACACACGTGATTATTACAATCAAGAAAATTGACTTAAGGATAATTTTCTTCATGGCTACTGCTTGTTTGAATTTAATTTTACTTTATTTAGGTGAGTGTTCCAATTTCTAGAAAACATTATATTCTACGACTAAACTGATAAGCTAGTCTAATCTTAATATAGCAACATCAACCTTAAAACTTCAATCTTGATCGCAAAACTTTAACTGACACGTAACACTATTCCAGCCATTAAGGTGGGATGGAAGGGGATTTGATAAATTGGCGGTGTATTTGCAGTTTTTATGGCAAAACTTTTTTTTTTGCCAATATAATAAAAATGTTGCTTCAGTATAAATATATAACTTAATTTTCTTCACATGGTGACCTCAAAATCTCTTGGATATTTGTCAAGGGTGTCCTGGAATTTAATGAAACATTTTTCTCTTCATTTAAAAAGTTTGTTAGATAATGCCTCTATGCTTATAACATATATTCAATAACTGTTGACATCAACATAAGAAGAAAATTGAACTTTATGTTTGTACTGGAGCAATATATTATTTATTTTAGCAAACAAAACATGTTGACATAAAACTTTAAACACTGCCCATTTCTCGCGCCCACTTTCCATCCCACCTTAATGGCTGGAATAGTTGAAGTATTTTATTAAATCAATAAACCATTACTTTATCGCATTGCCTTGGTCAAGTCATGTTACCAGGACCACCTAGACTGGAGGACCACCTCTAACACCCAAGCCACGGGCTGAAGCTCACAAACCTAGCATCTGTCTCTCAGAACTGCGTATATGTGATTTCTTGAAATGCTACCATGTATATCAACTTGTTACAAATTACATGTTTGCTATAAAAAAAAATTTCAAATAATGTATTATTCTGTTATTTTCGTACCTTCCTTAACTATCTCTTCCAGTTTTCTCACAACAAAAACATACAAAAAACATGGCCACAACAAAAGTTCCAAATCGACTAGTCAGCCAGTCATTTATTTTGATTCTGGCACGATAATGTTATATTATCTCCATTGAATCAGCTTTTCACCTGTCTATAGACGGTTCGTGCTTGTTTCATATACCAAATATTATGTGAGTTTTTTTTACAACTAGAGCTTCGAAAATTAAGTCATTATAAAAGAACCATAGCATGCTTCAGGTTCACCCTTGATAGTTTCAAACATAGTTATTAGTGGAGGGCAAAGAGGGGAAGTGAGGACAGGTGTTGGAACTCGACAAGACAACAGGAAAGTTGGGATTTCGTCCTTTAAAAAAACGTGAAGTTATTTTCAAGGAGGTTAAAACAGAATATGTGTGATTGCAAACGTTGTGGATAAATGGTGAAGCTTTGACAGCTATAATATCTAACTCGATCTCGGTTATATTAAGATAACTACACTCATTAATATGAATCATGATTAAGGTTCAGAGACTTAGATCACTAGTCCGTGGTTCATATCCACATTAAAACTATTATTTGTAACCATATAACTTAATATTTTATAAAAAAAATTTTTTAATAAGGAGCTTAAGATTATATATGAGAAGTAAGAGATTTAGAATATAATCTTTTGTGGAGTTAATAAAGTGTGGGGTGGACACTATTAGACGATCCAAGCTGACGAATGTAATAGACAAAGTGTTAAGGTTTTTCTGTCGTTCGGTGGAGCTCACCTGAGTAACAATCTTCAAAAAGTGAAAAGGTGTCATCTGTAGCGTGCTTTTATTTAGCTAACTGAGTATCTACTTTTCAAATAAAGTGTTAATTTTCTAGTTATCAATCGTATAATTGTTTCAGCCTCATTCTGTATTAGTTATAGTCTTAGTCAACAATTATTATGATAAAATAATAATTATAACATACTTTGCAGAACAAGTTAAAATTGCAGAAAGGATTATAGAAACATGATGAAGGTGCTAGAGTAAACTATGTCAAAGATTATATATGAAACTGAATATCCAAATGTGTTACTGTTATTAGGAGTGAATAGAAAAGTTTTAATCAAGGTAAATTCATTTACGGAAATGTGGCGAAATAAATAGGATTCGGTAGAAGGTGCGAATATTCCCTACACTGGTTTTATTACGATAGATTGATGCACAGGTCAAATTGGGGAACTAAGGAGTTTATATATAGATATATAAATACATATTAATGGCGTCATCCCGAAAAAAAAACTATACCAACCGAGCAACCACGAAGACAGTGCCAACATTTGCGGATAGATGATGTCATATTGTCGGAGCAACGAGCCCTCCAGTAATTAATCTGAGTTTTATAGACCAGATCTGATACTGTTTCCATTCAAATATCTCCCCATTTGTTATCAAAAGGCTAAGAATACCCTGTTACAGACCCACTGCTTCACAGAAAATCTTGAAGCTACAGGGATCGAACCCGGGGCATCTGGATCTGTAGCCAGGAATTCTGACCATATGACCATGAAGGTGGTCAAACTTGAGAGTTATATAATTTTTAAATTTTACTCAATAAAATCTTTCAACGTCATAAATCTAAAAGAAATATCGATAAAATATCATCCTCTTGAACAATTCCCAAAGCACTAATTATAACAATCCCACTTGGATTACATATATGTAACATCGGGTATTCAAAGCTCTTTGAGTGCAATACAAACTGATTACTCTCTAAAACCCAGTGTTTCATATCTGTCACATCACTAGTGGTGTGATCTAGCGGAATTTTACAGAACTTCTTTCTGCTCATAGCTATTTGTTCTCACTACACGAGCACGTGCATTCATTGTTGGACATCATGTCGACACAGGTTAGTTGGGTTATTATTTATAGCCTATATTTTGTTATTTTTTATGGTTTCTTTGAATATTGTGGTTACATATATAATAACAAATAACTTTTTGCCAATAGTGTTAATTTAAAAAATTACAAATAAGTAGTTTTATTCTCTTGAATTTATTGTTACATATCTGTAACAACAGGCATACATAACACATGCTAATTTAGAGGTCAGAAGGGAATATTTTATTCTTACTTACTTGGGCAATGCCGCTAATAGACTAAGTTTGGCGGGTTGAAAATAAGTATTGGAGGCCTGATTATCTGTTATTTAATTACTTATTTTTTGTTCGTTCAACATGACATAAAATTAATTTAGGCCTTGAAAGTTTTTTAGAAAATATAAACTGATTCAATACTCTTAGTTGTTAATAATTTGTCGAAATACTTATGTGTTCCTATTTAAAAAACAAACAAAGTAGCGTTGATTTTTTTTTTGTGAAATCTAAAAATATAATTAGATGATTAATTTTTGACTACAGGTTACAGAGAAAGATATATTTGATATCTTGAATGACCCTGATCTAAGTGATTTGGAGGAGCTAGAAGACGATGACGAAGATGAGAATCTTATTATCAACCAAGTTTCATTTGTTCGTGAGAGAGAAATGGACGACCTTGGCAATTTAGATGTCCCTGACGAGATTGAGGAATTTACTGAAGAATTACCTCGAGTTCAATGGAAAAAAGGAAACTTCAATCCAGTAATTTCTTCATTTGTAGAAATTCCTGAGCCTCCTCCAAGTAAGTTATCAACTCCATTAGAATATTTCAAAACCTTCATAACAGATGAGATGCTTGATATGGTGTCAGCTAATACAAATCTATATAGTGTACAAAAGTCAGGAACATCTGTCAATACAAATAAATCAGAGATTGAACAATTACTCGGTATGTTTCTAAGAATGGGACTCTGTCAAATGCTTAGTGTCCGTAGCTACTGGGAGTCAGGTATGGCATATTCCTTAGTATCAGATGTAATGGCACGAAATCGGTTTGAGAAACTTCTTACTACTCTTCATTTCAAAGACAATTTGACTGCAAAAGATGAGGAAAAAAATACTGACAAACTATGGAAAATAAGGCCATGGTTATCCCTTTTTCAAAAATCTTGTTTGACAGAAGTCCCAGAAGAGAATCAAAGTGTGGATGAAATAATGATAGCCTTCAAAGGGAGGAGTCACCTGCGCCAATTCATGCAGAATAAGCCAACTCGTTGGGGATTCAAAATGTGGGGAAGGGCTGGAGCTTCCGGTTTCTTATATGATTTTGACATTTATCAAGGAGCCAGCGATAGTAATGAAAAGAGAGGTGTAGGAAAAGGATTAGGCTATGAAGTAGTGATGAAAATGACTACGAATTTACCAAACAATCATAATTTCAAAGTGTTTGCCGATAATTTTTTTACAACTGATATTCTTGTACAATCCCTTCTACAAAGAGGAATCTATTATATTGGAACTGTCAGGTCAAATAGATTGAAAGATTGTACCTTGACAGAAGAAAAAGAATTAAAACGTCAAGGTCGTGGCTCGGTAGATAGCCTAGTAGATACCACAGATAGGTTTGTTGTTGTTAGGTGGTACGATAACAAAGCTGTTACTCTGCTGTCATCATTTGTTGGTGTTGAGCCCAAAGATCAAATCAAACGTTGGGATAGGAGACAAAAGAAACATATTCATATTTCTAGACCATTAATTATTCAAACTTACAACAAGTTCATGGGGGGAATTGATTTACTTGATTCACTGTCAACTCTCTACAAATACCACTTCAAGTCACGCCGCTGGTATTTGTACATATTTTGGCATACTATCACTATTGCAGTTATCAATGGTTGGCTCAAGTTCCGAAAAGAGAGTAAAATATTAGGAGAAAATTACATCCCACTAAAGAAATTTCAAGCTGAAATAGCAAGTGGACTTGTTCTTGCCGGTATCAACAAAGGAAAACGTGGGCGTCCAAGCGTAGATAAAACGCCCAGGTCAAAAAAGAGGGCATCATCAACATTTCTTCCTGTGGTTGATTGTCAAAAAGACCGATATGAACATTGGCCCCTATGGAAGGAATCAAGAGGAAGATGCAAAATATGTGTGAAAATGAACTCTTACATTTGGTGTGAAAAATGTGAGGTATTTCTGTGCCTAAATAAAGAAAGAAATTGTTTTAGAAGGTTTCATACCTAAGGCAAAATAATAATGGAACAGAGTATGTCAAATAATTATGAAAAGGGTTTATATATTTTGTCATAAAAAGTGTTTTGTTTTAAATTTTACATTTTTAATGCTTTTTATAACAATATAATTAAAATGTATATGCTAGTAAATATTTGTCAATAATTATCCCTTACTGTTTTTATTTGGTGTAAATTTGAATTTAATATGTTAAATAAAGAATAATAAATTGTAAATTTATTTTATGTGTTAGTGCCCACTGTTACATATATGTAACACTATAAAAAAAGGTGTTTTGAAAATAAATAAAGATAAAAAAATGTTTAAACATGTTCAATACGACCTAAACAGTTAGTAATCGTGAACAAATAATTTTATTTTTAAATTTTTTGTACTATGGGCATTATAGGGTTAAACTATTTCTGAATACAATCGCACCATAATAATCACCAGAAAACATTATTATTATTAATAGCACCGTGTCTTACTAACCGTTCGGATTATACGCACATCAGAAAACATAATACTAAAATTATTTTCAGTACCAATACTAATATCCGAACAATAATCAGTAATAATAATGTAAGCCAGACCATTTAGTACAACAAAAGTAGAATAAACCTACTAGCTAATTAATGTTATGATATATTCATTGATTAAACTGGGAGAGACCTTAAAGCTCGTTAATTTGAACACATTTATGATTTCAAGAACAAAAGAACAAAATGCAAAATTACCGAACCCCTAAAAATATAAATATATACCTCAACCTATCACTGATTGTTTGAAAGTTTTTATCCACTCAATAAAGCAGGGTTTACCATCTCGTACCAGTAGGTGCACGTACGTTCATCAGCCCTTTTGCATGCACCAAACAAGATATTCATACTGAAATTCAGTTCCCTTAGAAAATAAAAAATAGACAAACTATATTTACACATTTGCCAAACACGTCAAAATTTGCAAGAAACTGTTGTTCTGATAGCAGCTTGGTGGACACACAGAAAAGTTGCGCGATGTATTCAATCAAAGATTTGTAATATTTCATCAAATTGGGCTAATGATTTTTTTTTTCGAAAAGTCATTTAATATTGTAGATATCATTGCTAAATATATTAATAATTAGTGCAACACGAATTTTAAATAATTGGAAACAGAGATTACGAAATTATAGAAAAACTTATCCATCAAGGCTTGCCATACAGAGACCAATTTCTCAAAAATAATATACCTTTTAGAATATATTTGCGATAAAGATTAAATCATATTTTCTGTGCGAATAATCATTCTTCATAGTAAAAATTATGAAAACGAAATATAGATCTCCCCTTTCAGATGCCAATCCAAGGGAATGTTTAAGATCTGTTGTGTCAAATTATGATCCAGACTTAAAAAGATAATCAATCCAACCATTAAATTAAAAATATCATAGGGACACACTCTTTTTTTCTGAATGTTTAATTAAATAAAATTTTCTTTTTAAGACAGTGTGACTTAAAGTATTTCCAAAATTAATTATTTATATTAACCTTCCTGTATGTAAAAATAGTATAAAATAACTAAATATATATATATAGGATATATACATACACTAACTAAAATGTTCAGAAATTCAGATGTGCCCTTGGTAACAAAAGCGTTGGAAATAAATACAATAAAGGTAACAAAATTAACGAAAAAGTTCTACATCGAGGCAGCCAACCTAATAAAAAGAAATGCTCTTATAGCTAAAAAAATATTCAAACCTAGACATTTGTTTTAAAATTTCAAACTGTGAAACAAAATTCCCCAAAACTATTTCTTCTTTTTCTTCCCTCTCACTCCAACGCAAAAAAACAACAATAAATTCGTGTACAAGGCCTTTCTTCACTGCTGCTTTTCACGTGACAATATCACGTGGTACTTGCTCATGAGTAATGAGCAGCTCCTATTGGTGCAGGTGGTGCTAATGTCGGTTCCACCAGCAGTCATCACAGTAACCCCCCAACCCTCCAAACTCCCACTACCCCCGTCCACCCTTCACACACTTCCTACAGAGGACGCCACAGCTCAGCGCAGCCAGTCGCGCTATACAAAGGACCAATATTTCATTCAACTGCTTATGATTTATAGTCTCTGATTGACCTTGGTGAAGAGGGTATATTAAGTGTAATTTACTGTACAGGAGGGCCAGAAATTATGATGGGAGTGTCAGAGATAGTGGAGATGGTTCTTGAGAGAAAGAGAAAAAAAAAAGTTATTAGATTTGGTGTGTATAAGATTAAATCTTGATAATAAAAACCTCACAATTTTTTGACATGCGAGGAACATTAATGTATGATATTTATGTGTGACGTTGCTCCTTAAATAGAGGGATATTAAGGATGTTTTGAAATTAGTCAAAGTAATCTTGTCGCAAAGAACCTTACAATTTTAGAGGCCATATCCAAACCGATTAGTCGGGATATTATTTACACGATTATTATCAAACCAGAAAGCGGATAAAAGTGTGGTTTCCTGCATTATTGGTCAGCAATAAGTCAAGACAATTTTAAAAGTTTCTTATAATAAAAATATTATTATTATTCAATGGCATTGGAATTTTTACAAATATATTAAAATTGTTCTTACTTCCAATGTTTTCTAAATTGGAATATAAATCTCACCACGATTCGACGCATGGTTCGATCTGCTTTACCTACGTATCTGAGGGGTGAGATGGGTTCATAAAATTATTATTATTATTATTATTAGCACCGCGGCTTACTACCCGTTCGGGCTATACGCACTTACGCTAATGTGTAATGGTAGAGCGATTGTTAAATGGAACGAGTGACCTACAGTTTAACGTGGAATCCAAACCACGGCGGAGGCCTGGCATTCCTCACATTCACAAGTTGTGGCTAATACACGTCTTATCAAAGATGAAGGAAGGGTTTGGAAATTAGATAAATCCATTCCAGGACCGAGGATTGAACCCAGGAACCACAGAAGTCCGACACCTTACCCTTAGACCACCAGGTTACCTGGATTTCATAATAAAATATGAAAGCAAATTATGAGAGAGTAAAAAGTGTGCTACATTTGTGGTATAAATATTTTGTTAAAATCTCGACCAGAATGTTTGTCTGAATTATGTAAGGTAATAAGATTATCCACCCTCATCGGTTATATAGTCTGGTTTACCGGTGAGTGATTTGGGGAGCACAATTACATGTTTTATTTTAACAAACAGTTTTCCACTTTCCTTCAACCCCAATCGGGGAAAATTTCCTCTAAACCCTTATTCTCCATTTCTACCCCCAGACTGTAGTACGTGTAAAGCCTGTAGCATATGGTGTAAAAACAATTAGTTTTTTATTTAATAATTGCTCATTTTTAAATATCCTCTACATGTATTATATTCTACTTAAAGAGAAATGCTAGGTGGTCATTAATGATCTATAATGAATACTAATTATATAACAGAATATGATCATTTAAGTAACAATCATGAAATAATAAAATAATTTAATTCTAAACGTTCACACTGGGTTGTACTAATTGGAGAAATAAATAATACTACAAACCTATATATTTGATAAAGGTTTACATTTTTTAATTTTGAGCCTATAAGTAATGTAATAGATAAAAAAATACTACTAAATATCATTTAGAGACATATTTTAATGTTAAAATATTTGACATCTCATTTTTTTTAATCATAAGTTTATCTAAATAAATTAACTTTAAATGTAAAGGGCGTTAAATTTTTGTCCCAAAATGGAGCTCATTCTAGGATCACCATAGTTATACATTTTTATAAGACTAAATGTCAACATTCTTATCTTATAACTGTCAAAATTGACAGATTATTTCAAACGTGACCCGCTAACGAACACATCCATTGACATAAAAATAGCTGAAAATAGATTTTAGTAGTCGGTTGAGTTGTCGTATTAGGTTATTTTAGGGAGGATAGGTCTATATCACTCAATACGGATCCAAACAGAAATACCCACTGCAAAGGATGGCCTGTTTTTTATTTATAGACTTTTTAATGTACTGCAGAGAACTTACTATAATCGTGAAAATTTTAGACTTCGAGATTGTGATGGAGATTTGTTTCATATAACACCGAAAGAAAAGCATTGGCCATATAATTCTCTCTGCCTCATGTTTGTTTGGATCTGGGGCAAGAACCGAAACAGTTTTATGGATTTCATTCAAAATTATATCAGATGTTATTTAATCATACCTCAGCCAAAGCGTAATTTCAATTCTGATTTATGAAAATTGGAAAATTCTAAGAAATGGCTCTATCGATTTTGTTCAATAGAGATATTTGGAGAGTACTTTACATGGTATACATCACTGAGTAAGTACTTGTTTTCCAGATAAAGGTAATTTAATGAAAACAGATTTTTTTTTAATTTGAAATATTTCAAAATTGGCCTAAATTATTTGTTCTCCAAATGAGTATCTATATAGTACTTATGTGATAAATAGTGAAATGTTTTAAGTTTACATTAACAAACTAAA
Organism: Timema douglasi; assembly: GCA_901482245.1. Lineage (NCBI taxonomy): Eukaryota > Metazoa > Arthropoda > Insecta > Phasmatodea > Timematidae > Timema > Timema douglasi. Next base: position 168,893 of record CABEEJ010000758.1, read on the forward strand.
TCATATGAAGATTTTTTGAAAATTTGAAGTTTTTTAAGAATGAACAGAATTTTTTTTTAAAATGTTCACGTGAAGAGTGTTTAATACTATCAGCGAAATAAAATATTTTAGACTGATATAATTAATTAAATGTTGCTTACTGATAATCTGTTTTAAAAAAAAATGTGTTTCTAATAATTACAAACGTTGATATGAGAGAGTATATATGATTGTGTCCACCTATTTATTTCTCTTTGAAGGCTGACCACAAGGGACAGACCTTGTAATTTTCTAGAACGTAAGAGAGTGTAAGATATAAAGAAGAGAAGGAAATAAAGAGAGGTCTTGGTTTTGCTCGAATGTGTTTTGTGTGTTCACACACTATCACACTAACACACCGATCCCTCTCTTTCCACCCCCTCCCTCTACCCTCTCCGACCAACCGTTTCTGTCTTGTCGTGTTGACTCAATCACCCCTGCACAGTCTCACCAAACGAAGGCGACGTGCGCTACAAACCAAGTGACCCATCTAAACCGACCCAGTTAGGACATGCATTGACTCAGAGCCTCAACGGTGGGTTCATGCTGTGTAAGGTGTCAGGTTCTCACTGTACCGGATCACTTACGAAAGATAAGAAGTACAAGCACAAACGTTGGTCAAGGACAATTGGGTGGAGATTTTTCTTACCAATATCTAACAAATTTATCGCGGGTACTTTCTAATTATCTTTCTCATCCCTGCCAAATTATATTAGCCCTTTAAATAACCATTGAGTTAAAACAAAGAAATTTAAAAAGAATGTAAGCAAACCATTATAGGTACATTTGTCTGGTTCATTAAACTAGCTATTCTCCTGCTTGATAGCCTGGGTCGCTCACTAGGTAGAGCATTGGCGTAGAGTGGGAGATATTTTCTCGTTATCTTATACCAGATAGCCAAAGTTATTATTATTATTATTATTATTATTATTATTAACGTAAACTTTCTAGACCTATATAATATATCAGTTCACGGTCTACAAACTATGGTAAATTTCTTGTAAAAATAAACTTTTAGAAAATGAAATTATATTTTTCTTCGTTCAACATTGATAGCATTATACTTTATTATTAATGAATAGGTATTGATATTATCATTCAAAAGTAACAGGAGGTACAGTAGATCCCTTGAATTTACGTATGAATAAATTCTGACATTTATAGGAAGCCCAATTTCGATTAATAACGCTAAGTTAATTAAATGTCACTACAATTTGTAATTTTATAAAATGTTTAAAAGGTTTTATTTTATTTATTAATGAAATAGTTTATCAAAAGCTTTCAATTATACTTCCTTAAGGATAAATATATTATTTATCTTTCATTTATTAAGTGAACGTCTTAAGAATGTGAATAAAAATGTAATATGTAATAAATCAGTCCGTACCTTATAGTATATCTAGTAACTTTCATAACTGTCAAATAATGTTATTCTTAAGAAAACATGACTGTACATCTATGAATTGATGAAGAAAAAAAAAGCGGATGGACCCCGTAGGTGGGGGTAGGGGGTGGGGGGTCAAGTGTTGTAGAATGAGGACACACAAAGTTTCCCCAAATATATTTTTGGGGATTCAGGTCAGGGTGTGCATAGGATTCTGTCTGCTTTGTCCTCTAGATGGGATTGGATTTTATTTTTTACAAGTCACTCCCAACCCTTCATTTCCTCCCCTCCCTAACCGCTTTTCACCACAGCTTCACTTGAAGAATTTTAACTGTTCAATAATTCATGCAATCACATTCCGAAAACTTTTTTTTTACGAGCACGTAACTGTCAAGTGTAGTACATTCTGTTTACTTGCTGTCTTTTTATTTATTTTACTTATGTTCGTATTTATTCTTTTACTCTTTACAGTGCAAAAACTTTTGAAAAAAATATATATTAGGAAGTCAGTGACTACATGAGTACATATTGGTTCAATTTATCTTTTCCTTAAGATAAAATAGCTATTATTTATAAATGTGTTTGCATATATAATTTATTTCAATAATACTAATTCGCAAAATTGAGAAAATAAACAAATACAGAAGTATAATTTGAATTTACTTGCCAATAACAAGGATGAATCCCACCCCGGTTGGCTGAAGTGATAGGCCCACTACCAAAACACTGTTCCAAACTCCCTATAAGAAAGTGCTGGCACACCTCCCCCTAGATTCGTCCTTACTAATGCTGAACCAAATTGGAGCAAATATATGAATATCCCGGAGGGGTATTAAATCTGAGTAAATAAGAAAGAACTACCAAAATTGGCCCTTCTTTCTATTGAATAATACTTATATTAAAGTAGACCTCGGTTATCTTGGGTAAAGTGCTCTTCTCAGTACCCGATGTTTGTGGGTTCAAACCCGGCTGTATCACAACTTCCTTCAGAGAGGAAGTAAAGCCGTTGGACCCATCTCAATTGTGACATGTAAAAAGAACCTTTGAGGGTATGTGAAAATGCCTTTTTCAACAAAATGGGTAGGTCCTTTTAGCTCTCGCTGAAAGAAATTCTCGTGTGCTCGTATAATGAGTTGGTTTAGTAAGTGCACGCTAAATATCTAAAACAAATACAAATAAATAACATGTAGATTAAAGATAATATTAAAAGGTAAAAGGAAGCTACACCAGTGGTAGCATGGTTTATAAATCCAGGATGGCAATAGCATTGGAATTTCAAATCTCAGCTGGATTGCACTAAAGGGAGGTTCCAAGTGTTATTTATCACAGTTATTTTACAATCCCTACCCACGTTAATGCGGAGTCACTTTTTCAAAGGTGGTGGAATTCCAAGTCTCCACCGTGGTTCGGATTCCACGTTAAACTGCAGGTCCTCCATTTTATCTCACAATCCCCCCTAACATTACACATTAGCGTAAGTGTGTATAACCTGAACGGGTAGTAATACTCAGTGCTAATAATAATAATAATAATAATCAATCAATCAATGTATATTTAGGATTTAAAAGAAAAATAATACATCATTGACTTTTTGATACAATCCCGAAGTACCTAAAGGTACATCTGCAGGTCTTGCAGTTAGATAGATATTTAAAAAATAGTAAAAATTATAATAATCAAATAATTAAAAAACTAAATCTTTCACATATCACAACATTTCCTATCAAAAATATGTACATAGTTGTTTGAAGCATGCCATGAAGTATCCAGTCTTTAATAAATTTTTTTCACTATATTTATTTCAGGAATTTCTCTGAGTGTTGGTGGTAGCAAATTAAACAATTTGGGGATGGTACATCTCATTTCCTGTTTACCAAAATAATTAAATTATTTGCCGATTATATACACTTCTTTGTTAGAAATTGGGCGGGTGTTAATGGAATGGGTTTTTATTTGCTTGTATTTATCGGAATGGTAATATCCTATAAAGAGGCTGTACTCATATAATTGGTTAGGAAGTAGAATTTTATGTTGAATGTATGTCTGTTTTTTAGCATTAATTATCAATAATAATAACAATAATAATCATTTTAAAAGTGACCTGGTGTTATAGGGGTAAACTGTCAGACTTCAGAGCTGTGGGTCCGGGGTTCAATCCTCGGTCCCAGCACAAACTTGCCTGATTACCAAACCCTTCCTTGACCTCTGATAAGACGTGTATTAATCACAACTATTAATCACAACTTGTGAATGTGTGGAATGCCAGGCCTCCTCCGTGGTTCGGATCCCACGTTAAACTGTAGGTCCTCCATTTCATCTTACAATCCCCATACCATTACACATTAGCGTAGGTGCGTGTAACCCGAACGGGTAGTAAGACGGGGAGCTAATAATAATAATAATAATAATAATACACCTTTTCAAAGCAACCTTAATCATACCTATCTTTAAGTGAGAAAAATCTTCGTTCAAATTCCGTGATGACCATGGCAAATATTCAAGAACTGTTGAGGCTACTAGATGTAGAGAATTAAACTAAACTCACCTACTCAAGAAATGTGTTATTTATTTTGGTTGAAATATTTTGGTATCCTTTCACCTCACTTTTTTTAATAGTTAGTTAATAAAGATACAAAATGTAATAAGTTAAAATCATGATGGAGCCGTACAAAAAATCTGATATTAAACAAATCATTAAGAGTGGTCTGGCATCTGAACAGAGTTGATAGGTTTTTTCTGACATAACTGAGTGGTATGGTAAGAGAATAAGACTTTAATCTAATATATTTTCAATTCTTAAGTTTTTAAATCCGTTCAATCTCTTCTATATTTATTCAATCTTTTTGAACTCCTTATAAAAAGGGATTAAAAAGCGAAGCTATTATAGTTGTTAATTACGGCCACAGCTGCATCTTAATATAATATTCTTTACATTAAAAATTGACTCCTGAACATACCAAAGGTCCCTGGTTCGATTCCCGTGCCCAAGTGTAATTTATTAATTTAAAGAATATCATTATAAATTATGCTAAATGTATCAGACACTATTTCATTAATTTGTATCACAATACATTTTCAATACATCATTTTAAAGTATTATACTCTGATCTTAATAACGTTCCGTTTTTTAAAATAAAATAATTTTTTTTAAATTCAAAGTGTCACAGGTTCAATTCTCATCATGCCCTAAAAATGAATCATTATTGAAACTGGGACGGGTTTCAAAGTTATATAATAGTGGCTAAAGGACTAAATGTTGTAAATGTTCTATAATTAAGTTATTCATAATTTATGCTTTGATTTTAATCTGTTGTTTGAGGCAGTGAAGATAAGGCTATCTAACTTAATGATACAAACTAAATATTATAAAGTGTACCTTAGATATTATATAATTACTCTGATTACAAGTTTTCTTTGAAACATTTAATTCTCTATAAAAACTTGTTTGATATATTTTCGAAATCTTTTATTAGATTTATTTTGACAGATCCTTACTACGGTTAAGGTATCAATCAGGAAGAAAAAAAATACTTCATTTCAAATTAACTTTTTCCTTGTTCGGGCTTCCATACACCGCCATTACTTAACAAGTTAGACATTACCTGGTTTGTAGTTAGTATAGAAACACGTTGCAGCCTTCAAAACATTTCTGTTGTGATTTATTAGCTTTACGCGGGAAATCTTATTGCAAAAGGGAGAGGAATCTTGGAGAAACTTTCTCAGATCTACCCTTCATTTTCTCAACCCACCACCCTTATACACACACACACACACACCCTTTCCCAACAACCCTTTGCTGTCTCATCTAGTTGAGCGTAACTTCATTGACGGCATGTCATATCTTCTTAGCGTCCCACGACTAATAGCACAAACTTTATGGGAGGGAAGGGGTTTAAGGGGGTGTAGAGGCTGGAGGGCTGTGGGCCATATTACTCCCTTTAGATCTCCCTGGGGAACTAGAAACCCACCCTGTAAATTTTCTAACCCCCTCATCATTTTCCTCTTCCACTCACCTCTTTCTGCCCTTTCTCAAGATGCATCCTTGCCATTGTCACGGTTCGCAGATCCCCTTAACTTTGTCTCTTTGTGAGTTAGTCAGCCCTCTTATGATGGATACAAGCATATCGCTCGAAATAATGGTAGCGTCGGTATCTCGTTATCATTTCCATTTGTGTCATTCATATTCCAGATAATGTTTTGGTATTACAAATATTAGGTTTGTTTGAAGATAACAGTTTTGTCTGTTCATATGATGGTTGATTAGGAAAAACCTCTAATATTCTGAAACTACATGATTTAAAAATGTGTTCAGTAAAATATCTGGACCCAGAATTTCCTTCTTAACATAAATTTACTTATGATTTAATCTATTTGTTCTAATAGACGTATATTTTACTCGTTAATGAGAAGTTTTTGACGGGTTATTTCTCCTTGTATAAACATGTGGGCTGTTCAAATAATAAACTCCTCCCAAAAGCCACAGAATGTGTCACCAGCAAAATCTAGTTTGCGGTTTTTTTCTATCTTTTTAAAAAAAAAAGTATTCGCCATGTATTGTACATGCTATAACAACTGGTTATTTAAGTATACAGCCTACAAACTACATTATCTCTAGAAATGATATACAGTCCAGTCCAATGATTTGACAGCTTATCACTGTGAAAGAGGGACATCCCAATTCAATTCATTTTTTTTTGTCGTTCCGTAGATATATCCCCGAACTCTCAACTTAATAGGCATATGCAACGCAAGAAAGTAGATACAGTTTATTTTTGAACTTTCAGAAAACGTTATTCTTATTGAGATATGTCTATATGTGATATTATTTCATATATTGTTTAGTGTAACGTAAAGTTTGTTTGTCAGGGAAAATAGGATTCTAGTAGTAATAATGAACATTTAGATAATACAAAC
>CABEEJ010000758.1:175238-194226 GCA_901482245.1 Timema douglasi
GGTGAGGTGGGGTGGTTAGGGGTGGTGAGGGGTGGTGGTGAGGGGGGGGTTGAACATTGATAGCATTTTACTTTATTATTTATAAGTGTAATTTTAATAGATATTGATAATATCTATCAAAAGTTACAGCTGCAGATCACATGACTTGACGTATTAGTATATATAAGTATCTACATAAATTTCGTAAGTGTCAAATATGGCCCTTCCTAGGAGAATCCTGCTATAATTCACAAACGAGTCAAAATAATGGTTTTTGTTCATTCCAGTGGTGTTCAACCTGGTGTATTTCTTAGGGGATACGATTAAGTTTATGTTAATATATACATATATATTCCCATTATTCTGAATCTATTGTATATAATATCTAGATTAGAGATTTATAAAACTTGCACTATGCAACAATAACTTGTGGGGTGCAAAGTTCAAGATAAGTCATATCGTTGGGGGGGTGGGGGAGAAGGGGATGGGGGGGTTACGCGAACAAAAATGTTTGAATACTACTGGTCTATACGGTATCATGTATACAAATAGGCGCATTTTTTTAAGGGAGAAATTTCTTATGACAAAACAAGCCAAAAATGTAACTCAACGAACGTTGTTTGATGTTTAGTTTGTGAGATAGGTGCTACTGTTAAATGGAGCCGTCCATTTGACGTAGTTCTATAGAGAACCTCAAAATAATATTCGTCCACCGTTCCTCCCGTGGATATTGATAACCACGTAGTTAGGGGTGTTCGATGTCCACCTTTTCAATTCGAAATGAGCTAGAATTAAATATATAAAATATTATCGAACCTGAATCGAAGTATAAATATTTTCTTTTAGTTGTTTTATGCTTGAAAAATATTATATTGTAGTTATTTATCTAACTTTATACACTACTATAACTTAGAAAATATTTTATTGCACACTTGTTCGTAACAGTTCATGATAATTTGATAAATTAAAGCTATTATCATAAATTACAACTAAATTAATTCAATTTATTTCCATGCGAATATTAATTTGTGATGAATAAAACAGCTAAGAATGGCTATAATTGAACATAAATCGAGTATGTTAGCTATAAATATTTGTATTGGCGAAGTTTTGAAACCAAAGTTTGTTTCGAAATGAAGTCGAATCTGATGTTTGTTTCGAAGCCAAGTCAACGTTTCGAAACTTCTAACATCCCTACGCACGTACCTTGTATTTCACACTGCTTGCACAACCATCGATGCAGGTATACTCAAGAGTGTACAACTACAAGATGGATTAATGCGCATCACTGCCACCTGTCTCAAGATCTACGGGGTCCGGGAAGAAATGGGTCCATTTCTTGTTGGTTCTACCTATTTCAAAATCCAAGAATCGGACGACATTAGTTGCTCGAAACTTACGGCTTGTTTTATCATATGGATTCACACTCCGAAGAAGAATTTTTCTAGTTATACCCATTATTGGTTAAAAATATTATGTTATTATTATTAGCACCGCATCTTACTACCCATTCGGGTTATACGCTCTTACGCTAATGTGTAATAGTAGGGTGATTGTGAGATGAAATGGAGGACCTACAGTTTAACGTGGGATCCGAACCAAGGTGGAGGCCTGGCATTCCCCACATTCACGAGTTGTCTTGTCAGGGGTGAAGGAAGGGTTTGGTAATCAGATAAGTCTGTGCCGGGACCGAGGATTGAACCCCAGACCCCTGCACAGAAGTCCGACACCTTACCCCTAGACCATCAGGTCACCAATATTTTGTTAATGTCTTCCTAATCTTGCCAAATACATTGGTGGTTAGGAACTTTATTATAAACTGAGTGAAATTTTCCATAAAGATAGTTTACTTACAAGTAGTGGGTATAGATTGAATATGTGTTTGGTTATCACCTACTTAATAATGACAGACAACGTAAATGGGAATCTTAAATAGAAATGTGTTTAACAGATATAATAGGTAACTCATTTGTCACATACCCAAAACAAACATTTACTTGGTTAACGGTTCTAGATTTTTTTTTATAAAGTAAGTAAGAAATAAATAAACAGGAAGAGAAGGAAACGTCAATAATTCTTAATGCGACGAGCTACTTGTCTTTTCCTTGCTGTTTCAAGATTTTCGATAATTTAAAACGAAAGGCTTGGTTTCCGATACAAATCTTTTTTTTAATCATACACTTTGACCTATTTCCTATTGGTTTTATTTTTACGATAGTTTTTATTTAAGGGCTTTCTCTCTTCTTTTTTTTTTAATCTCTTCTTACTCGTGACCTCATCACCCCTTTTCGATCTTCATTCAAAGTGGAATTTGGGAAGTCCTCCCTTCAACCGTGGTTCTGGCGAGTGGAACGGGCCTATTCTAGGTACTCAATCAGATCCCCCCCCCCCTTAGTTGTGTTTTATTTGCCACCTCCCCCAATTCTCCCTTAATCCACCCCCATTGTTTACGCCTGATCTCAATCTTCCAGAGGAGAAAAGTAATCTATTGATTGAACTAAAAGGTAATTTCAACATTTGCCAGTCCCTTGTGAATGAATGATCAATGTCCGAATTCAGGTCTCCAGTTCAATCCTGGGAAAGGGGTATGTAATAATATTTTTTTAAATTTTTTGGTCACGCGTATTGAGGGATCAAGCTATTCTGGTCTAGTTCACCGATGACGGGCAGGTCGGAGTTCAAATCCCAGGTGGGTGAACCAATGTTTTCTGATAAATTATTACTCAATATATCTTCCCACAAATGCGGGTGTATATCTTCTAAAATTCTAGATTTCTCACTTCTCACATGCTAAAGCATCACAGTAGCTCGGCTGGGTAGAAAAATGCTGTTAAAAAAATCTATAATTTAATCAAGATTGTTGACACTTACCTATTAGCTATAAGCACAAGTATATATGCTATTATTATGTATTCATACGGCAAATTATGTGTTATATAGCTGTCACTTTTGACAAATAATTTCAATTATTTTTAAAGTGATTGGAACACATGTGGTTGACATTTTCTCAATGCTGGCTAATGTATATTTACTTTTGATTTCATCTGAAAATATGATTATAATGGAATCTTAATTTATTGAAATTCCCAACATTTATGTATACTTCCGCTTTAGTTTGTAAGTCATGTGTTGATTTAGTCTTGCATTTTAGAAATGTACATTAAATTTCATAATATTAGAATAATTAAATTGTTGCGTAGTCCATTTGTGTAATAGAGCAAAAGAGTTAAGGAAAAATTAAAAAGTTTTCTTTTATATTAAGTATTTTTGACAAAACCTTGTATACTTGAATTGACTGAAATTTACTTTGATATGTTGTTATATATAGTTAAGAAAAAATTGTCTCCTAAGCTTTTTTTTTTAGAAATATCTTAATTTTTCTCTATTCGAAGACAATTCTCACCAAACACTTGCTGAAATAAATGATATTATATACACTCGTAATCTAAAAATTTTTCCAAAAAATCAGTTTTCAGTAATTGCCATTAAATTAATATTTCTTTAAAAACAAGTATACGGTGCTATTTAGTAGGTAAAACACTCCCCAGATCCCCATTATTAGCCAAAACTTTTAAGCCATTTTAGATAAAATTAGGATACTCCTAAAACCAATAGTAAGTATTTATTCAGGCTAACTTTAATATTAAATGGATAGCTAAACTATGATATTTGTTAGTTACGGTTATAGCTGCATCTAAATATACTCTTTTAAAGTGAGAAATGAAACCTGGACACGGGAATCGAAGCCAAGAACTTTTGCTTAGTATGCCAATGCTCTAACCAAGGAGCTATCCGAGGTTACGGGTTTAATTCCCATCTTTGGGTGTCATATCTTAATTTAAACGAATTTAATCTTAAAGCTAGAACTAATATCACTAATTATTCTTGAGTCATGATTTATGATTAGAATATTGTATATATACAATATTCTAATCATAAATCATGCCTATGCCTATCATACCTACATACATATCAGTAACGAAATCCTTAAGATCGTTTAGTTTTTATCCTCAGATAAAGGCAAACAGACTTGGATAGGGACATAAAGAACCGTATAACACAATTTTTTGAGTTCGGGTACACATAAAACGTCAATATTCATCATAATCTCGAGATAGATTATGTTTGTAATAATTTAAATACTTTATCTATGCTACAAATTAAAATAGAGTTTAACTTTTTAGCAAAAAATTTATCTTGGATTAGCAATAAACATTCTTACACTTTTGTGAACCCTCGGAGAAAGGAACTATTGTGATAATAAAAAAACTATCTCAATTTTTTTTATGAATTTCGACGTTTCATGACCCCCTGAACCCTAAAAAGTTGTTCTTTTTCAATGCGGCCCGCCTGTCTGTAACTGGGACCAGAGCCGGAACTTTTTCACCGATAGGTGGCCTGGTGGTCTAGGGGTCAGGTGTCAGACTTCAATGCTGGCGGCCGGGGTTCAATCCCAGGTCCCGGCACAGATTTATCTGATTACCAAACCCTTCCTTCACCTCTGACAAGACATCTTGTGAATGTGGGGAATGCCAGGCCTCCACCGTGGTTCGGATTCCACGTTAAACTGTAGGTCCTCCATTTCATCTCACAATCACCCTACCATTACACATTAGCGTAAGTGCGTATAACCTGAACGGGTAGTAAGACGCGGTGCTAATAATAATAATAATAATAATTTTTCACCGATCAGGTTAAAGCTTGGTATGTAGGGCATTTATAAGTTTCTTCTAAGGTTTTTTTTTAAACAATCCATACAACAATAAAATTAAGGGTAGTTAACTAAAGAAAGGAAAGATAAATAATCAATTTTCTCAAAATCAGATTTATTGATTTTGATTAAATTTTTGTCCAGGCATTGCTAAACAATACACACAAAATGGCAATTCTAATTTTCCCTGTATATATTTTCGAGGTCCACAACCCTTTGAAATAAAAAATAGATTAACAATTCAAAGTTGTAGGAATCTTAAAATTAAACAAACTTTATCTGAAAGAATAATTTATAAAAATCAATATTTTCTGAATTATAGGCAAATATATATTTTTAATAAAATTAAAATGCACAAAATAACATGTTTGATTAAGTGTGTATATTATTATGTCCTGTATGCTATTTGGCAAAATGCAATGTTCTTTATTTCATTCCGGTTTTAAAACAATGTATATTATTGTATTTCCACTATCTTACGAGTGATAAGTAAAGATTTTATAAAAAATCAACATTTCTATGCAATGCATATTACCATTTATATTAAAACCCTGCTTCTTTCATTATATTTTCTATGCACTAAAATCCTCTTTAAACTCCAAATAACCAATCTGAAAAATATTTTTTAAAACGAGAAGTTCTTCTTGAAAACTGAGCCTCAGAGTATTCAATAAGTTGGTAGTCTTTTTCTTGGACGTTGGTTTCTTTGTCTATCCTTACGATTTATTCCTGGTTGTTTTCTGGTGTGGGGGGAGGGGGTGCGGGGGGGGAGTCGGCTTGTATCGCTTTACGTGTAAATTGCCCTCTATGAGTTAACAAGCCTGGCAGGTAATTTCCCTACAAAGTAATGGATTGTTCACGTTGCGGAAAACTTTTCCTAGATCCCGGGGAAGAAAGGGGGGGAATATTTTTGTGGGTTACGAAGATGAAGAAATGGGCGTTGTCGTGTTACACGAAGAGTATATATATCGCACGAGTATTTTGACGGTTTAACCCAGTTAGAATCTGCATACACAATGTTTACGTTTCCTAAAAATTGTGTCAAATAAATCTCTACATGATTTTTATCTATCTTTAAATGAGTGTACCTTATTATAAATTAATGTTTTTTACCAATAAATTATTAACTAGCCTATGGTAACTACATTTGTAATCACACAGTCTAAGACTTTAAGCTCGCAAAAGTTTGAATTTGATGACAGAGAGGTCAAAGTTTGAATTTCTATAGAACGCACAAAATATGATTTTTAACATGTAATTTTTTTCATCCTCTCTCCATGCTAGCTTGAGTGCACTTGCGTTGAAAATACTCCATGGTCCTAACCCCTTAAATTAAACTTCTAGTAGCCATGATGTTTAACGTAACCATGTAAATAAATATAGTTATATAATCGTACATACTTTCTCATGTAGCTTATTACGGTATGTAATTTTGAAGAACAGTTATGATCACACTCACTACCTTTCATCAATTTTCCCAATAATTTCCCAGTTATTTAAATTTCGAACAAAATCTCTAAATACTTTTTTTTTTAGTTTGAAATTTAAAAAAAAATTAGTAGACTACGCTTCGTCTTAGATCTAAAACTAAAATATTGATTCCGCATGTATAGCATCCAAATATCAGGGGGTCTGATGGTCTAGGGGTAAGGTGTCAGACTTCTGTGCTGGGGTCTAGGGCTCAAATCTCGGTCCTGATAAAGATTTATTTGCTTACCAAACTCTTTCTTCACTTCTGGCAAAATGTTTGCTTTCCCGCTTTGTGAATGGAATGCCAGGCCCCCACCGTGGTCCGGATTCCACGTTAAGCTGTAGGTCCTCTCTACTTTTCACTATCATCATTCTCGAGTATCATTCTTTCATCTGGGGATAAGGGAATTTTCCTTACCTCAGAAATAAATTCCTCCATACTCCAGGAGAGTAAAGGTAAAATAAGTCTGAATGGCCAAATTTGGAGCATTAGCTCCAACCCCCTCCCCCGCACACCCATATGTAAATATCAGGGTTGGACAAAAACTATTAAACATATTTGTTTGAAACCCTAGGAATAGATAGACATAATAATTGCAAAACTTTCTTTTTTTTTAGTTTGGGGGCAACATATAAATATCAAGATCCATCAAAATCTCGAGATAGAAAGTTTTCACATTAACAATACTTTTTTCTGGACGAGAAATAAAAAAATAAAAAAATAAAAAAATGGATGTATCTCTTGAGTTATCTAGCTATATATCCGACCGAAGAGTTAAGCTATGGTAAAGGAAGGTAGGTGTTGTAGACTGTTTCTCGTTCATTCGCGATAATGGATGGGACTTTATTAACGCCCGATCCACCAGGTAGCAGCACTGGGGCTGGAAGTTTCCTGGCTTCACACGTGATCACCACTCCTCAGGGAATGAAACCTCAAGAAGAGGGAAACGAGAGGATACCGGATACACTCGGTTATTTGATTGAAATTATCAGAACGTAATAACTCATCAAACATTAACTATACTTTTTTTTAGCACCACGTCTATTCTACCCTTTTGGTTTCTACACCTATATACTAATTAAGCTAATGGGCTAGAGATGATTGATTAAATGTTGAATTTAGAGTAGGCCTAAATATACCCATATTTTCATAGAGGGAGATTGTATAACAATTTTTTTTAAAACCACCTCAGTACCCCCGACCAAGATTCAAACCCCAATCACCCCATCACCGGCAGTCTAGTCTATTGCAAGAGTGACACCTTAAACCATGAAGCCAACTAAGCGAGCTATAAACTTTTTAAAGGCAATTCCGTAGATTATTATTAGTACCGCGTCTTACTACCCGTTCGGGTTATACACACTTACGCTAATGTGTAATGGTAGGGTGATTGTGAGATAAAATGAAGGACCTACAGTTTAACGTGGAATCCGAACCACGGTGGAGGCATGGCATCCCTCACATTCACAAGATGTCTTGTCAGAGGTGAAGGAAGGGTTTGGTAATCAGATACATCTTTGCCAGGACCGAGGATTGAACCCCGGCCTCCAGCATAAAAGTTTGACCTCTTACCCCTAGACCGCCAGGTCACCAATTCCGTAGACCTTGTTTTATTATTTAAACTTTGATTTTAGGTTAAGTACATCTATTTTATTCTGAGAGGGTTATTTATGAAAAAGGATCCAATTATTAGGTTTATTGTTAGGTTTCCTTCCTAACAAATCTCAAATGTTTAATTTAATTTAATGTTTATTTTGGAATGATCCCGAATAACTAGGCTAGACCAATAAAGTCTTTTGTTTAAAATCATATTGGTTAATAGCACAAGAACACATGTATAAATATATTCTATGTATGTATATTTAAAACAAATGGAATGTATGGATTGATCACAGGCCTACCTTAAAATTGTTTGATTACAGGAGAAATCTTGTGCGGTGGTATTTCTCTATATTTATAAACAATGGCATGTGTGGTTTAAATACAAGCGTATCGTAAGATTGGTCAAATATGTGGCAACATTTGCATAGAGTATATTACGTTTTCTTATAGCCAATAAAAAGTGATGAATACAAGCATTTTTGAAACATATATTGAAGTTTAGTAAGGAGAGATAATATTAACTTGTGAACCAATCAATGTGCTATATTATTATTATTATTAGCACCGCGTCTTACTACCCGTTCGGGTTATACGCACTTACGCTAACGTGTAATGGAAGGGTGATTGTGAGATGAAATGGAGGACCTACAGTTTAACGTGGAATCCGAACCAAACGTGGAATCCGAACCACGGTGGAGGCCTGGCATTCCCCACATTCACAAGATGTCTTGTCAGAGGTGAAGGAAGGGTTTGGCAATGAGAGAAATCTTTGCCGGGACCAAGGATCGAACCCCGGCCGCCAGCATAGAAATCTGACACCTTACCCCTAGACCACCAGGTCACCGAATGTGCTATAAAGTTATACAATTATAAAATGGTACTAGATAGATAACTTATGATTTAATAACTTCATAGTACTTTGATTGATTCACAAATGAATATAAACATGCACTTATAAGACTTGGCTACAGTTTAATTCGTTGTTATCCTTGTGAAATAAACATACAAATATAAACTAGTGTATCTGAGAGTTATATTTTGTAAACTACGATTATCCAAAAATAAACTTTAATGTAATTGTCAAACCTAGATGATAGATATATATCATGTGTTATTTTCAGAGCTTATTAAGATTCTACCATTGATATGTGTTCACGCCCTTGTTTCTCATTTGACTGATACTGTATAAGGTCTAGTCTACATATAAATGTATGTTCATAGGTAGACTACCTGAGCGATGAGTGTTCTACAGAGAGGGTAGAAGAATTCACAAATATAGATTAACTAACTCCGCAGATTCTAGACGTTACACCCCCTTCCACTGCCACCCACATATTGACAACGAAGACAACGTTTTATTATTTTATATTCATATATATTAGGTATTTAACCTGCACTTTCTAAATAAACTGATTATATCAGAACACGAGAATTTTCTATGAATGTGAAAGAGTATACCAATTTTTCCGGGAAAGGTATTTTCACATATCTCCCAGGACTCTCTTACATGCCTTAGTCGACAATGGATTAACTGACTTATTTTCCTTCAGAGGAAGTTGTGCAACGGATTGTTATTGCTCAATAAATATCCATCAACTCCAGATGGATTTGAAACCACGAACATCGGGTACTGAGGCGATCATTTTACCCCAACACCACCGAGGTCAACATTAAAATTTAATAACATTCCCAATCGACCCCTAGTTGAATATTCTTCCAAAAAATCTGTATCTTTTTGACTTATTAATTGGGTATTTATGAGGGTGATGTGGTAGCTCATGGACCGTGTCTGGGGAAATCCAGGTTTGACGAGACTGTACTAATAAATAGTTTACACCAAATCAGTAGCAAACTTCAACCTTTTTGCTCAGTAAGTCTGTGTGGTTGGACGATTGGTTAGGGGAGAGAAGGACCAGTTTATTCTTACAGTCCCTTTAAGCCTTGTTTTCTCTGAAAAACACCCAATAACTGCTCTTGATATTCATAATAACATAATGGAGACTTTGTTTTAATGTCAGGTATTAAATGTACACTTTCCGAACTGACTAATTAGATCCCAGCACACGACATTTATAGACCAGCATTATTTCATAACAGACAAAACACCTAGTTCCTGGGAATCAGTGTTAAAGGAGCATCCCAAATTTCACCTATAATAAACTTTTCGGCCATGCCAGGAATCAAACCTGATTCCCTTAGCTTAAGGCAACTATCAACTGGCTCGAGGTTGTCAGGCTAATATATCTTATATATATTTTTTAGTATAAGGTCTTACCTGTTCAGGTTTACGAATATGTTCTAATTATGCTAATGATTTAAGGATGAGGAAGATTGAATTTAAAATAAATTTACTCAGATTTCAGGGGAGGGATATTGGAAAATAATTAAGGGGAAAAAACATTCATTACACTATATAGGAATTTGAATCCCAACCTCCCTGTAACCGACAGTCTAGTCTATTACGAGAGCAACGCCTTAGACCATGGCGGCAACCGAAACAGCTGTCAGACTAATATTCAAACAAATATATAATTTAACAACAATTTTTGAAACCCCTGACATTTGTCTACATTAAGCATTTTATTACATTTCATGAAGAGAAATTGCTTCCAAGTTTATTGTGATCTTAAACGAAGGAAGCAAAGTGAGCCTAGAGGCAAGGGATAAAAAAAAAATCTCGCTTAGGTTACGTTGAGATATTGCCGCAAAGTAGGACACATAAAATTAAGGTGGGGTAGCTTGTGCCATAAACAACGCTCAGTGTGGACCTCTGTTATTAATTAATTAACCGTCTTATTAAACTATTAATTATCCCCGACCTTACTAAATCCCCCAGGTGTGACTAGTACTGAATTTTGTAACTTCATTTCTTGAGTCTGTTGCCAAGGTAAAAGCTTGTGACCAGGTCTTTTAATTAACATCTTCTTAAGACGGGATCACGAACAATTTAAAGTTCAAGTGAAGTTCATCATGTTCAAGTGACTTGAAGAAACATATTGTGTGATCAGGATTAATTTAACGTAAACCCTCCTGAAAACACAACGCGTGAATTTGATAAATTCTAAAACAAATGGTTCTCTAAAATGACACTCGAACAGTTAATGTGGGGATGTAGAAAACCTGAGAAAATATTAGTGTTTTTGCAGTTTTTATAGCAAATATTATTTTGGCTGAAATAAATAGAATATTGCTTCAGTGCATGCATTGATTTTAATTTTCTTCACATGGTGATATAAACAGTTCTAGAATATTTATTATGAGCATAGTGGCATTATCTAACAAACTTTTTAAATGAAGATAATAAGTTTTCATGAAATTCCAGGATACCCTTAACAGATATTCCCGAACTTTTGATGATACCATGTATAGAAAATTAAACTCTATGTTTGTATAAAAGCAATATTTGATTTATTTTGACAAAAAAAACTGTTGCTATAGAAACTGCAAAAACATTGACATTTTCAGCATCACATACATTTCCACTTTTAACGATTATTAGGCTTCAATTACTTGCATTTATAGAAAATTACTGTGGCTACAAAACTAAGGGGTGCTAGCGAGACATGAAAAAGCTAATTTTTAATGAAACCGTCTGCATACAATAATTCAGGGATGGCAAATCTATGGCACCTGAAAAAGATTTGGGTGGTACGTCTACATGAAAAAAATAAACATTAGATACATTTTTCACAACGTGGGGTAGTATTTTAGGTCAATAATATATCTAAAGCCATAACATTCAATTCCAGTGCACATTGAACTTTATAAGGTCAACGGTGGCTTGGACTGAATCATGTGTGCTGTTGAAGATAACGAATTATGAACATGAACTGAACATTAATATTTTGGGTAGAAAAACACAACAACACATTTTAAACTAATGTAGAGTATGGAAAAGATTATGTACGTTTCTAATTTTTGCATATAAATTAATTTGTTGACATTTTTCCACTGAAGAATTTACTATTGTTATTTTTACTTAAATTATTGAAATTAATATTTATTAATTATTATTATTATTATTACCGCGTATTACTACCCGTTCGGGTTATATGCACCTACGCTAATGTGTAATGGCAGGGTGATTGTGAGATGAAATGGAGGACCTACAGTTTAACGTGGAATCCGAACCACGGTGGAGGCCTGGCATTCCCCACATTCACAAGATGTCTTGTCAGAGGTGAAGGAAGGGTTTGGTATTCAGATAAATTTATGCCGGGACCGGGGATTGAACCCCGGCCGCTAGCATAGAAGTCTGACACCTTACCCCTAGACCGCCAGGTCACCTAATATTTATTAATAATAACTCACTTGAAAATTAAATAAATTTTCCGTATTTATAGTCCTTGTTAAAATATCTACCATTTTAGTTGAGTTTTTCATTACATTACGTAATATTGTATTAGTTTTTTTATTTTTAAATACTCATTAAATACGTAAATAAGAGGTGGCACACTGGACCGGTTCGAAACTCCGCTGATCTCTAAGTGGCACATCGGTTGTAAAAGTATCACCATCCCAGCCACTCGCAAACAAATGAAACACTAAAAACACGTTTTGTTAGAGTTACTCGCAGTGTGATTGGCTGTAAGAAACACCTAGTACACTATTACGTCACGAAATGTAACGTGACATTTCTTACTTGGACAACTCTTACGTTAAGGAAACATTATAACAACGTTAACTAAAGTCCATTGTGATGGCTTACATTTAAAAACACGAGGTGAACGTTTTTTTAATATAAACGCTACATGAAGATCGAACGAATCACGATATCAACATAATACACAAAGAGCGTAAATAGTGACTAAGGCAGATTCCCCCAAGAAGGGAAAGATCTTCACATGCCTGTATTTCTTATTAGCATTACAGTCCTGATGCTTCAAAACCACACGAAGGTAAATATCTTCACATTACAGTCCTGATGCTTCAAAACCACACGAAAGGAAATATCTTCACAGGCCTGTATTTCTTATTAGCAACCCGCCTCGGTGGCGTATATGGCTAACGCGCTGGTCGTGTTGAGCTATACTGCTGAGGACGGGGAGATCGAGGTTCGAATCTAGGTCGGGTGAACTGGGGCGGGGGGGTGTTCCTAAATGGTTTTCCACTCTCTCTCCACGCAAATGCGGGTTCACTTCCTCTAATTAAACCTTCCCGATTCCCAATCCATTAGAGTAATTAGTACTTAATGCGTATAACCCGAACGGTTAGTAAGACGCGGTGCTAAATATTATTATATTAATCTTATTAGCATGACAGTGCTGATAATTCAAAACCACACGAACGAAAATATCTTCACAGGCCTGTATTTATTATTAGCATGACAGTTCTGATGCTTCAAAACCACACGAAAGGAAATATCTTCACAGGCCTGTATTTCTTATTAGCATGACAGTTCTGATGCTTAAAAACCACAACGAAAGGAAATATCTTCACAGGCCTGTATTTCTTATTAGCATGACAGTTTTGATGCTTCAAAACCACACGAAAAGAAATATCCTCACATGCCTGTATTTCTTATTGGCATGGCAATCCTGAAGCTTCAAAACCACACGAAGGTAAATATCCTCACATGACAATCCTGATGCTTCAAAACCACACGAAGGTAAATATCCTCACATGACAGACCTGATGCTTCAAAACCACACGAAAGGAAATATCTTCACATGCCTGTATTTCTTATTGGCATGGCAATCCTGAAGCTTCAAAACCACCACACGAAAAGAAATATCTTTCGATGGTTTTATATCTTAAACCACACGAAAGGGAAATATCTTCACAAACCTGTACTTCTTAAAGGAATGACAGTGTTAAAGCTTCAAAACCACTGAACAATCCTCAATCATCTTGACAATGGCATTGTGTGATCCTGTTTTTAAAGAAAGAGTCTTTGTTTCTAACTATTCACTTTGTTATAAAAACTAACTTTCAAGTGAAAATTTGTTGAAAATAAAACAACTTCGAATTTTTTCTAAATTGAAAGATATTGATAAAACATAATTTGCAAACAATACATTTTACCATTATAATAGCGTCCAGAGGATTTTTAAATAACAAATCACTTCTTAAATAACGTGGAATTTTTGGACATCTACATCTCACTTCAGAACTACGTTAGATGGCCACCTTAAGTCTAATACGACCTTGACATTAAAATGACGTATATGTATAGCTACATTAACGAGGCAATTAAGGACCTTTACTGTTATTATTATTATTATACTTGGTCGTAGCAGGCACAAAAAAAACTAGTTCTATTGGCGTCTTTTAATTAAGTCCGACTGTGAAATAACATTTCCCAAATCGTAAATCGAATGGTTTACAGCTGGTCGTAAAATGAAAAAAATAATAAATAATAAATAAAGAATTTTAGACAACTGGTTTTTGAGCTAAGGTCTCACTTATGATTAGAGTCTTTTTTTTTCTTATATTTTTCTTTTATATAACTTTTGTTATATTTTTTTAATAAACCGTTTCAATGTGATATACTCAAGGATAAAATATAGACTGGTTCTGATATGATAGTCTCTTTGCTGGCTAAGTGGGGCTATAAAAATAATGGGTTAAAGTGAACTCACATGTATTTTTTTAAGTTTTGTAGTTGACCTGGCGGTCTAGGGGCAAGGTGTCAGACTTCTATGCTGGCGGCCGGGGTTCAATTCTCGGTCCCGGCACAGATTTATCTGATTACCAAACCCTTCCATCACCTCTGACAAGACATCTTGTAAATGTGAGGAATGCCAGGCCTCCACCGTGGTTCGGATTCCACGTTAAACTGTAGGTTCTTTATTTCAGCTCACAATCACCCTACCATTACACATTAGCGTAAGTGCGTATAACCCGAACGGGTAGTAAGACGCGGTGCTAATAATAATAATAATAATAATAATAATTTTAAGTTTTGTACTATTTTAAGATGCATAGTAAAAAAATAAGATTTATTATATAGAGAAAGTATTGTAATCACAAACATTTTATATTTTATAAGTACAGTGCCTTCGGACTTTTAAAAATATAGTAGTTTTACCATTCTGTTTGGTCCCAGGCTGTCTCTATACACCTCGGGCTACATCCGAAATGTGTTTATGGATTTCATTTGAACTTGATATTTAAATGTTGTATAATTGGTGATGCTTTAAGGACATAAGGTGATTTTTATTCTAGCCCAAGAAATAAGTGAATTTTACTAATTACTCAATATTAAAGTTCTAACTTGACTGGCCTAGGGGTATGGAGATGAGAGCTCCTTTCTGCTGATCTAGAGGTCCCAGGTTCAATTCCTGGTTTGTACCTAATTATTTTTTTCTCTAAGAGAGGATGGTTCCCATCGTCAAGAGTGTTTTGTTGATTATAAAAAAGCTAGTCTTAGATCATCATTGGTTGTACCCCATCATACTCACTACCATAATCCCTTCACCTCATCGGGACATGGAAAGAGCCTCCGCAAAAAGGATGTGCAATTATTCATTTGGTCATCCCCTGGGAAAAGTTGTATTTGTATTGGATGATCTTTTCTCAAACCTGATCACAAATTGTTGTAGCCCAGGTATGCCATTATTATTATTACTATTATTATATTTCTACATTAAATTAAAATCTACTCAACTCCTTGCTTTGACCAACATAATAGGATTAGAGCAACTTAATGAAGCTTATAATGACACTAACCTCCTTGACCTTGTTTTTGCTAATTTCAACCACCCCTTAGTAACTCATAGCTCTCAATCACTAGTAAATATAGATTTAGCACATCCGCCCTTATTGATTTCACTTGATGTACCTCTTGCTACTAAAGTTAATGACAGCACCACCACATATATTATCTATGCACGTGGTGATTACCTTAATCATTATAATGGCCACAGTTGATTGGTCTTGTGTTTATTCTACTACGGATTTTAATTTGGCTGTAGATAATTCTACCAATTTTGTCCTGATGGAATTCCAAGCTTTATTGTTAAAGGCTGTGCCAGCATTTTTAGCCCTTTGTTAGCCTATATCTTTAACATTAGCCTGTCAAATGAAACTTTTCCTCTTACATGGAAACAATCTGTATTCAATTCATTCCTATTTATAAAAAAGGGGCAAAAATAAAAACTTGTAATTATATACCAATTTCCCTCTTAAACACTTTCTCCAAAGTATTCAAGAAAATCATACATGAGCATACTTTCCACCACCTTAAAAATAAATTTTCAGATAATCAACATGTCTTTATAAAAAATAAATCTACTGTCACTAATTTAGTAGAATTTCTTGGGCATGTTGCCCCTCAAGCCTCTGTCCAAGGTCAGGTTTATGCTATTAATTTTGACCAATTAAGGCATTTTACTTATGTCAGCATAGTATTATTCTCTCTAAACTTTGTAATTTTGGACTTTCTCACTCATATATAAAATGGTTCAGCAGTTATTTGCATGAAAGATCATTCATTATTAAAATTTATTCACACACCTCAAATACATTTTTAACCCCTTGTGGCATACCTCAAATTCTAATTTAGGTCCTCTTCTCTTTAATGTGTTTATTAATGACATTGGTAAATATTTGAACTCTTCTAGTTATTTACTCTTTGCTGATGATGTAAAATTATTTAAAAGTATCAAATCTACTGCAGATTGTATAGAGCTACAAAATGATGTAAATGGTATTCTAAAATGGTCTTTTGAAAATGGAATATCTATTAATAAATCTAAGACCAAATCTATAACTTTTACTAGGAAAACTAATCCTTTCTTTTCTACTTATAAATTGGGCAATGAAAACATAGTTCGCACCCTTTATATTAATGATCTTGGTATTCTCCTGGTTAACAAACTTTTTTCCACAATCATGTTGACCATGTAATTTCCCAGTAATTGAAATTACTTGGACTTATTAAATTTGATACGTCATCATTTAAAAAGTTGACTGTTTTTTTATGTCTGTACTACGCACTGGTTAGATAAAAGTTAGAATACGCTACTGTTGCTTGGAATTCCATTATATTAATCGACTCTCCTAGGCTGGAAAACTTTCAAAGAAAATTTGTCACTGCGTGCTATGATAAATACTTTAGTAACCGGATTTATTATGATTATGACAAAATTCGAAACCTCTTAGGGCTCCAAATTCTCTTCTCGCGTAGACTTTATTGTGATGACCTTTTTGTTTTTAATATATTCAATAGCAAAATTTATTGCAAATTTGCCCTTGATCATGTAGGCGTTCATATCCCTTCTCGGGCTTCTCGTAATCCTACATTATTTTTTCTCGATAGCTCTTATAAGATGAGCCCTATAGGCCGTTGTATCCATAGCGCCCAATCTAGATTTGTCAAATTCGACTTTTATCATAAAAGAAAAGCTAAACTCAGAGAGTTATATAAGGAAGTTATCAATAATTTATCACTTAGAGGTTATGCCTATAATATCTAAATTTTACAATATTCTTATATATTTTTTGCACTATGCTACTGATTTTAACCCCTCTGTAGTTTTATGTTATTATTGCTATTTTTTATTATTATCTTTATTAATTACTTTTTTGTAACTATTAATATTATATAACATTATTTATCTATTTTTGTTTATCTTATTTTCTCGTGTAAATTTATGTATTTGTAAGGTACTTGTGTACTTTTCAGTGCTGGCTTGTTATAGGGCCTACGACTCTTAGCCAGTACTATAATAAAGGAAACTGGAAGTTACTAAAATCTATTAGTACTTTTATTTTAACAATTCATTTCCAAATTCATATTTAAGTGTTAAACTCGGTGGTTTTGGGGCAATGTGCTCACTTCAAGACCCAATAGTCTGGGTTTCAAATCCAGTTAGGGTCAATGTATTTTTCTTGAGTTATAAAAATCGGTTGCACAACTTCCTTCGGAGAATAAGTAAAGCCTTCAGTTCCATGTCAATTCTGGAGTGTAAAATCGTTTAAGGTGTGAGAAAATACCTTTCCCAGCAAAATTAGTAAGCCCTTTTGCTCTCGCTCATAGAAATTCTCGGGTACTGATATAATCAGTCTGTTCAGAAATTGCACGTTCAATATCATCAATAAAATATTATAAGTGTTTTCTGCATTATCAATAACATCGCGTTAAGGTTTCTTAAGATTAAAATACATTCAAGAGAAGTTTAACCTACTGACGACTGAGTTTTAATATTTTTTTTAATATTCAAAAACTGATTTTAAAGATTTTGTTCAAAATGGCTATCTGTGAATAAATAAGAATGTATCTAAGAAAATTAATTGAGTTTAGTTTACTAAACGGACTACGGATGTTTTAATATTTTTTTAAATTCGACCGTGAGTTAGTTCAAAATTTATTTATAAAGGATGTTTCATTAGATTATAAAAATGTTATTTCTGAAGAAAATTTATTTAAAGATAATTTACAGAAAATATATTAATATTCCTACTTATAATAGACTCTGTGATAGATTGTATGTATGACTGTGTAGAGATATTTAATTTAAAATCCAGGAGATTTTGTTTTAAAATTCAGAAACAAGTTTAGTTGGGATGATTTTAAGAAATTGGTATCCTATGCAGACACGAGTGCAAAGAAATTGGATTTCTGCGTTACTGATTTTTATTTCACCAAATTTCAGTGAATGATGGAGTAAATTTGTTCGTTCTTACTCCCCTCTCGTCTTGTGACTTAATGTGAAAAAAATGCTATTTTTAAATTTATCGGTTATAGAATTCTAAAAATAGTGTATGTATGGGTATCAAGGGCTAATGTGTGTTGTTGTAAGGGCAAACCAGGTTTTACAAGACTGTACTAAAAAACTGTTCATATCCATTTGACCAATCACACACACAATAATTTTTAGCTCTATGTCTTACTACCAATTCGTGTTATCGCATACTGTATTTTCTAGCTACTATAGTGTGTACGAAATTAAGAAAGTATTTATAAGAACTGAAACCGCATTTACATGAAAGTAGAGTGGAAACCATTTAAAGAACACCACCCTCAGTACGCCTGACTGAAATTCAAACCCCAATCAATATTATTATTACTATTATTATTATTATTAGCACTGCGTCTTACTACCCGTTCGGGTTATACGCACTTACGCTAATGTGTAATGGTAGGGTGATTGTGAGATGAAATGGAGGACCTACAGTTTAACGTGGAATCCGAACCACGGTGGAGGCCTGGCATTCCCCACATTCACAAGATGTCTTGTCAGAGGTGAAGGAAGGGTTTGGTAATCAGATAAATCTGTGCC
>CABEEJ010000758.1:194961-221272 GCA_901482245.1 Timema douglasi
TTTTCGTGTTGGAAAAGGATTTTTTTTTTTTTCCTCGACCGCCCGCTCTCAGGGACTCAGCACGACCACCGCGAAGATCGCCCTGAAGTTGCCGCACTGTGCCTCCCCCTTCTCCCGTTCCACCTTACCCCCCTTTCCCTTCTATCACTCGCCAGAGCCTTGTTCACATCGTACTGTTCTTTTTAATATGTTGATTTTAGTTTGTGCATTTTTTTTTCTCATATAAAGAGAAAGTAATGTAATCTTGAAAATGTTAGACCTCGAGATTATGATAAATCTTTCTGTCCACATGCATATATCTCTCTCTGGGCATTGATCTTATAAGATTTGATGGATTTTGATCAAAATTGATAGTCAGATATTATAGGTAAATACTTCAATATATATATATTTTTTTTTTTTTGACACTATAACTCAAATTATGAGTAGTTTACTGATTAGTAATTGTTTTGAATTTAAGATTAATTTTTTCAAAAATCGTTCTAACAATTTGGTTTAAATGTATATCTGGAAAGTGTTTGGTAAGAAAAATAAAACTGTATATTGGTTTTGTGGGGGAACATTCGTTTAAGGGTAGTATAGGTGTTACTTTTTTAATTTGAATATTTAAAAAAAATGATCTAATGATTCGAATCAAAATTTGTTTAGTTTTTTACAATTTAAATCATCATATATATATATGTACAGTATATATTTATATATATATATATATGTACAGTATATATTTTTAGTTTTAATAATATCTATATAAACTGTACATATATTGGTTTTAGTAAACAATTATATATACTGTGTGTATATATATTTGTTTTAAGAAAATAAACTGTAAGAACATAATTATTTTAAGGCTTATTCTGACAGGAGGTTAACCCACGCTTGTACATTTACTTGGAAGTCAAGAGTATTGGGTTGTCATCCTGCTGAGAATAGCATATAGCTCATATAGCTTGCATCCTGTTGACGAGCGAGCACGGTGCGACCGATGGACCTTACTGGCTGGTGAAACTCGAGATCAGCAAGTTTTGTGTGTGAGAATAACACATGGTTGTTCAATGTTGGATGCCATTCTGAGTACATGTGTGGCGGTATCTAGCACGTCTGACGAAATGACGATATAAAATGTGGTCTGTTAGTTCACTCCTCCGGAGGGTCGATCGCGGGTCTACGGGAAAGGTTGTGAGACCATTATCGGTCCTGCTCCCTCCTCACAGAAGGTCTATCCGGTTACTCATGTAAAAGTTTATCATTTGCCTAGATTAATAAATATATCTTATTGGACTACCTCGCCAGCCTCATTCCCTACGAATCATCCATCCCAACCCCTACCGCTCGGGGTCCATCCTAACCATGTAACCCCCTACGGTGCTCTGGTAGTGCTGTACTAGGGTTGGCTACGGGGCACCCAGATAAAACCAGTGACCTTACACAGTATTGGTCAGAAGTAGGATAGGGACGTCACAAAACTTCATTTTGTAGTAATTTACTGATGAGTTACTATTGTAAATTTGATTTTGTTTTAAACATCGATCTAATTATTTTGTTCAAAATTGATATCGGAGTACTATTTTATATGTTCAGTAAAATAAAATAATTTAAAAGTAGCTAAATTATAGAAAACTTGAAATATTTTTAAATTGGCCTTGAAGATTGACAAAAGAGTTTTGTTTGAATTTGAAAAAGAGGTTGGTGTCTTAAACTACGACTATCACTACAGAGGAAAATTTTTCCTAAATATGATTTTCCTTCACGCAAATTCGACTACATTTCCTCTAATACTATATCTTCCTCTTACCTGGCCGATTAATGTCAATGCTACGGATTATCTTCATGGGGTATTAAGACTGGTACCATGGAAATATAGGGACGCAGAAATAACTTAATAATGACGACCTGTTTTTTTTTATGCTAAGAATGTTTCTTTTCAACCTGATGTAAAAGAACTGTGTTCACGTTTATTTTTTCTATTTATTTTTATAGCTAGCTTGAAAATAGATTTGACATCAGTGTTTTGTAATATTTGTAAAAATTTTACTGAGCTAAGGTATATCTATATATTTTTATATGATTCTATGTAAACTATATAGCTAATTAAGTTTTAAGAAATTGTTTGATAAAAATAACAAACTTCCTTCCATAGATTACGTGTATAGTTTTAAAAACACGCTTTTTACGATTAGGGAGAATATTTTTAATAAAATAACAAATAAATTTATATAAATATTTAAACTCTTGGAGTAAGTGTCGGCAAAAGTTTTAAAAACACTAAGGTTCGTTTCAATCCAGTCGCGAAGTTGAAAGGCCCATGTGAAGCGGGCTCTAGAAATAATTCGTATCACCTCATCGCTTGGAAGATGAAGACATTGTGAAGTAAGATGGCCCCATGGTGGTTGGATACACACCCTGCGCACCTCATCAACCGTTGTCCGCACACCACCGCCAACAAGTGTTAATCCCGTCTTGTCGGTAGCCACAGAACACACCTTCAAAGGGAGATACACTTTTATTTCACTTTTTTTTTTTTCAATATAAAAAGCCCTTCCCCCTAAACAACTTCACGTGCTCCACATAAATAAAGATTTAAGATGTAAATTAGTTTTATTTTGTAAAAAAAATATCTTTTGATTTTTTCCAGGTCCTTTTTCCCCTACTAGTTTATTTGTATAACCATTCGTTTGTGTTATATGTAAATATACTAATCACACCAATATGTTTGGGATGAGTAAGTTTGAATCTAGAAGAAGTATACCTGCATTTGCGTCAAGGGAGAGTGGAAAACCATTTTAGGGGGGAGGGGGGGAACTCATGACATCTGGCCAGGATTCAATCCCTGATCTCCCAGTCATAGGCAATCTAGTCTATTCCAATAATGACGCCTTCTTAACCTATCTAACCACTTCTCAATTTTTTTTAGCACCAAGTTTTACTACTTGTTCATGTTGTACGCATATGTACTAATTACGGTAGTGGGTTAGGAATGAGTAAGTTTGAATTTAGAGGATGTATACCTGTATTTGCATGGCGGGATTGTGAAAAACGATTTAATCAAAACCACCTTCAGTACAAGCAAACGGAATTTGAACCCCGATCTCCCTGCCATCAACAGTTTAGTCTATTGCGATGGCGAGACCTTAGACCATGTGGCTACCGAAGCAGGTTCCTAACTGTTTAAATGGAACGAAGGGACCTAACAAGTCTGGAACATAAGTCAAATTTTAGGGACTGTCCCGATAATCGGGGACGACAGGTCATCTTACCTTACGATAGATTAGGCCTAAACCAGGGTGTAAGATTTATAACCTGGGATGAATTGAACGTGCTTAAGAAGGAGTTCTGTACTTTCTTGAACAGTATCCTATAGTTTTCATTGCATAGCTACATTATATATGTACTTAATATATTAACACAGCCAAATAAAGCGAATACGTTTAACACAGGGGTAATTAACGTGTTACTATAAGAGGAAAGTATAAGGAAGGAAGGAGCAACTTCTAAAAGTTAGTTGGCTTCTTATAGAATTCCCAAAATACCTTAAACCATAATATATTTAAACATTATTTGTTTCAAAAGGGATTTAGTATTTAAGATATTCTTTGCCATCTTGGTTTGGGGGACTTGGCCAAATGAAGATATTATGACTGCCCGGTGCCCCCCTACCTATATAGGTATATATATATAGGTAGGGGGGCACAGGGCAGTCATAATTTCTTCTATGTATATATATACATACATAATCATATCGTCTCCTCATGGTGTAGACAATAAACTGCATATAGCTATAAACACCCCAACAAATTCATATTTAATCCATGCTCATTAACTTTTTCCACATTTTCTTATCCTTGTCCTATACTTCCTTCACTTCAACAACATTCACACACTGAATCATACACGTTATTTTATTCGTAAACCCCCTTATGTTTATCATTTTCACACATTCTTCTAGAACATTTAACCACGTATTCCATGACCTAATCCTTCCTTTTGATCTATACGCTCTTCCAAAATATATTTGCTTTATCACTTGATCCACACTCATCCTTTGAGCATGTCCAAAACAGCGTAAGAAGCTTCTTTAACGTTGACCTAATGGATTCGCTTTCAAACCGTGCTCCTTCAGCACCTATTCATTACTGACTCTGTAAATACGGGTATGTCCATATAGATTTCTTAGATATCTCATTCCAGTCCTATCCATCTTGCTCTTGTGTTTCTGACAAACACTCGCTTTACATCTATAAAACAATGTTGGTTTTAACACACTTTTGTATACTGACATTTTTGCCTCTGTCGATACTACTTCATTCTTTTCAATAATCCACAAACATTCAACTACTCTTCCAGATGCATTCCCGCATCTGTTGATCACCACTTATTTCAAATTTTACAGAACACACTGCCCAGATTCACAAAATCATTCACGTGTTCTAACAGTTTTCTATTTATACTAAGCTTACAATTATTTTCTGATGGCCTTTACAAAATTCAATACCTTAAGTTTTGTAGACACGAAGCTCCATTATCCCGGTCACCAAATTCTAATGTTTTAATGCATTCTACATGTCACGTTCATTCTTATCTATTAATATGACATCATCTGGATATAGCAGCACTCTCACATTCACATTGTCCATTTGTATACCAACCGCATCCTCACAAGCATCCTTCATAAACTTATCAATTAGTATATTAAACTACTATGAAGACAATACAACCTTGTCTATCACCCGGTTCAATATCAAACCCCTCGCTTAAAGCTGTAGCCACCCTAATGCACGCTTTATTTCCTTCATACACCGCCATAGTTGCATTTATTAAGCATGCATCCATACCACACTCTCGTAGAACATCCTATATAAAAACAAATATTTATAACTATTTACAATACAAGCAACTTAACCGATACCAATTTGAACCAGATTGCTAAAACAATATTATTTAATATTCTAAATAATATAGACAAAAGTCAGTAAGCCCCCTATGAATAAGTGTTTACCTCAACACTAAATATACAGTGATATTGTAATTTCAAACAGCCCCGAGATACACATTTGAGACCAAATCGTTAGGGTTATTTTTTATGTCTCAAGATTTTGATAAATCGGTCATAAATAAACTACCCATAAATAAGCTTCAACCCCTAAAATAAGTAGTCCTATACAATATTATTTGCCATCAGTCTCACCACGAAGGGAAAATGGGGAGGGAGGGGAGACTCTTGATACCATGGTAATATGCTAGTGATTTTAGGGACAAGGGCCCGATATCCAACTTCACCAATTTAAAATGAAAATGTAGCCGATTAAAAAAATACAAATAGAATATGAATTACAAACAATAAAATGCCTATTTAAAGAACAGTGCACGCCCAGTTCACTAGATGGGGCTTCCTACGGGGGTGCTTACTGGCATTTATCACAATTAGGCTTATACCATTGGTTCATTATAGTCAGGTACTTCATTTAAAATTTACTGTAAATTTCGTGGAGTCTATTATTTTCTATTGAAACTAAATTATGCAAACAAAAATAATCGGGCATTAAATTGAGTTCAACTTAAATACTTGAAATTGAGTATAACTTTTCAGTGTTCAGTTAAGACATGTATTAATTTTTTACAGTGATTTTCTTTTTTAACTGTGGTAACAAAGATAAAGAAAATTGTAAAAACCAGGTTCAAGAAAATGGTGATGTACAGGGAGGGGTGGGCACTCCACCTCTGGAAAGACGCTCTTTCCCCCTGACTGGAATAAGCTTCTCCACCTCAGAAATAAGCTTGCACCCCTTTAGGTTTATCTCACTCATCACATATTCTTGAGCATGAAGCTGAAAGATTGCTCATTTCTCAAATCCTAAATAGTGTCTAAAGAAACCAAAGTTTCAAAAAATTTGTAAGGAAAAAACCATTTTAAATATATTATAGAAGCATTAAATCATCAAAATTGCTAGAGTAAAACTATTAAAAATATTTTCTGGGTGCATTTTCAAAATTTGCTGAAAAATGTCCATTTTAAATATCTTTAAGAGACATTTAATTTTCAAAGATTGTAAAGACGAAGACACTCCAAATAGCTTCAAGAGTCAGCCGATTTTCAAAAATTTGCCAAGGTGAGACCACTTAAAATATTTTCCATAATAGTCATCTAGTTCTAGGAGAAAATCACTCTTTATAGCTTCTAGCACATTCACATTTCTAAAGGTTTATGGATGAGGACCCCTCCAAATAGCTTATATAAGAGTTAAATAAAAAAATCAAACGAAGGTCACTGTAAATATTTGATGGGGCAGGTTCTCCAGGATCTTCAAAAACCCTATTTTTTAAATGTTAGCTACACCCTAAACAAATAAGGTTTCACTCCACTGAAGTCAAATATTGCTAATAGTGGGGAACCCCTGCCTTGGCCCTGGTACTGAGCCCGATTTTAGCCTCTGATGGGCCTATATGTCATGCCAAACACTATCAAGATACCCATTTAGAACCAAATCATTATAACAATTTTTATAATATTTAAAGTTTATGAAAAATCAATCATTTGTAAACTACCCATAAATGAGGTTTTACCACAAAAGCCACTAGACAGTGCTATTTTCGTGTCAAACACTCCCAATTTGGAACCAAATTGGAAAAGCCTAATTTAATATATTAAAAGTTTTAAAAAATTAGTCATAATTTAACCACCCACAAATGAGTTTATACTCACTAAAAAACAGGTAGATATTGCTATTTATTACATCAAACACTCCCAAGATACCCATTTGGAACCAACTCATTAGAGCCATTTGTAAACTATTTGAAGTTTTTGAAAAATTAATGTTCAGTAAACTATCCTTAAATGAGTTTTTTTTACCCCAAATACAAAGATACATTGTTATGTGTCATGCTACACAACATCCAACCCAGATATTCAGTTCAAAAAAAATGGTTACAATTCTTTTGAAAATATTTATAATTTGAAAAAAAAAATCTCATCACTTAGCTACCCTTCAACGAATTTTTGCCCAAAAAACATCTATACAGTGCTATTATTCATGTCCAACAAATCTCAAACTTGCATTTTAAACAGAGTCGTTATAGCCATTTTCAAAATATTTGGAATTAAATAAATCACTCTACAGTAAACTATCCTTAATTCAAGGGCTAGAGTAAGAATTTAAAAAAAAGTATGGCCCTGCAAAATCTTAATATCTTAGGATCAATGGCCAGGCTGACAAACAGACATGGGGACAGAAATAATATTGTAAAATCTACTTTTTTGGTTCGTGTTCATAAAAAACGTATACAATCGTTATAATTTCTAAGTTGATTTTTTCCCCCAATATCTCATTATTGTCTCTTGATATTAGAAATTAAAAATTGTAATGAACGTTAGTTTCACTAAATGAATACAAAGACGAAAAAACTAGTAGTTTTAACTGCTTTTAACTAGTTCAAACAATTATATTACTTAACGTATAAACCACCTAATGTTTTACCTCCAAACTAATGCTTTCAATGTTAACAGCATGCTCGGGAAAAATTTGTATATTCCTTCCTTTTTCTTTTATCACTTTTTTTCCGTGTAAAACAAGCTATTCACTTTTTCGTCTTTAAATGGGCTTACCAATTGAAGAGAGATATCCACTTATTCAGACGTTTCTTATGGAAGTGGCAGTTATGGAGACTATAAATAATAATAATAACATTATTAATTTTCTTAGAATATTACATTGTAACCCCGTTAAAGCATGATTTTATTGGATTGAGGAAATATAAATTAATGTGTGTTTAATGGTTAGATATTGTATTTACTTGTCCCATAAGTGTGACATTTGGCTTTAAACATCGCTATAGTAAGAATACCTGAAAATGAAAATTGGGCAAAGACCAAAAATCAAATTTACTAGATGCACATAAGACACTTTATTGACAAAACAATATAATTACATTAAAAAACTATTATAGATTAATGAAATAAATATGAAAACGAACCTAGATCTTATTAAAAAATAAAGAACAGTTTTTAATATCTTGATAGTAAATTATAGAAAAACTATTTTGCGATCTCAACTCTGGTAATCTCCATATTGTGGTCTTTACCCACTATTAATTATCAGGTGTCCAATTATTTTCTTTAAATAATAGGACTTTAAATGTAAGTTTTCAATCCTGTAGAAACACGATAGTACATTGCACCTTTATTTAGAAGTAAGCCACGGTTTAGATTTTTTTTTAAAAACACTAGATCTTTAATAACGCGAGACTCACTGCATCGCTTGAATTGTTCTCAATAGATTGTTCTGCCGATTCCAATTATTACTCTGATCAAGGTCGGATTGTATTGATGTCTGAGGCTGTTTTTTCATTAAATGTTTTTAAATTCTTCCTTAACGACAATGAGGGTCAACTTATGATAAATTTAATCGTACTCATTCTTGACACAGCGTTATTAGTACGTATGCGTATAATCTAAAAGGTCAGTAAGACTCATTGCTAATAAAAACCGCAGAATTTCTGTACACAAGTAACGCGTTTCAATGTTCTGGCAGTTCTCCTCTTTAAAAAATAAACAAAACAGACATTTCAACGAAAATATCAAAAAATAGTCCAAAAGAAATAAATTGAGTCAACCGTGAGAAAGATGTGATCCTATAATTCATTCATGACCTTAGTTTACTTGGATGACAGCTCAAAAAGTTACCAGAAATAATTCCTAATATACCCCTACGCCAACAGCTGACATCTGTCACTTTGGGTAGCTGTAATGAAAACAGATGGTAACATATGAATGTGATAGCTAACCACAGTAATTTAGGCCAAAATTTTTTATATATCTATTTGAGGTCAGGAACAAAGCTTATTTATTGTTTTATTTCACTTAAAAATGTATTACTCACAGCACTTACACAAAAGGTCTAATGAAAATAGATTCAAAATGGCGACCGATGAATTTAAACCATATGACAATTGAACATGACGGAAATAAGTTTTTTTACAATTATGCAATCACGAAATGGACACAAATGTTTTATTCAGTTAGATATTTCGAAATACGATCAAATAATCATATAATAATTTATTATATATATAAAAAGACAAGTATTTTCTCTTTTCCAAGTAAATACGATGCCTGCATTAAAAGTTATTGATTGATGTATGCACTATATTACACATAGTCAATAACGTTCCAAAACAAAAAATAAGAACTTTTAATTATGTTTTAAATAATGTTTGGAGTTGGATAATAATAAATTATTAAAAGGAATGAAATAGTATTAGAAAACTCAAGCTTACTTTATTTTTAATGTTAAATATAATAGGTAATTAAAATCTTATTTATAACAAAACAGTAATCTTTTACAAGTGTTGACAACCCAAAATATAAACATATGATTTTTGAACTGTCATCCAGGTAAAAACCCATCATAAACAGACTTTAGTTTTGCTTCAGAACATAAAACTGACCGTCTCCTAAATTGATTATGCTCTTACGAGTGTATAAAACTTTTTGAAGCTTTTGTTGCCCTTAGGTCATGTACCACACCCAGTAGAAAAAAAAGTATATGGGAGAGAAAAAAACAACAACAGCACAACAACCAACGACAGCAAGTTCATCTTGTTCCGAAACGCGTATCTGTTCCTTTCTCTTTCTCTCCTTCTTTAATAAGACGTATCCCGAAGAAGATATGAGGTGAATCGTAATAACGAGTGCACAATTCCAAGTGTTTCAAGGAGATCCCTCCCTCCTTATCCCTCCGGAGGGCAGACAAAAACACCTGTCATTTCGGTAATCACGAACCAACAACCGAAAACCGGACAGAGGCATCAAATCTGATGAAAATGGCACACCCTTAGACTCTTTACAAGACAAGAAAGAAGAAGAAAAAAAACTAGAACACTTCGTAATTGAGATCTTGAAAAAAAGGAATATGTGTTTTATTATTGTTATTACTCTCCCACCCCACCCTTTCCGTTCTTCCCCCTCCACTTGTTTGCGTGACGGTGGCACATTTCAGGAGGGAAATAGAGGACCTAGAGGAGCCCTCCAAAATAAAATTGCTCTATTAGCAGATGGCTGTAACCAGGCGTGTTGTTAAGAGTTACAGATGACGGATGATGGGAGTTTTTATTATGAGGGGGGGGACGGAGGGGGGGGATGAAGAGACGGGAAGCCGCAAAGGACTATGTGTAGTTAGCTATTGTCACGTGACTCGTGTCACTTAAAGGTGATTGGTCGTTTCGTATGTGCCTTTTCAAGCACGCCTAGAAGAGGCAGACAACGGCATGCGATGTTAAATATAAAAAAGTATGTGTTTAACATAATATAAGAAAATAAACAAGTGACGTGTGGTAAAAACAGCTGTCAAAAAAATCGCACATATAATTATTTGAGTTCAATTTCTAGAAATTGTTTTTACACATTAAATTTATAGTTTTTATATAATATATATTAAACTTATTCATATACTGGTCTATAGACCAAACATTATAACTTTCTATAGCGTTTATAACCTAAAGCTACTACTTGTAAAATTACCAATTCATCATTCATAAACCTTAATTTACCATTATATTTTATATTGTATTTAAATAATGGAAATAAGTCTTTCTTGATACTAAAATAATTTTGAATATTTTATTGTTATTTTGAATTGAGTTCTCTCAGAAGTAAAATATATTTATTATGAACTCAGTTCTATTTGGGTTGAGTTTAAATATTAGGATTCCTTAAAATAGGTTTGATAAATGCATTGTTATTCACGGCATCACTATTAGAGACGATATTAGACGAACCAGGAGGAATCAGTGACAGAGCATTGGAGAGCAAAGATAGGACTACAAGGTTCGATTCCCGTGCTTAAGTTGTCATTTTTTGTCATTTTTCACTTGATTGAATATAAGAGATGCCTTGTTTTTAGCTATTACTAGTGGTCAGATAGAAATATTAGAGTTAAGCTCTTGAAATTTAAATAAATTAATCAATCAGCAACTTTATTTTTATCGAGTCCTACTACCTGTCTGGAATAATCGCGGTGCTAATATATATATATTTTCTAGGAAATTTGTTCATGTTTACGTGTGAGGTAGAATGTAAAACCTATTTTATAAACACCCTCAGCGCTACTGTCTGGCATTTTAAACCTGACATTTATCTTACCAGCGAAACAGACAATACAACTGTCTTTAACACATGCACAGCGATTCGAATAAGTAGGTACTGATTTTGAAAACCTATTTAAATTTGTATAATGTTTGTTTTGATAATAAAGTTTAGCTACGGCCCTAAAATACTTGAACTGTTAGTGTCTAAAGGGGCATGAGAAGACATTCAACAAAATTCGTTTGGTGAGAGTGTTGGGAAACCACAATTAAAAAGTAGTAGAAGGGGGACGTTCATCTTGTTTGGTATCTCAAGTTCATCACTATACAAGATAGCGAACGTCTTGAACTGTCGTTGGAAGAAATGGTTGAACTACACGAGAATATTTTTAAGTTATACAAGAAGAATGTATTTTTATTTTTACCGACTGTACTTGAAAATAGATCACCTATGCTAGCGAACATATTATTTGGCAGACACGAATGACGGAGCTATAAAACAACGTTCCCCAACCAGCATTACCAGAAGCACGAAAAATATAACCATCGTAACCACTATTATTCCCCCTCCTTTCCCTTCCCCTACAGAATGGTCTTGCTTATTTCGTGCATCATAACAGGCGAGAAGAGAAGATGAAAAACATGAAAGATTAGATGTGAAAAAGAAAAATAAGAGCATACAACAAAAATCTGTGCGAAAAAAAAAATCAGTTATTTCAACTAGAACCATGAAAACAAAAACAATAATAACTCTAATTGTGGGATGCATAATTATCTTCTCTCTTTTTTAAAAGGTTATTTAAATCATGTTTGAAGGATTAGTCCAACTAAATTTTAAATATATGTCAGTTACTATTTTATAATGAGAGAGTAGAGTTTTGTGGATATTTAATGACTGGAAAATGCTTAGATTTCAGGCCAAAAGAGTTATTGAAAATAATGTAGATGACTTTATAATCACATTCGTCAGAAAATTACTAAGGCTAAGTTGTATAAAAACAAGATGATAAAATTGAAGTGTATTATTAAATTTGACATGTATTGCCTACTAAACACATATACCAAGATAGTAAATAATTTAATTGCTATGATATTGTTTTATCGGTGGTTTTCGGTAAACTTGCAGTTTTAAGTCAATAAACATAAATTAATTATTGATTTTTTATGTAATTGGTCAAATGGGCACTGTGGAAAATACATAAATTTTATAACAATCATAGTAGGTTTTTTTACTTAAGTAACAATCTACGAGTCGTTACTGTTTCAATCCTTGCGGAAAAGGTTATTTGCAATTGAAATTTATTAGCTTGGGTATTACTATGTTTATTAATACTGTTACTATACTATTTGTGACCTCTTGAAGTAATTTAGACCACTATTGTACCAGTGAAATCAGAACCATCCATTTTTAATTATCCTCCCCTAATCTTAGGATGACTAAATTTCTATTCACATGAGTATTCGAAAGGCTCTCTTACATTTGTTGTGATTACCGTCTAAAGAGGTTCGTAAGTATACTGGATTCCGACACGCTCAAATCCCGCGTCATATATCTAAGACCTTATTATGACAAGGACCATCGTCATTTCAACCAATTTCGTGTCTTCGTGGGGTTCCCGGCCATATAAACTGTCACTTTATATGAACATAACACTATCTTGTCTACTAAGGATATGTACTCAAGAAACAACTTCTATCTTGTTGACTCAGGATCTGTACTGGAGCGACAGCTTATAGCTTGTTGTCTCAGGATCTGTACTGGAGGGACAGCTTCTATCTTGTTGACTCAGGATCTGCACTGAAGGGACAGCTTCTATCTTGTTGACTCAGGATCTGTACTGAAGGGACAAGCTTCTATCTTGTTGACTCAGGATCTGTACTTCGTTCAGAAATAATTCTCGTACTAAATTATTAATATCAGCTAATAATAAATCATCATCACAATAACTAATATGAGCTATGTGATATGAATTTGCATGATTTCTTTAATCTTTGGCGTGGTAAAATTAAAAGTAAAATGTATATTTCTGGCATACTTATTAAATTATGGGTGACCTGGTAGTCTGGGGGTAAGGTGTCAGATTTCTGTGCTGGCGACCGGGGTTCAATCCTCGGTCCCAGCACAAATTTATCTGATTACCAAACCCTTACTTCACCTCTGACAAGACATCTTATGAATGTGAGGAATGCCAGGTCTCCAACGTGGTTCGGATTCCACGTTAAACTGTAGGTCCTTAATCTCACAATCACCCTACCATTACACATTAGCGTAAGTGCGTATAACCCGAACGGGTAGTAAAACGCGGTGCCAATAATAATAATAATAATAATATATTAAATTATGAACATATACTTAGCTATAAATACAGATTGTGAGTTATTTAAATATTATATACATTTAACATGTTTAAAAATATTCAAAAGGTTATAGGTTAAGGTAAAACTGTTATCTTTCAAATTATAACCAGCTTCTACAAAAATTATGCACAATTTTACATGATAGCTACTTTTTCTACCAAAAGTCTCATTGATAGTTGGTCGAATACACGGCAATATTTGAGTTATACTGAATTGAATGGTAGAATTATTTCCAAAACATATCTTGTATGTTTAGAATATTAGAGACATTTCTTTGTCCGAGAGCGTTTATACAATAGCTTGGCAGGAAAATAACCTTTTCCAAATATTGAAACAAACGTATGTCTACAACAATTTAATGTGTTAAATGTAAGGTGGAAGGAGACGTGAGAAAAAATTTTTATAACCAAACCTTTTTTGGGCAAAAAAAATAAAATATTTCTCCATTAAAAATACAGTATTTAATTGTCTCCACATGATGATATCAACACTAATATGTCATGAGCATAGCAATATTAGATTAGAAGCTTTTTGAATGAAGATAAAAAGTTGTCAATATTCCAGGACACCATTGACATATATTCGAGAGCTATTGATATCACCATGTGAAGAAAACAAAACTCTAGGTTTCTACTCAAACGATATCAGATTTAATTTTGTCAAGAAAAGGTTTTGCTATTAAACATAACTCCCCAGCAACTGGCCTTTCCTGCCATCTCTTCCCATCCACCTTAAGCGCTCCACTCAAATATATAAATTAGACTATAGTGTTAAAATATTTTTGTGTACTCTGTGTATTTATTATCCTTCCGGGATGTATGTACATTTACACAAAAGGTAAGGTCAGTGAAGGTAGAAACCAGAGGGAATTTACCAGCTCTTAAGAGGTAGGGAGTGGGAAAATATTCAGGAGAAATCAGCTCAGCTCACCCAGCCAGAATATGAATTTGGGCCTCAATGTTACTGGCAGACTAGCGATGATGAAACTGACAACACGATGGTTGAAATAAAATTGTATATGTTAAAGGCGATATGTGTAAACCAGGCATTCTATAAAATGTCTAGGCTTTCTATATAATCCCTAAGTGGTTTATCAAAGTATGGAATAAATTAGTTTTTCTGATGTATTTCAAACTTTCCATAGGAAATTGATAGAAGAATAACCAGTCATTATATATTACCGACAGCAATAGCTAACATAACCTAACTTTACCTAACTATTCTATTCTAAAATATTCTAGCCTGACCAACTTTAATCCTATAAATTAGATAAATCTGCAAGAAAACGGCGCAGGACTTATATATAACTGGATAAAAGATTTGATAACCCATTCCGGGACTTCAAAAAGACAAATAACTTGAAAATATATATTAGATACAACAGCAAAACTTGTTTCTTTGTTTCTTTCACACTTTTCCAAAACCACTCTGGCATTAAATAGAAAGCCTAGGTATTTTATAGGACACCTGTAT
Source organism: Timema douglasi (assembly GCA_901482245.1). Taxonomy (NCBI): domain Eukaryota; kingdom Metazoa; phylum Arthropoda; class Insecta; order Phasmatodea; family Timematidae; genus Timema; species Timema douglasi. The sequence goes on from CABEEJ010000758.1 coordinate 209,866, forward strand.
TTCACACATTCTCGGTGACATATACATTATATATTTCTAAAAATCAAGTGTAAATTAGGTGAACAAATTTGATTAGCACGAATGAAACATTATTAGGGAAGTTTTTTTATATTTTTTTATTTCGGATTATGATATAAAACTAGCCTAATTAAAGCACGGATTGGTTAAGTTAAATTTTAAGTAAATACACTAATGATATATTTTATGAAAAAAAAAGTGATAGTTCACCCTCCAAGATAGAGCAGAGCATATTGGTCACATACGTTCACATTGTACTAACCCTCCCGGTATCTAAATATTCTTATGACCAAAATATCTACAGGAGTTTCTTTGTTCGATATCTTGCATAGCTAATTACAACCCATTTAGACTAGTTGCATATTCATAATAATGCGGTTAACATTATGAAGAAGGTGACCTGTCGCTCTAGGGGTAAGGTGTCAGAATTCTTTGCTGGGGGTCCGGGGTTCAATCCCCGGTCCCTGCACAAATTTTACTGGCTGCCAAACCCTTCCTTCACCTCTGACAAGACGTGTATTAATCACAACTTGTGAATTTGTGGAATGCCAGGCGTCCACCGTGGTTCGGAATAAACTGTAGGTCCTCCATTTCATCTCACAATCACCCTACCATTACACATTAGCGTAAGTTCGTATAACCCGAACGGATAGTAAGAGGTGGTGATAATAGGTAAAAATAATAATTAGGAATAATTTTTTTAAAGGAAACATGCCTGCATTCACGTGTAGGGAGAGTGAAATTACTTTTAAATAATACCAACCTTGTTTCATCCAATCGGGATTTGAACCTCAACCTCCCTTTAGTCTACGTGCCCAATGATGATGATTTCATTTAACTGTTTTTGATCATTTCTCCACAACTATTTGAGATACAACTTAACTAACCTACTATTGTAAAGTTTTAGTACTATTAAAGATAAAATCTTTTATTTGAAATATATTTATATAAAACCAATCATTTCTTAGCTATGAGCAAATATATATTCTTTTTAATTCAGGCTTTCGAAAATTAATTTGATTTGTATGCTCTTTGGTGGAAAAAGATATTTCTCTCTTCTCAATTTTCCTGTAACAGTGTTACTAGTTCCTAATACCATAGAGTATGTAACAGTGTTTTATTTCAATTATGATCTTTGGTCTATTGTTTCTACAACAATGTATAAACCAATTATTTCACTTCACAAATGTTATGAGCTATTTTTTGTAAAGGACTATTTGAGATAAAAGTGAAAGAAAGATTGTACGGTGCTCCGTACCATTTATTTTAAATACATTATTCTAGCTACGAGTTTTATAGTGGTATTATGACTATAAAATGAAAGATTGAAAGAACCAGAACCTAATTAAAGCCGACAATAATAAGAACATTTTTTTTTTCATCGACCTAACCAGAACAGAAACCTTAAAATGTTTGTCTGGAGAACCGGAACCAGAACCAAAACCGATACATATTTTGGTTCGACTCTCTGTTTAGAAGACACATGCTACACGAGTACTACAATCAACAAATAAAGGTACATAATCTGTTGTTCTTCGGAAGCTGTTCACAGTTAATGTTTGACATCCTTCGGTGTCTAAGGAACAGATACTAGTGTGTGATTCCCTGGACGAGATAATAACTTAATCATTCCTCTCCTTTATTCCTCCCCCCCCCCTTCCCCTCCCTCTGTTCCATATCCTCCATCCCGCACATACCTTCCTCATCACGCCACTGTTCGGGTCCTGCCCGATATGGCCCGCCCCTAGCACTACACCGCCACAACAACGTGTTTTTTTTATTAGTTTTGTTTTTCATTCCAATTAAGACGAGGAAACGTGCTGCGTTTTTGGTGTTTTGTTGTCTGCATGGCGGGGCGTATTTTGAGACACGCAATATACGAGGGGATTTCATCGACCTCTCCTTAGCGATTTATTGGTTTTAACTATTTAGTTAGATTTTTTTTTTATTCTCTCAGTTGGTAGCGCGTCTGTCTAGTGATCAAAGTAAGTATTAAACTCCAAAGTTAACATTGGTGTAAAGATTTTCAATTACAATATTATTATCAAGTTGAATGGTAATACATTTCAAAAATGTTGAGGCTATGTTGGTAGCATGTCTGCCTGTTAAACTTAAGTTCTGAGTACGATTCCTGGAAAAAATGAAAAATATATACATCTGTGAAATTGGGGCTACTTCTTACAAGTTAATATTTTGACGACCGGTTAAAAGAGAGTCTTGTATTTTAGAGAATTAAGTTGGTTAAGAATTAAAATGTTGATATAATAGTCAATAGGAAAGTTGAACGTTTAACATTAGAAATAATATATATATATAATGTCAGAGTTAAAAGTCTTCATCACTTTTACTTATTTATGTGTTTTGAACCGCAATTTATAAAATCAAATCTATGTATATATGTATATAACCTTATTTTGTACACACAAATTATATGTAGAGTTTCTAGCGTGATGAGAAATTGATTTTTATATAATCTATATTGTCAAAAAAAACTTTTAAGGAAAAAATTCGAGGTAGTACTTTTAAAAAATCATATTTTACTAAACAAATTTATTTCTTGACGAGAAATGACATAATTTTCAAAAATATTCCAAATAAAAAGGCCTATCTCGTGCATAAAAAGTGAACAGGAGTTTTAGAAGTATTTTTATTAAACATTAATTTGATGCAATTGGCGTCCGGAAGAGTGTTTACGTACGTACAGTACATACATACAAACCAATGAACAAACGGACAAAAGGACAAACTTCTTTTACTATCTTTGACATAAAATACAATTTAAACAACATTTAAAAAACATGTAGAAAACATATACTTTTGGGTGGATAATAAGATAAATTGTATTGGCCTAATTATGCTCATTTTGACATACATTGGCCAGAATGGAATGCAACGTGGGGGAATAAAGCACAACCATTAACGCTGAAGCATGGTATTAATTTAATTTTGTTTAATTTAATTTTGTAGATTTTCAATTATAAAATTAACATGAATTAATAATTGGTTTTGTGTGCATCAAGTCTTTTGAACAATCTGGCTGCTTATTATTGCTAATCTGGTAGGGCAAGTACATATTTAGAGGAAGTGCAGGTAAAAGCATTTGCTTGGAGGAAGAATGAATTATTGAAAGCCATTTCATAAAAGCACCTTCAGTACACCATACTAGAATTTTAGACTTAATTTATCCATAAAATAAGAACAATAATAGATACCTTTGTAGGCCCATTGAAATAGGTAGTATAGATATTTAAGTGCAAAAGTAGCATTCTTTTGTAGAAATTTAATTGATATAAAAAACAAGGTAAAGAAGGGTTATATGATTTTATTTACCTTTATATTTCAAAAGATCACAAATTCGTTTGTCATCACATTGCTTACGTCATATATAGGTACCTGTCAGAGAATGCCATCCATACATATTTATCTTTCTATCTTTTGTCCTCTACGACGAAATATGATGCCACCATTAATCGAACTCGGACTACTTTTCCATGTATCAGGCTTAATAGCGCATCATCAATACATTCACAAATGGCTCGTAACAAATCAATGTTGAGCTCCTAATCACTAATTTACGTAGTTCTACTAAAACACATTGTGCCATTTAACCGCTAATATCTTTAGCAACGAACATGGCTAGATTTATATCTCGCCTCACTCACTGAGATCAATCATAGATTTAGGTACCCTACGTAATTTCATTTGAACACTACATTAAATAATTATAATTGTTGATATTTTTATAATAAATCATCTTAATTATATCAAGCAGATCAATCTTTCTTTAGGTGTTAATCAATTAACTTATTTGAAACATTTAACATGCACTTTCTGAATTGACGGATTACATCGACACATGAGAATTTATATGAGCAAGAGCAAAAGATTCTACCAACTAAGCCAGGAAAGTTATTTTCACATACCTTCCAGGGGTATTTTACATACCACAATCCACATGGGGCTGACTAAATAAAGTGGTTTGTTCCCCACGGATTCAATGGTTTCTCTAATGACTAGATAAAACTATTTTTTAAATTAAAATTATGAGTGCTTTCTGCCGCAAAATATATTTCACTGCTCTTATTTTGTATAAAAGATTTGTTCGATCAATTTTCTTCTTGAATGTCTTACTTCATATCTGAGCTATACCCATTTCAATTACTCTGATAGATTAGAGGTAGGGAATTTAGGGCTTAGAGGAAATGTGTACACATTTGCATGCATATTGGGAGTGAGAAATCATTTAAGAAACACTATCCTCAATATACCTGTCCAGAATTCGAAGCCCATTCTCCCTATCACAGATAAGACATAAATTAACCCAACATGTATACCACGAGTCCACTGTTTCTAGTTCTTATTTGTATTTTTAAAAAACCTTTCGATCCATGGTAAATTCAATAAAGGATTTAAACTACTTTCTCACGCAAGGTTTGTTTATCTGTGACTTTCTGTGTTGTTCTCGAATCATAAATCACAGCTTTAACAGAACCCATTCATCTTCATTTTACTGCCTGTCAACTCTATGATTTCATCTCATTTCTACAAATGTATTAAATAGATGAAGCCTCCCTAGTTACCCGTGGATTTTTCGACACGTAAACAAAAATCTTATTGGTAATTGGAGTAGAAAGTATAGATTTAACAAAGTTTTGAACCCATATTTATTAACTTTGCATCTAACTAACTACTCGTCCAAACTATTCGCATACTCTAATGGAATAGACTATAAAGATAAGGAAAATATTTAAAGGTGATTGGCCCTCATCATTTGGCGTGGAAATGCAGAGCCACGAGAAAAAACTGTTATCTTCAAGAATTTTTATTGTTTAGCAGTTTACTTTTAAGAAACCATTAGTTCAAGAATATAAACATATTGATTAAGTAATATTTTTTATATAAACACTCCTTCTATAATTAAAACAGTGATCAAATATCGATAAAATTGACATTAATCAATAAAAATCTGCTGGCTTCATAATAAAAATTAAGAAAATTTAATAATTAATAAACATTGTACATTGTCTTAGAAGGGATGTTGAAAATATGTACCTAAAAATTTCACTCGTTCTCGAGAAAACTGATATTTGCTAACGTATGATTTTTCCGCAAGACCTGTCTGGTAGCTATCGCCATCTACGGTTGGTGCGGAAGGATACTTTGGTCGGTTGTGAAGCCACACTATGCCTTTAACCCTTCCACCTACCATCCCACAAAATGGGTTTTAGACTTACACTTGACAGGTCAAGGGGCTTAATAGAAAAATATAATTAAATCCTGATTACCTATTTGTTTTGTCTGGACTACAGATTTTGTATAGTTCTCTCAATAAAGAAAAAATATTATAATAATTACAATTTTGGTCCTCGAATCCTTACGTTTTATGTGCGTCAGAACCCAAAAAACTGATTTTACCATTCTTTCTGTCCCCATGTCTGTATTTCTGTCCCAGCCCAAAGTTTTGAAATGGTTTGATGGAATTTGTTATAACTTGATATATAGATGTTATAGGGATATACATCGGGACGTTTTAATTTTTTCCATTTTAGCTTTAACCCACAAATTATGGGTAGTTTATTAATCAGGGATTATATTTAATTCCAAATTTTTTGAAACTGGCTTTAACGATTTTGTTTAAAATGAATATTTGGGGTGTATTTTAAATGAAAAATAAAATGTTATGCTTGTTTTTGGGGGGGAATATTCGTTTAAGGGTAGTTTACAGATTATAGGTTCTTTAAAAAATGTATTTTTTACATGTAAGGCCTGATAAATGTTTTGTTGATTGAAAGAATTTAAAAAATATCTTTTAGCATGGGTTAGAATACTTTATGATAGCAATAGGCCCCCTTGTGTGTCATTTTGGAAAAGTTATGTCAATCAACACGATGGGATAAGTTACATTCTTTACAGTATTTATATTTATTGGAACTAGTTTCTCAAAGTCACTTGTTTTCAAAATATTTAATTAAAATACCAACATTGCCCTCTGGTTCAGACACATCTCTAAAATCATTTGTTTCCGAAAAACAGTGAGGCAGTTGCTACACCCAATATCATCGTTGAAGAAATTGAAGGTTTATGGAGAAAAGCTTTATCTTCGCTCTCTCTATATCTTTCAGTTAACTTTTGCTAAATCTCCTCTCTCTCATTTATGTCGGAGGGTGGTATGCTGGGGGTAAAATGGAGCTACTGGCAACCTCGACTAACCCGCGTTGCGAAACTTGTCTTATATTTGAAGGGAAATTGACCAGATCAAAACGAGAAAATGACAACGCTGTTTCTCAATAATAACCATGCAGTTCCCTCAGTGATGATATGCGGTGTAGTGATATTATCCGTCTCATGTAAATATTCCCCTAAAATATCGTGACCTGCAACCCACTTTGGAGATCAAGTAGCCTAAGGCATCACAATTTGAAATAAACTGAACTACTGACTATGGGGGAGATCGAGGGTCGAATTCAAATCTGATGTTCTGAGGGTGATTTTTGCCACACGATTTTAAACTCTCCTTACATGCAGATTCAGTTACACTTACTTTAAATTAGGTCACCCTCTACTCTACACATTCAAGAAATTAGTACGTATGTGTGTATCCCGAACAGTTAGTGAGATGCAGTGACATGAGATTGATTTTTATTATGTAAGATAGCAATAATGTTTCCTTGCTAATGACAATAAACATACTCAAACTTACCCCTTGATTGCCTTAGCAATAAATGTAATAACATACATGTAACAAAGTTATTATGAAAACATTCAAATGTGTCCAGTTAAATGTGATGCCACAAATAAAAATTGGGTTCACCAGTTCCAAAAATTATTGCATTTACCTTATTTAAAAATAAATCAAATCCTACTTGTTTTGTTTTTTTACGCTTGAAAGTGATAATGACATCGCCAACGACCCAGCACGAACCAACATCCATCACATCCTACCCGGTCATATTCATCTTCATTTTCTTCCCTGTCAACTCTTTGTTCTTCAGCGCTGACTCCCGCGTCATTGTTTATTTCCTCTCTATGCAGAGCTGCATCATCATCTAGCCTCCTCCTCCTCTCTTTAGGCCTGAAATATTTCCTATTGTTTCTTTACACCGTACTTCTCTATTTGGTTTTGGTACCTTATCCATATATATCCATATATATATATGTATATATAAAATGTAACAACACAATGACGTCATTATCGAAAGTGTCTGTCAAGATTTGATGTCGTTATTTACCTCACGTAAAAACATTGTACTTACTTTTTGTTCTCTTTTTGACATGGCTTGTAAAACAAGTGAAGTGAACACTAGCCACGTTAGGTACGTTTTGATATCTCTTTCAGTTAATACTTTTGGAAAAGTAGTATTTCATCCAATGTCGTGGTGTTGAATTTTTTTTTAGGGTAGACAAGTGTGCGTTTAAACTGTGCCTGTGATATGTTCTTATCACTCAATTGAACCGTTTCGATACCTTAGCTCAGTCGGTACCGTGTCCGCATATTAATCTAGATCAATTCCCAGCAAGGCCAAAAATTTATAGTTAATGAAATTATAGATTTACTTTTTCGCGTTGATAAATTAATGGCCGTCGACTGGGTGTTGTGTCTGTCCTAGTTTTAAGATATATTATAAGGAATACGAAGCTACGATAGACCTAATCAGCTGGCAGTAGAAAATAATTATAAGGCTTGTGTTAAAAACCTGACCCTGGCCATAAGATGGAAACAGTAATGGATGTAAAAACATTACTCAGTTAAACAGTCACTGATAGGGTGCGATTGTATATTTATATTTATTAATTTATCACCACGTCGGGTTTGGGCTACAAGCTTAAGTACTAATTACGCTAATGTATTAGAAAATGGGGATGTTGATTTTAGAAAAAGTTAACCCGTATTTGCGTGGGGGATTGTGGAAAACTATTTAGGATAAATAACCCAACCGAGATTTGGACCTCGATCTCCCCGTCCTAGGCAGTCTAGCTCAACATGAAACCAGAGCGTTAGCCAGCTACACCACCGAGGCGGGTCATTGGAAATACAATCCCAATGGAAGTATGTTGAGTGAAGCCTATTTGTAATTCATCAAATGGAGGACTTGTGAGTGATACAATTTCATAAATGCAGCTTTAACAAGCTCTGCTTACATTGGTAACACTCCGCCACAAATAAATAAGGTGGGAGTGTAGGGGACGCGATAAAGGATAAATGTTTTCGTAGTATATGTATCAAAACTTTTTTTGGTCAAAACAAATCAACTAATCCCCTAGTGGAACACAAGATTTTAATTTTCTTCACATGGCTATCTCAATATTTCTTGAATATCTGTCCAGAGTGTCCTGGAATTTAATGACAACTTTATCTTAGAATTTATAATGTTTTTCGTCAGATGCCACTTTGCTCATACATGTGAACAAATTTAAACTCTATGTTTGTATTGGAGCAATATTATATTTATGTTGACAACAACATGTTTTGCTATAAAAACCACAAACACAATTACCTATTTTCACGCCTATATATTTCCACCCTAATCACCTTCTAAGAAGATTAATGAAGGTAAATTTCATATTTCGTAGAATATTGTTTTAACTAAGGTGTGCAGAAATATTATCTGAATTCTATTATGAAAATAATGAGAATCTTCCGTTCTTGAAGTAAAATCTATTATTTTTTAAACTTAATTTTCACGCACAAACTGATTATATTATAAACATGCTAATTACAAGCTTTAATTACTTTTAGTACAGATATAACACTCATTCCCAAAGCTATAAATTCATCAAAGTAGAAATATCCAATCTCACCAATGATGGGGAGCGAACCCAAGACCCTTAACTCAATTGGCAGACGTGCTAATAACTGTTCTAAGTAGTAGGAGTATAAATGATGGAAAACACATTTCATTACAACAACAAAATAAAGTGGGTTTGATTTATTTTATGCCAAACAAATTTTTTACTTTCTCGTGATCCCTGCGAGAGAGTAAGTATTGTGATTGTCAAAAGTATTGAGTTTGAGATGTTGAGGAATGTCAACGTCTCATGACGACCTGAACCCCAAAAAAGTGGTTTTCGTGAGGCAGTCTATCTGTCCCTATGTATCTCTGTATTTGATCCTAGAGTCTAGACCATTTTTCCGATATGGCTGAAACTTGATATTCAGGGTTTTAATAAGGTTACTCTCAAGGGTTTTTGGAAATAGTTATCTGAGCCTAGAATTAAAGGTAGGTTACTGAAGGGCAAAGAGAGAAAAAACTAATGTTCTACAAATATGCTAGAACGATAATGATTACATTTTTTAAACTGAGTATTGCCATAACAAAACTAATAGTAATTCTAATTTTACCGCAAAAATTACTTTAAGAGTATCTTACATACGCAGAAATGTACAATTTTGGATCAAATCTCCTCAACCATTTGAGATATGAAAAAACTCATCGTTGTAAATACTTCTTCCCAAAGCAATTATACGAGGTGATGAAACTCTATAAGTTATCAAAATGTATCTAACTATTCTTGGATTGGTCGAAAAGCTTGACTAAGAAGGTAGAGTGTGTTACTACCGGATTAAGGATCCCGATTTTGATTCAAGCTAAGGCTGAAAAATCTTTAATTGAGAAATTTAGTGTTTCCTCTTTCAAAGGAATTCATTAAATTCCAGAGAAATTGATATTTTGGACATTTTAGACCTAAGTATTTTAAATCGTGTGCCAATAAAAGCAGCTGATTCAAGATACGGGAATTAATAATCTACCTTAGTAAAAGTTATAATATTGGTGCAGCAAGTATATTAAAATAAATGGTACGGTGCATCTCGCATACTTTCTGCCTCTTTTATCGTAAAATAGATATTTACTAAGAACTTGTAAGATTTGTGAAATAGAATAATAGGTCTATACCGTGTTGTAGAAAAATTGAGAAAAGAGAGATATCTCTTTCCACCAAAGAGCATAAAAACTAAACTCATTTTCAAAGAGCTGAGTTAAAAATGTAAAAAGTATATACATATATTTGCTTATCACACAAAAATTATTGGTTTTATAAAAATGTATTTCAAATAAAAGATTTCTATCTTTAATAGTAGCACAACTTAACAATGATAAGTTATTGCTTATCTCAAATAGTTGCAGAGAATCGATCAAAATTGGAAAAATTTCCTTCATGTACCCTCAAAGTAATTTTCACGAGCATGAATAAGAAACAAGAAGCGCCATCTTGTATATAATGATGAGCACTGTCTAGATATAAAACTCAATCAAAATATTTATAGTGAATTTCTAAAAATTCTCTTTTTTTTCTCTCACTTTTTGCCCTTCAGTAAATTACGATTACGTTTAGGGTTAGATATCTAATTCCAAATCCCTTTCGGGATACCTCATGAAAACCCCAGATGCAAAATTTTAACTCAATCGGCAAAGTAGTATCAGTTCTAGTACAAGGTACAAACAGAGGGAATGACAGACAGACGGCATTGCAAAAATAACTTTTTTTATTTTAATGGAGTCATGAAATATCGAAATTTATAAAAATTTAGCGTCCAACTTTTTTTTGACGATCACAATACTGTCTCTCTGATGTGTCGAGAGAAAGTAAAAATATACACCAACATAATTATTTATCCAAACAATGTTCCTCAAAAATCATTAAGGGAAATATATTGCCAACATAAATCAGTTCAGTAAATATGCTTTTTAAGAGTTGTTAGGCCTACTACTTGCGGTATAGAGTTTTTTCTTGTATTATTAAAAGAAACACTTCTTGTTTTTATGATGCAGAAGGTGAGTTGCGTGTCTAGGGGAGGTGTGGCAAGTTTTTCGTGAAAGCACCAACACATATACAGTACACACACTGGTGCGAGCACATACACACGCACATACACACACATTCAAAGCTTTTACAGCCCTTCATATTATTAAGCTCATGTTTTATAACAATGAACGCATGGCCGACAGAATAGACTCATCATAAACTAAATCCTCCATTATGACATACCATTCTAGCCAAACTTCCGCCCCCCCTCCCTCTTTTCGGAGCTGCCAACCCTTTGATATGTCCTTTCCCTCCCTCCCTCCCGACCATCCTCCCTTCCATCACGAACCTTTTATTTATTTGTTGAAAGAGACGCCGACAAACCCCATTATTTTGTCAAAGTTAAGAAAAAATGCTTTTCTATAAAAGGGTTATTTTGTTTTTATTTAATTTAGTTAATTTATCTTTCAAAATTACATTTTATAAACTCACATACAATACATAATAGAGTATGAATTTGATTGATAGGATCACAAACTTAATATGCAGAGTGGTCCACTCTAAGGTTGTTATCCGTCTTTACTGGGGCTTCGCATGGAGTGGGTTGATTGTCTTAGTCGAAGTGTAGTTTCCGTGCGACTAGGAG